>JARHVA010006592.1:0-515000 GCA_037957365.1 Torreya grandis | reverse complement strand
TCACAAACCATGTAAGACTAATCATTATAGATCTAATTATATCTAAATTTAAGCTTTCTTTCTTCTAAGTAGATAGCATACACCCTAGAAGGTGATCTACATTCCATTAACAATTTAGTAGTTTCATGCATTTTAGTAATCTTTTCTTTCAAATAATTGATCCGAGTTTCAACCATTTTTAGTCTTTACTTTACTTCATCTTATTGCTCTCTTATTTCAACATATACCTTAAGTCTTTGTACCAACTCCTTGTGATAAGTTTCATCATCACTAATTTTTTCTTTAAGAAAAACTAGGAGGTCATCAGTTTCTACTAGCATGACAACTAAAATATCCACATCAATTACTTCTTTTATTGTAGGTGTTTTTGCAGTGGGCAATAGAAGAGAAAATATATTATAGAAAGGTACCAAAACCAAAACATTATCTTCTGTAGGTGCCTCTGAGGGTGCACTAATGTTATCTATGTGCAAGGTAGATGAAGTTGTTGTAGGTTCCTCTAATAACCTCTCTTTCCATAGATGGTTCTACAAATTATGTTGCCCCTAGAAGTGTTTCCAAGCCTCTCTTATCTTTTAACTCTATTATCTCATTCCTCAACCTATATATGTCTTTCATAGCTTGTTTCAAGGTTTGGAACTCTTGGTCATGAGGAACTATCTCTTATTTTGCTTCTTCTTTCACAATATTTTCTTCAATCAAGTCTTCTTCCTCTATAAGTTGATCTATCATTCTTAGCTCTTATTCTGTGTGCCCAATTTTTTTGAGGAGATCCATGTTTTTCTTAGTGAATCTGGGTGGCTTAGGTGATTGTACTTCTTCTTTGGTAGATTCCTCTTCAGTAGACCATTCTGCAATCTCAAACCCATTAGAGGTCTTTCAAATCATGGGCTCTTTCTTTTCTTTTTCATCCTCACTAATGTCTATGGGTGAAGAGGTTAGGGTTGAATTTTATTTCTTAATTCTTTGAGATATCCTAGGAGGAGGTCTCATTATTTATGATATAGATGGTTTCTTTCTTTAGTTTTCTTTTTATTTTTAGGAGTGGTTGTTGGAACCTATTCTTCTTGTACAGCAATTGATGGATGAACTTCCTCTTCCCCTGAAGGAGCCAAGGTGTAAGAATCAATCCTTGATAAAGATATAGTTGGACTATTTGGAGAAGAAATATTTTGCTCAATTTGTGTGGGTGGATTTTTCTCCTGAGTCATCAGGATGTAGAACTAGTTTCCTTCTCCTTCTACCTGTAGCAATTTTAGATGAACCATTAGTGGCTATGGATTGTCATACAGTATTAGTGCCCATAGTACCTTCTTATGTAGTCTATTGGGCTTGCTCTTTAAGGGATTCCTCATTATTTCCCTCTTCTTGATGAGGTTCACAATTCCCTAGAGTTATAAATTATTCACAGATGAGGTCAGGTCTAATAGTGTTTATTTCATGTTTAGTTAACAACCATATCAGGTAATGATGAGGCAATACTTTCTCAACCCCCTTCTGGTATAATTTGGACATCCTTTTTATAATGTTCCATAGGTGATTTGGAACATTAATGGTCCTATCATGCTTTAAGTGGTTCAAAAATTTAAACTGGAGAGTATAAATTAGAGAGTACCCTCCTTCATAAGTCATATATTTGATGATGTATGAGGCTAATTTCCTCCAAGTTGTAGGTAGGCTGAGTCTCTACACACCACTTTTTTTAGTACTAGTCTTTCATCTCCTTGATAGAAATGTTGTCTAACTTCTTGACCATTGGGTTTGTCTTTCCAATTTTCTCTTATACTTGGCAGCCCAATTACCTAGCTTACCAGTTCTTCAGTGATTGAAAATGTAATGCCATGTATAGTAGCTTTCTCTCCTGTAAAGGACCCTAAAAATTCCATAGAGAGGGGTTCTAATCAATGCTACAATTTCTCAAAATAAGTGGTCCATCCCACTCTATTGAATACAACCCAATTGGTTAGGTCTCCTTGAAGTTGCATGTGATATGTGGGTTCTTGTCTCATAATTGAACCTCCCATTTTAGCTAGGTTTAGCTTTTTGACGACCCTTTCAATCGATAATTGTCAACACACTCAGTTTGGATTTTAGAGTTATACCTATATCAAAGCAATTTTTTTTCAATAATGGTGGTTTGTGGTTGCAAGTAATGGCATGCTTTAGATATGCTTGAATGGGTTGTACTCATAAGTGAAAATAATAAAAGTGATTATTTTCCCTATTAATTGTATGGTGTCATCATGGGAATTTAATTTGCACATCTGGACTATCCCAAAGTGTATGGAATTAATTGTCTATAGCATTCTCCCCTACCACATGATGTTCACTTGTCCTCAAGTGACGTGGAATAAATAGGATGGAAAGAGAAAGGATAGGGTCATGATGAGGGTATGAGTGTGTGTGGAGACAAGACTTAATGAATGACTTGCTAATGATTAAATATGATTTTAAATATAACACATTCTATATTAAGAAAAAAAATGCCTTTCTATCACCAAAATATATGGTGTATCTTTTTAACAGTTTACTTAGGGTTTTGTAGTTGAATTGTATATGAGTGTTTGCATGTGAGTGGTTGCCATAATGCAATGATTTCTTAGTAATTATAACTTAATTGAAGTGGGCCCCTTAAGTAATAATGAGATCACAAGATGTTAGCCTTCCATGATTCAATCAGCAACCTACATGTAATCATGATAACCTATATAGAATTAGAGCAAGGGTCTTGTAGGTGGATGAGAGATTATTGTCCTCCTATTATAAGGTGGTCATTACAGATCTTTGTGTTATCCAAGTCAAGTGTTTAATGAACATAGAAGAGGGTGCTTGAGGGTATTGTTTTTGTGTGATCTTCCTTTACATGAGTCTATTGATGATTTGTCTCTATGTTGTGTTACTCCCTATGGATTTTGTGCCTAGTGAATTTTTCCTTTAGCAACTGATAGGGTTTTCAAACTTGGGACCTATGCTCCCAAAAATCCTAGATCTCACTATGTGATAGAGTTAAATCATCTCTATAAAATGACCAAAATCTAAAAGTGGTTCATGTGTGTCCTTATAGCTATAAATTTTGGTCTACAACATTTCAACTAGAGATTAGAAGTGTATGCCTTGGTTGTGGCTCTTACCTTGTTATTTAAGGGTATGTCTGAGCAATGTTTTGACTTTTATACTCTAATCCTCCTTCACTCGTCTATTTTATCTAGTGTCTTCTATGAATTGTTCAAATCCCATAGCCAAGGTCATAGCTTAGATTTTATGAATAACTAACATGCATGCACTTAGAAAGGTGTTAGGATGTACCTATAACAACCATAGGTAGTGCCTATAGCAACTACAAAGTTGTGCCCAATTATAGGGAAGGTACCTATAGCAACTACAAAAGAGCCCATAACAACTAAAGAAATACTTTTGTTGATAAAGGTACCTATAACAATGGTGAGGGAGGTGCTTGTAGCAACCACAGAATAACCTGTGGCAACTAGAGGAAGATGAATAGTTTTGCTCAAAATGATTGTTTATTTTTCATTTTGATTTTTACCCCTTAATCGCTAGCAAGCTAGTTTTCTATTTAGGCCCATTTTTCAATTTTAGGTAGCTAGCAGGCTAGTTTTCTACCCAGAAACTACCAACAATGTCCAAAAAGGGTTTTCATTGTTGGTTTTTTTTTACTCTAACTATTGTCTGTAGTAGAATGTTTATTCTGGGTCATTACCAATTCAATTGTGAGGGTGATTGGTCAAGGACCAAGTGAAGGTCTTAGTCTTCATGTTAGAAGAGGGCTAGGATGTCCTCCTCTCCTTCTTCATCTATATGTTGGCTAGTTCTCCTTTTATCTAGTGAGACATCATGTTGATCTAGTACATCATTGTATCCATTTTATAATTACATGTGTATGTGTTTGGTAGAATCCTCCTAAGTGAGTGTATTTTTATACAACTTTAGTTTGTAGTCATTGAATAGTAGATGAAATCTTATCAGATCAATGGTTTGGAGTTACACTATTCCATTGTCATAAATATGCTCAATCTCAAATAGACCAAGCCATCTGGTCTAGAATTTGTCCTTGTGATCCTTATATTTTGAATCAAAAAGAAGGGCCCAATCTCCTATATTGAATTACCTGGTCTTAATGTACATGTCATGCCATCCAATCTATTGCTATTGTATAAGTTTTATGTTTTATAATGCCTATTGTTTGTATTCATCTAAGATATTTAGTTGCATACGCATTTCTTTCTATGCTTTAAATATATCCATCCCAAGTTCTAGTGTTTTATGTAAAGTCTTGTGCTCAAATTCAATTGGCAAGACAAGTTTCTTCTCATACACCAACTCATATAGGGTGAAGCCTATAGTGGTCTTCCACATAATTATGTAAGCCCAAATAGATTCAATAAGTCTAGCCTCCCAATCCTTATGGGACATACTAACAGTCTTGGTCAAAATATTTTCTAAATCCTTATTGGTGATTCCACCTATCGATTGGATTGTGGATGATATGGAGTTGATTTCTTATGCCTAATCTCATATTGTTGGACCAAAGCAGTAATTAAACTAGCAGTGAATTAAGGTCTTTGGTCAGTGACTATTTCTCATGGTACACCATATCTTGTAAATATTTTTTCATAGAATAAAGATGCCACCTTCTCATCCCTAGCGTGTGTAAGAGCTTTTACTTCTACCCATTTAGTGACATAGTCAGTACATACAATAATGTACTCTTTATTGTTGGATTTTGAATCAAAAGGTCCTACAAAGTCTAGGCCCCATTTTTCAAATGGTTAAGGCACCATGTGAGGTTGCAAAGGCATCTCGTCTGAATGTGTAGGTCTCCCCATACATTGGCATCTATCACAATGAGCAATATACCTTATTGCATCTTTATGGAGTGAGGGCCAATAATATCATGTATTCAAGATTCTTAATATTGTATGCTTGGCTACAAAGTGCCCTCCATAGGGTTCATCATGGCAAGGTTTGAGGATATCTAAAAATTCATTTTCTTTGAGATATTATCTGATGGAGTCAAATCTAGTATAGAAAAGGAATCCAGATAGCCATGAATACCTATCACTTTTATGAATCAAAGTTATTTTTTATTTAAGGTGGAAGTACTATGGAATTAACCTTGTTATAAGGTAGTTAAAAATATTAGGATACCAAGGTGTGGTAATAGTGAGGGAGGACACGTGCTCATCTAGAAATGAGTCATCCACTATGGTATCTTCTTGAGGGGATTGTAGTCATGATAAGAATTTGGCCATGACATTGTCCTTACCAAGATTATCTACAATAATTAGATCAAATTCTTGTAATAAGAGCAATTATCTTATCAATCTACTTAGAACAGCTGGTTTGTTCATAAGGTACCTAATGGCTACATGGTTTGTATGAACAAAGACTTGATACCCTGTGATGTAGTGATAGAACTTATTGATAGCATAGACTACTACCAAGAACTCTTTTTCAGTGATCATGTAATTTAATTTTGTTGCCTATAGGTGTTTGCTTATAAATTATATATCATAATTGAGTGCTTCCTATTTTTGGCCTAGCACATCACCTAGGATAGTATCTAAAGTATCTATGTGAATATGGAAGGGAAGCTTCCAATCAGGACCACACAGAACAAGGTTGGTGGTTAATAATGCCTTTAATTATTTGAAGGTTGTATCACAAAAAAAGGTCCATATAAATTCAACATCTTTAGTGATGAAAGTGAATAATGGTGCTACTACTTTTTTGAAATTATTGATAAATCTCTTATAGTAACCAGCATGTCCTAAAAAACTCCTAACATCTTTTTATTTCTAAGGAAGAGGTAGGATTTTTATGATGCTAATTTTTTCAGGGTCAACATTAATTCTTTCAGTAGATACATGGTGGCCTAAGATAATAGTTTATGTCATAATCATGTAGCATTTCTTGTGACTTAAGGACAAATGGTGCTCTTGGCAGCATTGTAGCACTTTCTCCAAGTTTTTTAGGGACTCATCAACTATTTCTTCATCAACAATAAAGTCATCCATATAGATATATACACATTCATTGGCCATATCTGCAAATATAATCAAGATAGCCCTTTGTAATGTTGTAAGAGTGTTATATAGCCCAAAAGGTAATACATCATAAGCATAAGTACCCTAGCGACAAGTGAAGGTGGTCTTCTCCTAATCCTCAAGAGTAATTCTAATCTAGTTGTAACCATTAAAGCCATCCAGAAAGGCAAAATATTTCTTTCTTGTTAGTGTATCCAACACTTGATCAATGAAGGGTAGAGAAAAGTGATCCTTTCTGGTTGTTGTATTAAGTTCCCTATAATCTATGCATACACACCATTCTCTATTTTGATTTGGTACAATTACCAATGGTGAGATCCATTCACTATCTAAGATAGGATATATAAATCTAGCAATCATAAGTTTTTACAATTCTACTTTGACTATTTCTCTAAGAGCTAGATTCATCTTACATTGTGGTTGTCTGATTGGTTGACACTCTTCTTTGATATAGATATGATGTGTGCATGTTTTTGGGTTGATTCCTTGCATATCCTCATAATCCCATGTAAAAGTGTGTTAGTTTGCATACACCATGCTGATTAGGTGTTTTTCCTCATTTGACTCCAACTTGTTATTAATAAGCAATGTTTTTTTTGGAGAGATTTCAATTTGCCATGAGAGTGCTTTCATCATTTTTATATTTATAATAGATATGGTTTGGCTATATCTATGAGGTAGTATCTAGTGGAATATTTTTTGTATAGATGCATCAGAATTATCTTCTTCACAGAGGTTGGAAAATGGGTACTCAACACATTACAGGTGGTTGAGATCTGTAGAATAAGTTTGGTAATTATTCTGGAGAACATTAGAGAGAATTGTATCTTCCTCCTAATCAGTCAAGGTACATGCATGGTCTATGGTGAATATAGGAATCCAAGGAGGTTGTTCTACCTCATTTTCTTCAACCCATAATGTATGCTCTGGTGCCAAGATTGGTTGTGTTGGGGGCTAAAAGACCAACTTCTTAGTGTGGTTACCATTAGAAATCAACATGTCCCCTGATCTACAACTTATGAAGGCATCAATTGTGACAAGTCAAGGTCATCCTAAGATAAGAGGATATCCACCCAAATTAGACTTTGTTTGCAGCATAATGAAATCTATAGGATACTCCCAAGAATCTATAGTAATGACAAGATCTTCAATAACTCCTTCTGGTCAAACTACAAACCTGTCAACCATTTACAGTATTGTAGATGTGTGAGGAATATTATTGAAATAAAGTTTGTTCATGGTTTCAATTATCATTAAATTTATTATATCTCCCAGGTCTATCAATGTATTGCATAACTACTGGTCATGGATCTGGACTGTTACTACTATACATCTTGGATTTGATTATTTCTTTGATAGGATATTTTCTAGCATAATATCTATGAGCTGGCCATTCACATGCACTATATTGGGATCCTTATTCTTCCTTCTAGGTTTACAAAGACATAAGTCTTTGATAACTTTGGAATTTATGGGCACATCCTTGATGGCCTCGAAGAGAGAAATTTTAATACAAAGATTCTTGAGCTATCCTATGAAATCAAATTCAAGCTCAATTGCATGGTGCTGAAGGCTAAGACATTTTAGAAATTGTGGGGTTGTTTCATCAACAACTTTATTTGCTAGTTCACAGAGTTATTATGGTGGTGAAGGTAGGTTAGCATGATCTTATAGATTTTTTTGTCTAACTCCATTATTATGGGTGGGTTGGAGGTGGTAGAACTTTCCTTGAATATAGGTGAACTTCATGGATATTCACCATGTATACTATGTACTAAATAGGTTCAATACTAGATTTCACTTGAACTAACTTATTTGAAAGATTCTACATGGGTTGAGAAGGGAGATGGTTAGGCTTGGGTGTAGCTTTTGTATTGGGCATTAGAGCAGGAGGTTATTATTGCTTCGATGGAGGGAATCCTCCCTAATGGTTTTCCCAGGGCTGATTGGGTCTCTAGAGATGTTGCCACTAGTTTGTAAAGGGTGGGCCTTGGGGTTATTATCAAGCTTGTATCCAAAGTAGGGATATATTTTGTGGAGGCTATCAGGAGGTGGTGCGATATCTTGTCTAAGGTAGCTTCTAGATAGAATTAAGAGATGAGACATTCATCCATGGACTAGTCTAATTGGGAATAGTATTTACAAATTATGAATTAAAGGAGGTAGAATTTTCAAAAGGTGGATTTTGTCTCATACCTAGATAAGATGGTCATTAAATCCATGGCTTTCTTTGTGAAATATAGAAAACCTAGTCCCCATTTCCTCCTATAGTGTGTAGCTCTACTATTTATGGTTTTTCAACTATGATGTTAGTTAATTTAGCCTGAACCTCGTGACACCTATAATATATCTTCTTCTTACAATCTAGATCATAGATGGTCAAAGCTTTATCTAAGGTTGCTTACTTTTGCCTTGAGTGTAGGCTATCTAGTTGGGTGGCCCATTTCATGTCTTGTAATAGGTTACTAACTTCAGATTTTGATAGGCCACTTATAGTTACTAGTGGACATTTGTTGCCTCTGACTTTATTTATGGAAGACCTGAAATAATTCTTATTCAACTCCTTGATGTCTGCAAATGGCAGGTGCGAGATATCTCCCCCACTCATTAGATCCAAGGCTTCTAGACAATCTTATTTGACTCCTTTTAGGAAGATGAGTTTTAGAGGCTCTTCTCCTAGTGTGCTTTGATTGAATTTTTGTACTCTAAACATGAACCATTCAACATAGTCTTCCAAAGATTCATCCCCTTCTTGAGTCATTTTGAAGATGTAATTTCTTCTATAATTTATTCCCCTTCCATATTCCTGATACTTGGCCAAAAAATTATTTTTTATGTCCTCCCAAGTGTGGACTGAATTACCATCCAGTCCCATGAACTAGTGAAGTGCTGAGTCTTTGAGGGTGGCTAGAAAAAGTTTCATTTTTTGTACATCCTACCTATAGTCATAGCTTCTACAGAGGATATAAAATTTGAAAAAAAATGTGTTTAGGTATTCTAATAATGTACCTCTAAAATTAGGCAAGGTTGAGGGTAAAATATTTTTTATTTGTGTATGCTTATTACATATGTAATAGGAAATTCAAAATTAATTGTGTCTGGAGTCTTGTTGTCATCCACAAAGTCTCCTTATCCATTCATGATGGTTTTTATTATGATATGGATACCAAACGTACTCAGGATCATGTCTTCAAATTTTAAGTAGTCCCTTTGTCAATACGATGGTAAATGTTTATCTGTTAATCTATAATCTTTTTATCAGATGAGAAATCTAAAAATTCTCTTAAGCTTTCTTTGATTTGATCAAGAAAACCTTGCTAGAATATTATTCTGATGTTACTTTATAGAGTGTTTGGTTCATGTAGTTTTTATTCTTTATTTCTTCTTACCAACTCAGCTAATGCTTCCTCCATTTTTGTTTTCTTTTTTAAATCCAATAGTACTTTTTTTGCAAGTTGTTTATTTTGGTTTGTAGTGTTTCTTCTTCAAGAGCCTTTTGGTTTATGGTATATTTTTCAATAAGATTCTTAGTTGCTACAGGTATTTTTGGTTCTTTCCCTATAGAAACTTGTGGCTTATTTGGCAAGAATCTCTTTCTCTCTACATAAACATTGTGCCACTCCTTCAGCGGTCTTATCCCTTCCTGCACAAGGTTAGTGTGTTTTTCATGTGTTCTAGGGAGTTGTTCAAAATAAACAAAATAAATAAAATGCAGAGAAATAAAGGAGTAAAAAAATTAAAATGACTAGAATTGAAATTTTATTTTCTATAAAGCAGTAAAGTTATCTATTGAAAGTGGGAAAATTATTCCAAAAAGTAGGAAATGAAAGCATAAAATTACCCTAGAAAGTAGGAAATGAAAGTAGAAAATGAAAGGCACACTTTGCAGAAATTAAATCACTCTTGTAGGAAAGTAAATTTCAAAGAAAACCATTAACTAAGTAAATCAAAATATTGTAAAGTTGCAATCAAGGTTATGCACCATCAACATCCAAAAACATAGATATCTATTATAAGACATCGTAGTGCCCTCACTCAACTTGTCCGACTAAGTAGGATAGTGCACCAAAAATATTGTGCACCATCAACATCTAGGAACTTAGACATCTGGCATAAGACACCGTAGTGTCTTCACTCTACTTGATCAACTAGGTAGGATAGTGTATTAATCAATCTTGAAAACAAATAATTGATCTAGAAATAGTAATTAACACCTTCCTCAACAATGATGCCAAAATGTTGTGCAAACTTATTATCCAGTTAATTACTAGATTCTTGAGTCTGATTAACATTAATTGTCAACCTAAGGTGTATATGATTTTCAAGGATGTCAGCATTATATATGTATTATTGATTCATAGATTAACTTGCTTTACTAGTTGCAATACAATAAACTTATGTTGAATTCATCATATAGTTATACTATGAGACTATTATCATAGAAATATATAAATACTTCACACTTATGAATCACACATGCATCACACTTTATATAATCAAACTAATAATGAAATTAACTTAAAACACATTTAAACTAAGGAGGGTCAATATCTTCACTACAACTCCTTTCGAAGGGGTCCTTCCTCATTCAAAACTGAGTTATAATCCTTCGAGGGAGACTTGCAAAAGCTTCTTATAGAATCAACCTTCTCATTAATTAGATCTATAGCAATTAAAGATTGTTATATAAGATTATAATATTTAGAATGCAATGACTTCTATAATTCTACTATCATGTTATCATCTATCCAACTCCTAATCTAATCTAGGTTCTACCATTAAATATAGAAGGCAGTTTATTAGCTTTAACCAAAAACACTAAACTAGGAAAAGTACAAATACTTTAGGAACTACCCTAGTCAACCTTCAAGTGGTTAGTAACTAAATTTACTTATTTTAGGTCTAACTGGGTTTAGGAAAAAGTATATTGTTTTGTTGTTTTACTTCTTTTTGTCTCATTTCCATTGTCTTTGTCTTTCTCATCTTTAGCAGCACATCTAAGATTCTTTACATGTCAGGAGTCTGTACAATAGTTATGAAGTATCCTCTTCAATCATCCACTCAATTTCTAAGATAGCTATGTGTGCCCTTAAGATCTGATCATAACAATAGTTTTGTTCTACGTAGTGGCTACGAGTCACCTATAAGTGAAAGCCTATATTTTTTATAGGTAACCTATAGTTGCTACAAGAAACTTATAGGTAGAAGCCAGTAGTTGCTATAGGAAACCTATAGGTGGAAACCAGTAGTGGCTATGGGCAGCTTGTAGGTGCTACAGGCAACCTATAGGTGGAAACCAATAGTTGTTGCAGGTAACTTATAGGTGGAAGCTAATAGTTGTTGCAGGCAACCTATAGGTGGAAGCCAACAGTTACTATGAGCAGCCTATAAGTGTTATGTCCAAACAATATTCTTTAGCATTATGTTACCCTTCAAATGTTTGTTAAATAAAATTACAAAAGTATAATCTAATCAAAGAAAAATCATCATTAATTTATAACATAACATAACATATATATATAGCCTCATCCATACATTTTCTATGTAAATCCCCATAACCATCCATGACTCATCCATACATTTTATACCCTCATCCATACATTTTCTATGTAAATCCCCATAACCATCCATGACTCATACAAATGAATGAATGAATTTATGATTTTGTGTGTGCATTGATATATATATAATATATTGTATGGATTGTGTTATTATTGATGGATATATGGATGATTATTTAACAATATTAAATGAAGTATATATATCAATGCACACACAAAATCATAAATTCATTCATTTGTATGAGTCATGGATGGTTATGGGGAGTTACATAGAAAATATATGGATGAGGCTATAAAATAAAGTAATTAGTGGCCTCATCAATGGTTCTAATTGTCCAGAAATGACCATAATGTTACAACTATGTACCATTGAATAACCATATGAGGAAGGTGTTTTGAGCACCTATGATCATGAAATTCAAGAACCAAATGGTGACTACATTGTGGATTATTTTGAATATGAACTTGAAAGCAATGAATATAATGAGTGTGAAGGATATAAATATTAGTTCATATGAGATATTCACCTAAGCTCAAAATAAGAATATGAGTTATTCTAAAAAAAGTAAGGAGTCTGATGGCAGCTACTCCTAAGTTTGTATTTAATAGTTGTACTCCCTTGTCAAATTTATCAAAGGATAAATAGACAAAGAGGTTTGGAAGTTCTAACTCTCCTAATGTGTCCATCAATGAAGAACTTAAAAAATTCTTTCTTTGACATGATTGATAATATGAACAAGACTAAGGTTCAAATATCTAAAACTAAATACTTGAGGGTGAATACTGAGCAATTAGATAGATTGATCAAGTTCATCAAGGGAGGAGGTTATAATGCACCTTCTCAAGAATCACACATTAGAGTGGTTGATTTTGATTTATAAAATAACATAGTTATTTTTTATTAAAGTAACAAAAGGCTTGAACCTTTCTATATGTCTTTATTTGATGGTGGTTTCATGTTGAACAATTGGATAATTAATTCAGGAGTCTTAGACAATATCATGCCAACCCAAGTCGCACACCTTGGGATTCACTTGCACTAAAACCTTTACTCATCATTTTAACATGGAAGCAAAATAAGTCATGTTAATTAGACATAAAATATGCATGAGTTGCTTTGACTGTCTTTCCTCAAAAGAGAGTCAATATTACCATACTAGTGGCAAACATTCTTCCCAGCTACAAAATGCTTTTGATTCTATCTTTATATAAATATCTTGGAGGTGAAATCAAATTGGATTGGACACAAGCTATAATCTCAGTAAAAAGAGTTAATGATAAATTACTCCTAGGACCAAAATCCAAATATTTGGTCATAAATCAAATGATCCTTAGGCAGACATTCTATACGAGGAAATAAGCCTACCACCTATATGATGATGACCAAAAACTATCTTGAACTTATCTAACTTATGTAAGGTGATCCCAATGACATTTTAACTTTAGAATTTAGTCAAAGTTTCTTAACTACAAGGTTTGATGTTGGCATGGCTTTGATTTCTCAAAAAAATAAATTATTATTTTTTTCCTATAAGCTCTAATTTGAACATGCTAACAATACTATTGAATAAAAATCATTACTTCTAGGATTAAAGGTGGCAGAGGAAATGGGCATCAAGAATATGAAAGATCAAGGTGATGTTGAATTTATTTTCAAATAAATATGAGGTCAATATCAAGTGAAGAATGATAAGGTCAAGCATTACAAAAATAAGTTTTGGAATTGCATTAAAGCTTTCTACGATTTTTCCATCAATGTTGTCCTAAGAGTAGAAAATTCCAATATTGATATATTGATTGTATACTCTACCTTGTTAATCCCTCATCCATAAATTAATAAGGATCGATATATCATCAAGATGGTGTATCATCCTAGTCTTCCTAATAATTCTAAACATTGGTAAGTGTTCATCAATTATGACAAAATTATCTTTCTTAGAACAACAAGATAACTTCAAAAATATTTATTTTTAAGGAAGTCCAATAGCCTATAGAGAGTTATCCATCCTGAAAGGAAAGAATGCATAAATATTGTGATCTTTTGACAAATAAATCAATGAATTGGATGATAAGGTCATCCAACTAAAAGGAAATAAAATACTAAAGCCTCTGGTTTTTCTAGAAGAAATGTTTGACAAATATAATAGGTATATAAAATAAAATATCTGAGAAGATCCTCAAGGATCACCTGAGTATGAGAAAGTGAACATTAGTACATAAGAGGAACCAAGATATGTCTGTTATTCCAAAGAAAAAAGTTTAAGGTTCATCGCTCTTTTAAAATTATACATAGATATATTTCCTTAGTGTTATATTGATCTAAATTCTTTCAGACCCCAAGAGTATGCAACATAGAATTATGTTGAAACTTGGAATTAATCATTTCAGGCAAAAGTTACAACATTATAATCCCAAGATCACTAGTACTATCTATGAAAATATCAAGAAGATGTATGCTAGAATCATCTTCCATGTCCATTAGTTAGCTTGGGTAGCCAAAATCATGCCTATTAAGAAGAAGAATGGAGAATTCAGGATCTACATAGATTTCTACAATCTCAATCAAGTCTCGCTCAAAGATAATTACCCCTTATCAATCAAGGATCAAATCGTATAAGTTGTCACAAGATCTAAAATCATGTCTATGTTGGTTTTTAGGATACAATCAAGTCAAAGTGGTTATACAAGATCAATAAAAAATAACATTCACCATCCCATGGGGAAATTTTACCTACAAGAGAATGTCTTTCAACCTCATCAATGTAGGGGTGACATTTCAAAGAGTAGTGAATTTGGACTTCAACAACATGAGGAACAAGATCATAGTGATCTACTTGTATTTTCTCATGGTATTCTCAAAGATGAGAGAACATCACTTTGAACATCTAAGTATAGTCTTTGAAAGATGTTGAACACATGTGATATCTTTGCATCCTAAAAGTTTATTTTTGTAGTAACCAACTTTAAATTCTTGGGTCATGTAGTTTTCAAATAAGGTACAAATTTTGATCTATAAAAATTAAAATCAATTTTAATAAATGTCTTTACCTACCAACAAGTTGGACACTCATTTGTTTTTCACCAAAGTTAGCTTTCTCAAAAGATTTATTCCTTGACTTTGCTAAACTCACCAGGCATATTGTGAAAATGATGAGTGGAAATAAAAATTTAAAGTGGAATGATGATGAAAAAATAGCTTTTAGTGAGATCAAATAAGTTATTGCTAAGGCGTCAGCCTTAACCTACCCGAATTTAAGGACTTCATTACATACTACTATTTTTTATAATTACACATTATTTGTTATTCTAGTGCAAATAAATGATGAAGGGATTAAATCTCCTATTACTTCCATGTGTTTTGGACTAAAAGAAAATACTCACTGGTTGAGAAGTATGCATATGCAATCATCAAAGCAGTGAAACACTTAGGTTCTACCCATGAATTCAAACACCATCATAATGGTTCCAGATTCAATAGTCAAATCAATTCTTACTTATTAATAGCTAGATAAAAAAAAGGTGGTTGGATCGCTAAAGATCAAGAATATGATTTAGAGATTAAACCCACTAAGTTGGTAAGAGGATAAGGCCTTTGTCAATTGATTGCTAAATGTGTTGACTTGTAGAGGGAAGAGAAGGAAGAGTTGAGATTAGTTGTATTCATCGACTCTCTCAAACAATGGTATTCTAATATTTCATATTTCCTTTCATATAAAGAATGCCCAACCCATTTTAACCCCAAACAAAAATGCACTATCAAGCTAAATTAGCCATATATGTAATTTAGGATAATTCCTTATTTAAGAAGTCCTTGGATGGTACTTTTTTGATATGTGTAAAAAAATAACAACAACAACAACAAAATTAGAGACATTTCATGAAAAACCTTGTGAAAGACACTTCTCATTTTCAATCACAACATTAAAAAAATTTCAAGCTCACTATTACTAGCCAACATTATTCAAGGATACATGAAAATGGGTTTCTAAATGTGAGGCTTGTCAATATTTTATCATTCAACCCAAACTTGAAACATTACCTATCCATCCTGTGGTCATCAAAGAACCATAACATCAATGGGGATTAGACTTCATCAAGACTCTAAATTCCCATTCCAGTATAGGACACACTCATGTTTTGATAGCAACTGACTACTTCACTAAGTGGGTAGAACTTATTCTTATAATATCTACCACTTCTGAAGTTGTTTGCAATTTCATAAAAGAAAACATATGGTACAGGTTTGGGGTTCCTCAAAAAATCATCATGGATAATGCTTCCAACTTTTCCTCAACAGAGTTGATTAGTTTTTTTTATGGGTATGGAATTTTATTGCTCATTAGACTACTATCCTCAAGGTAATGTTCAATGAGATCCAATAATAAAAACATCACCACAATCATCTATAAGTTGGTTGATGAGAATCAGATAAATTAACACATTAAGTTATATGATTTTTTATGGGTTGACTGGATAACACCAAAGAGATAAATTGATATGTCTCCTTTCCATCTATTTTATGGTATAGATGCAATGATTTATATCTCTCTAGAATTGCTAGCATTGAAGTTGGATCAATAAATTGAGGATGGTCAATTCAAAGATGCTACAGAATAAAGGATCATGTATTTGACAAAAATAAAATAAGAGTGAGTCATAGTGATTGACATGATTCCAACACATCAAGAAAATATCCAAGAATTATTTGATCATAAGGCTCAATAATGAGACTTCGGGTAGGAGACTTAGTTCTACTTTGGGGAGAGAACTGTGAAGAAGCCATGGGAAGTTTGACTTCCTATGGATGAGACCATTTAATATTTGACATTTATGTAGTGAGAATACATATTATTTGGATTACAAAGATGATACTCACCTCTCATTGCCATACAATGGGAAATATCTAAAACTTCACAAAGAGTGAGGTACACTCTCACCTACCATTCCCTATTGTGTGTTTCCCTTCAATTGTGTGTTTCCCATTATATGCTTACATTTCATGTTATTAGTTTTCCCCATTTCCTTCCTCTTTCCTATTATTTTCAAGTAGACTACATGGCCCAATGGATACAACACTACCTATGAAATGATGACATTATGTGAGTTCTTCTTGTGTTTTCTTGTAAACCCATATCTATAGAATAAACTAGTTATTGTTATCCAAATTTGCTAAGGGTAATTTATCTTTAAAAAATCAAGAATAACATTTCAAAATTGTAAAAAAGTTGGAAATTTTGACTAAGTGTTAAAAATCATCAAAAGGCCTAAAGTGTGTCCTTGTGCCCTATGTGTATTAAGGACTGGACCTCCCCGAATCATGCAAGATGATAAAATACATCTCACACATCTACGTGAATGTGAGCACTGAGGCCCATGGCCACATGATCATGGATATCTTGAACATCCCCTTAAACATTATTAAGTATTGTCATTAATGTCAATGGTACATCTTACATAAGGTTGATGTCATTGAGAGAGTGTGTCAGTTGGCAATGTGTTGATGTGACAAAGGGGACTGATGGAGTGTTGTCATTTAAGGATGTTTTTATGAAAGAGAATTTGAAGGCAACTAATGCTTTATGGTTTCATGAAGGTATAGGTTTTTAAGTAACCTAAGCCTAGTCATAGCATGAAAAGACCTTGTAATAAGGTATGAGTATAGTGGCTTGGTGAGATGAGTACACATAGGCATGAGTGGTTGTATAAGGTTGATTGAGTATGTGAATAAGGTGGAGAGTGCATGGAAAGAGGAATGAAGGTCAATTTTAAGGTCTAATGTGATTTACAGGTTAAGGTATAGAGAGCAAAGAGAGAGAGTATGGCCTAATGAGGGGTCATGATCAAATTTAAAGATGTTTGAGCTCATGTAAGCATTGTTAGAAGTGAGGTATGTTGTTTCAAGATTTTTCATGTATTTTTAGGTTATAGTTTGAAGTACAAGGCATGAAAAGTTATTTTGAGGTCTCTTGAGTGCTCAAAATGAAGGATTCTCAACCCGAGAAGGAGTTTCTTGTTCTCATTAGATCACCAAAAAATTTCATGGGAACCTAAGATATTCATGGTATATGGGTAAGGGTCATAGATCAAAATTATAATAATTTATTTTTGGATTGAGGGGTTATGCTTTATGAATGATTATTAAGAACGGAAATAGGTTTAAACCCTCTTAGAACCCTAATAAAGACCTAATATTGAAGATGTTGATAAAAAGTGCCAAAAATGGATTGGTATGATTTGGTAAGATATTTTAGGTTGTATTAAACTCTCCTAGGCACCTCTAGGTGTGATTGGGTTTTCAGATGTGTGAGTAGACCGTACATGAAAGTGTTAATTTCTCAGAGATTTATTATAGCAGTTAGAGTTGACCAAGTCATAGTATGAAAATGTATGGAGGATGAAGCTTGATACTCATGTTTCATTTCCATGAAGGTTTATATATTGGTTATATCCCTCAAGTGTGCTAAACTAGTCATCCAAGTTATCCAGTCACTAATAGGGCTAATGGTGGAAACAGTGAAAAACCCAGGCAACAGTGAGAAGATGATTAGGAATGTGTTATCATGATATAGTGATGAAACCAAGTGCATGGAGATAATTTTTTGGACTGGTATGACCTATTAACTATTTTTATAAATCTTTGAATTTAGGTATATTGGTGAAAATGAAGAAGCCAAAATGGTTTGTCTAACTCAATGAGATATGTGTAGTGAGGTCAACAAATTGATCTGTAAAAATAATAGTTGCCACTAGACCATATGATGTTAATATTTTAAGAAGGTATGGATATGTCATAGGTTAATCTACATGTATAATAATTCATTTAAAATTTATATACAAGTGTTGGAGGTCTAAGTCACCATGTTTAGTCTTTGAGGAAAACTGGCAGTTCTGAGTGAGCAAGTTACAAGAGTGTTTTTTAGTCTTTTTGCCCTATATGATGAGTTATACTGAACTTAGTGAAGTTTTTAAAGTATTTTAGGCTATTTTTATGTTATTTATTATCATGGTTGTGTGGCTAAATAATATTTTATCTTTATTTGTTCAAAATAGACCTTTCTATGTGTGTGAAGGTCTAATGTGAACTATATTAATGGTGTGCTTCAAGTGGTGGTTGTAGATAGAAAGTGTAATAGACCTAATATGAACTTAGTGTGGGTATATTTGAGTGGTATATGAATTTTTCCTATTATTTTTTGAGTTTTAAATTGTTCCAAGGAGATCAAAGGGTAACATGTACTAATGAAGGCCTAATTAAATTAGGTTTCCTTAAGACCTAAAAGAGGTTTTGGTATTTTAAGTTGAGGATGACCTATTGTAATGATTTATTAATATATTAAATGTGTTATAAGACCTATTTTAATGTTAATATAAGTTTTCAAGTTTGTTTTTTTGACCAAGAGGTGTATAAGCAAAAGGATTGTATAAGAATAAGGCCTAATAGGCCTAATTAACCAGTTAGAGAACAAGTGAGTGCAAGTGAAGGAAATATCACTTTGAAGAGCTGAAGGAGTTATTTTATACCATAATATGGGTGTATATAAAATATCATGAAGATATAATAGAGGTAATATAGATTAATATCAAGGTTATCTAGCCTAATCTGTCTTGAAGATACCTAGTTGAGCAAAGAAACCTAGAAGGCAAGTTGAGAGGGATGGAAGAGTGAGAAGAGATAAAGAAGGTGATCATCATATATTATGTGAGAAATAAGGTTTTTTTAAGGTGATAAAAAAATTTATGTGGTTGATTTAGTACTGAGTCATCTAGGGGGTTGGTGCCTCCTTAAAGGTTGGTGTTTGCTAAAGCCTAGTTAAGTAGGTGCTTGACTAGTTGGGGTTGGTACTCCATGTGGAGTTGGTGCTTCACTAAAGATTGGTTTTTTTCTTATAATAATATATTTCATTTATAGATATCATTGGGTTTTCTTCTCCTTAAGGGTTTACCATATGTGTAATGTGCTTCATGATCTTGTATAGTTGCATATGCTTTGTTAGATGTTCGTGTTGGTATGAATGGTTCATGTATGCTTAAGTGGAATTGAATGAATGTTTTGAAGACACTAATTCAACCCTCCCCTCATTGATTTTGATTCCAACACATGCCTATGTATTTTATGCATTGGCATGGATGTGAGGACCATTCACACATTCATACAAGATGTGAGCATGTGCGACCCTAGGGTGTTGGTCATTACATGTTGATTCAGCATATAATAAGCTATAATTATCTCTCAAAGGCTTAATTTCACTCATTTAACTATGATATCCTTCCCTAGTGAAATTTTTTCTCCCTCAGATGATGCTTCATTGCCCAAACTCTTTTGAATTTTTTCAAAACTCTTTGAACAAACTTATAACCTATCCATAGAGGTTATCCCCTTCCTCATACCCCTATTATTAGAGTATTTTTATAATGTGAGGAACTAATATCATAAACACTACAACCTACTCATTTCAACCACACTAACATTTCCTCTCTCTAAATTGATTTAATTTGTTAACCCTTACTAAATCAGCTTTTGAAATTTTGAAGCTAAGTAAAATGAAGTATAAATACATGGGCTTCAAACCATTGTTGGTGTTGGACAAAAACATCCCTAAAATTATAGATTAATAGATTGGACATGTTGACCCAGAGGATTTCCATAAAAGGATATAAGTAGAGAATGCAAGAACATTCATGATTCTTATGGTTTAAAATGGTCTTCCATAAGTAGCCAGCTTTTCAACATCCATTCAATGTTGGACTCGATCTTCACCTATGCAAGACATTATGACATTAAGACCAAGAATATAAAATATAGTGATGGATCTTTAATGCCTAAGATGGATGAGGTATCAATGGGAATGACAATGAGGATCCATGTGCATAATACTTATGCTATAATGAGTACCATTTAGGGAAAAAAGTTTTGGGACAAAAATCCTAGTAAATATATAACAATGATGAATGAATCTTGGCTAAAGCATAAAGGGAACTGGCTCTCCAAACTACCAAATAACTTCTTCAAATCAGATTTTCAAGAGGAGCTTTTCAACATGATAACTCTCTTAAATTGTGTGGTAGTCAATGAAAACACCCATAACTTCTACCCCTGGATGTTCATGGAAATGAATATCATCTATAATGAAAAAAAATTCATAGACTAGGGCGAGATGATCAATGACTTCCTACACTATAAACTATTGAATGTAGGCTCTACAAATTAGTTCTCCATGACTTTATATCTAGTATACTCATTGGATTCACAAAGAGTATATCTTTGCCTTTCTTAAGAGGGTGTCATCTCCCCTAAAACTCAAGTATACAAATGCCTTCCTCAATTGGCTTTAGAGTAGATAAATAGACATTCAGAAGGGTGAAAGATGCTTTCATAATGAGGATAGTGAAATATCTCAATGCAGATTAGTGATCAAGAATATTTGACAAAGTAACAACCTTGATCAACAATTATGGTAGCTACTTCATCCAATTTCAAAGGTTCACTTATATCAGGGTCAAAGGATTAGATGGATATCCTTTGTAGCTACCAAGTTTAGCCAATAATAAGATCATATTGATCAAGTTGTGTAGGTAACTGGTAGTAGTTCACAAACACTGTAAAGATAGGTACATACTAGGAGTGTTATTTCCAATTTATTTGGACATTTTTCATGTAAAACTATAGTCAATGCTCAGGACATTGAGTCTATCATCTGTTAGTTTACCCTTCATTCATATCCTTGTAGAGATTTGATTGATAGTAAAGGATTTGTGAAAATTAATCTCAACATTCATTATTCATATGAGCATGTGCCTCATCTAGAAGACTACTAAAAGGATTGTTTTGATGAATACATAGTGATCAGATGAGATTGGAGTCAAATGATAATTGATCATATTGGGGAATTCATGGATGAATGGGTACCAAATGGCTTATTTAATGACATGACATATCTCATTGACCTCATATATGTTGATATAGTTATTTCCCATTTCCTAAACATTAATTGGTTGATAAGAGAGCTTGTGGACATACATGGGAAAACCAAAGTTATGCTGACTTGAAATATTTTGTAAGATTTACAAGAGTAGGTATCTCTAAGAGATCAAAGGCATCAACCCCTCCAAATCCAACACTTGTAATAACTCCAAATAAGAGCATCACTAGCATGATAGTTCAATCATCTATATCTTCAAGTTTAAAAGGTGGTGATGAAGAGTATCTAAAGCAGACAAAATAACTAGGGAAAATATGTGAAGAGAGACTTATTGTGGTCAAGAAATTAAAAGTAAATAAATCTATAATTTCACAGTCTCATTTACCGCTATGTGACTCTTCCCTCCTCATTCTTATTACCACTCAATATTACCTTAATTTAGTGCCAAATGCATCTCAAAAGGAACCTATTATCACCAAATCTTGCACCCTAGAGGAGGTTGTTCAAACCTACTCTAAGATTTGGTCAAAATTGGAATACCTCTAGCTCTGTGGGTTGCCTATGGTAGAGGTAAACCTCTAGGTTTAAGGGCTAGCTCCCTAGGTTGATCCTTAAGTGCTTATCACCGACACTAATTATTTGCTTAGATGAAAAGGGATAGAAGTAGACATAAAATTAAGATGCATTAAGGAGGTGATATTCTAGAAATATCTCCACTATGCTACCATACTCTTGGACTAAGAAGCATGACCTACAACATTAGTCTCAAAATCTTGAAGTGCTCTAACATTAGTATTTCAAACATGGAGGTGATATGCATGAAACTAATCAAGGTAACTGAACCCAAGATCATTTACAAAAATTAAGGCTATTTTTACACTTGAAAATAGTCAAAAAAACTAGCTACACTTCATGTGACCTGTTAGAGTGAGAACCACTTGCACCAAACATGAAAAGATAAAGAGAAGGCAAGGATACATGTTTATCACTAGACACTTCACTATACATCACTTCACACACTTAGAAAAGGAATATTTTGAACTCAAAACTAGATTACAAATATTATTTCAAAGTCAAAGTAAAATTTTAAACTAGCGAGGCTTCACCATACTAGGTGTGGAACTGGAATACAAGAGCCAAAATGGATTGCATTTATAGAATGTGTAAGAAGATAGAGAAAAAGGGGAATTTAAGGGTCATGATGCCACATGTCAAGACATGAAAACAAATTACATTGCATAAGATTAAAGTGAAGAAAAAAGGTATAGAATGTCCCCTTGGACAAATGTCCATCTAAAGCATGAAACTCTCCAAAATTAGCATAGAGACCTTTCAGCTGCCTTCTTGAAATTGCCTTCATGATTAAGAATCTTTTGACTACTCAAAACTACACTAGGGAGAGTTGAAACCCATTCACTATCTTAAGGGGGTTAGAAACATTCCATAATAGTCATCATATGTGTCCTTAACTCCTAGCCTTCTTTTGGACACTTGTTCTCACCATCTACAGTCATTCATTAGTCTTCTAGGCTTCAATATTCACATTTGTCACCCAAGTGGCCTTTAGTTTCTCAACCAAATACATGGAAGAGGTGTTATTACACCCATCTAGAGTCCCTTTTCCTTTTACTCCATTAATCAAACCTTAAAAGGACCCCCAATTGGACTTCTCATCTTCCTACTTGTAATCAGTCTCCATTTTCACTATCTACCAAAGATTGCCTAAGATGAATGAATTAGCAAAAGTGTTTTCATTCCCATATGCTATGAGAAATGGACATACAGATTTAATAAAAGTACCAATGACCTACCCAAATTATTCTCACTCCTTATTTCTCTTCTATACCTACAAAATAATTAAAAACCTATAAAAAACCCCTATTTTAGGTTTGTCCATACAACTAGGGTACAGACCAAATATGTGTCATAGAGACTGAGAGATTCCTCCACAAGTTCAAAACCATTTCTAAGCTATTTTATGCTCTTTTCATGTATATCATTTCCTATATTCTCCATTGGGTCATAAACAATGGTTTAGGAGGGTTTTAGCATGTTTATAGTGTTAGCAATTGTTCATAAGAACTAGACATTGAAACCATGAAAAAAATCCACTAAAATCAAGTGTAAGACCTCCTTCAACTCTTCCCAACTCCTTGGGTCTCTATACAATGTGTTCGTACAGGTGTGAGCAAGATAAATTGGCCTATCGAGCTTGAGCGTGTATTCTAAATAGGTATGAGGTGAAATAGGCCAAATTTAACCAACTTGTGTAGTTCCCCTTCAAACCATAGGTTCTAAATAGTCTCATACCTTCCCCTAAATGTTATAAAATACATTGGAAGTTTAATCTTGCCTTATAAGTGAACTCAGACCCCTATAGGGCTTAGGCTTACTCTAATCATAATAGTCTTGACCTATGTTTTAGTTTCCCACAACCACCTCTTAGTTGTTTTTTAGGATTAGAGGGCCTCCTATATGTTTTTTCATTCTCAACTCAACTTTATACAACATTTTAAAATGTTCTATGACTTCCTAGCACACTCTCCTACCATCATCATGCTAAACCTACAGGGTAGTATGTCTGGGAGTACCCTTTATATAAGAAAGAACAAAAGTAACCTCCCCTATTTTATCTACCAAATTGGAGTCATGATATGATATATTAGGTCATGAGGACCTTCTACATAATTTTTCAAAGCTGGATCACATCTCTAGGGTCCACAAACTTCACAAACTTCAAGGTATACCTATATAACTATATACTATGTAGGGTTTTTGGGTTGACTATAGGCTTAAGTGTGAAAATTACCCATGCTCTATATCTCTCCTTCTAATAACGTATGGGATTGTCCCTATCACTATGTGAGTGACCTCCACATGTTCAACTCTTTATACAACTATGCTTACCTCCCAACATGCACTCTTCACTAACCTAGGCTAGTTTGCAGACTGAATGACTGTGTTATCCACTCAGGAAAAGGAGATTCATGTAGGTATATTTCCATGTTATAACCTTGTGTCTCATGCCTAGGTTATCCTTGAAGTCTCTAAACTCATTTCATACTTTTTTGGGCTCATTCGTATCATGCATTAGGGCTTATGATCACTACTTTTCTATCAACAATAGCCTGAGTTGGTCTCTCTAACTATAGCAAACTATAGGTAGCAATCATTGGACCATAAAGACCCTTGTAGGTGATATTAAAAACTTGAACCTTGTATTTCATACCCTAATATCCTTCTAAGATTATTGGATCACTTTCACCTAAGTGAATATCCATGCCTGTAGGGTTCTCAAACTCTAGTCTCTTATCATCAATTTTTTGTATGCCTACGGTCAAACTATAGGTGACCATTCATGAGATAAAAGCCCATTGTAGGTGATGTTATATTCCAAAACCTTGTACATCAACCTATTTCACTACTATTGAGATCATGGTTCCATTTCCATTCAAATGGAGTCACTTGTTTTGAAGGCTATGCTTTCATGTGTCATGTTACATCATAAGACCATTTAGGTTTCAAGGATATTATATATTATACTGACAAACTATAATGAAAATTTTCTTGATATGGAAGCCTATCTACACTATACTCTTATGACAAAACACTCACTCTCTTATGTCAAATCATTGCCCCTATGCCTAGGCTACATAGTGGAAACCACTAAACTAGTTTGTACCTAAAAATATTCCATCATGGGATGATTCTTTGTGAGACAAGATCTCTATTTTGAAGATATTAAGGTAACATGTCTCTTTATGGAACTTTCTCAACTTACAAACCTTTCACTTAGACTTGACTGCATGAAATAACCCCACAGTTATCATAATGACCTTCTCCATGTTCTTATAACTTAATGAAGGTGTGAAATGAGTTCCACACCTATATTTCATCATTCTCAAGTTGTAGAGAGGATTACAAAGCAATTTATTCAAGCATTAGTCCATAAAAAATGAAACATGCTTAAAGAACTAACTAACCAAGCCTATCTATTCCTATGGGAATTACAAAGGATAACAAGAAACAAATGAAAGAAAGTAATCACCATATTACCTTCCCAAATGGATTCACCATACCTATGTGGCTTAAAAACATGTTCTCCTTTGATCAATAATCCTTGTCTTTGTCAACAATGGTGGTAAGCTCCTCTAATGCCTCAAGAACACTTCATAAATCTAGGCTCTTGAATGTAACTTATCAATGAAGCTTTGTGAAAATAATTTAGCATTATAACTTTGAAATGTTCAAGATTTGAAGAATTTGAGCTTAGAAATGATGTCCATGGCCTCTCTATTTATATATTTTTGAGATTGGTCAGGATCAGCCTGAACCATCCATCTTGAGATGAAGATGTGTGGTTGAGGATAATCCTAATATTTGTAATTAAATCCATAATTATCCTTAAGCTAACCCTGGAATAAGGGGCATTGAAGAGGCATGGGAGGCATTAACTAGGCATGGGTGACCCATAATCTTGATATTGTATGCACTTATGGCTTGATGGATGTCACCCCATACATGATGTCACTAGGTGATGTAGATAATAAGAATCAATTTTTAAAAATAAATAGTCAACAAATATCATGTAAAATCCACTTAAGCTCTTGATTTGGATTAATTAGCCTTAAACAAGGTTAATCAACATTTGTGTAATTATTTGAAAATTGGCCCTCAATTGATCAAAATAGTCAAAAAGTCATATTACTAGGTCATAATTTGACTGAAGAGGAATTAGAAGGTGACAGTAGATGCATTAGAATAATATTCTCATTTAGGATGTTGCCAACAACAAATAACAAAGGTACATGATGTGTACCAATGAATTAGAAGAAAAGAGTTATCCAAAGCACTAAATGGTGAAATGGTCATTTTGACTCGAAATGCTCTGATCAAAGTTAGCTAGCCCATAAAATGTATTGCCTTATTTAGGGATACTTTAACCTAAAATGGCACTTTTAAATGACAAGTTTGAACCTTTTAGGATGTTTTATGGATTTTGACCAAAAATGTGCATTTGCATGCAATTCAAGTAAGATTGACAATTTCAACACAAATGGTGTTAAGAATTGGATGTCTAAATTTTTCCCCTATTTGAGAAAGCGTAGCAAGACATTCAAGTGAAGCAACATATTTTTTTTTTAAATGTCAAGAATAAATTGGAACATACCCATGATGCCCCCTTGAGAGGGCAGACTAGGATGAAAGTGAAGGATGGACTCTCAAAAAGAGAGAGAAAGTGAGAGATTAACCCAGGGAATAGATCATATCCAGATGAGCTAATGCTTGCACATGTGATTACCATCAATGATCAAAATATAATTAGAGGTATAATATTCCCTAGATGTGGGGGGAATGGGAAATATACAATCCATAAATGTAAAGGACACACTATAAATGTACCTAATTTGAGAGTACAAGCTACATGCTTACATCATTGATTAATCCTAAAACAAGTTACACATTAAAATAATTGACATCATGGGCTTTAATTTGGAGAATTTAGAATTACAGGAAAAGAGAGAATGTTCTACTTTATGAAGGGAAGCACCACTAAAATGGGGTCTCCAAAGAGAATATAAGCAGTACTCCAGTGGAGTAGATTTGATCGTGATAAAATAGTTGTGCCCTAGTAGGGCAAATCTTGATCATTCATAAAGAATAAATAATCATTTTTCCCCTATAGAGATGATTTAATTCATACATAATTCAGATGTTGTGCCCCAACATGGGCAATTGACAAGTAAAATAGCTCAAGGATATAACCAAAAAGATAGGTTAAAGTGAGTGGGCGCAAACGTACATGCAATGGTGTAATGGCTTAGAAAGCCATATAAAACCAAGCATATGAGAATGCACAAAGTGATGAGAGAGATGAAAAGAAGAATGGATATAGTTGAGTTGACCTCAATAGAAATTGAGTGATGCCTACATAGATCAATGGACTCATGTTCCAACATGAACTTCAGGACAATGTAGTTCACCCAAGTTTGGGAGAGAATGGAATGAGGAATGATGAAAAATGACCAAGAATTGATTAAACTCAAAATGTATGTGAAGAGATTCACATCTAAGCATAGACAAAGAATCCTGAAATGCATGTTACCTAGAAACCTAATTCCATATCATGAGCCTAGGTTTTATAGAGTGTTCTTGAGAATCGTTTATTAGAGCTAATGTTGATGGTAAGACCTTGAGACTTGATCACAAAGTGCTTGCTATAGCAAAATAAAGTAGGCATCATAAGTATGAATAACTTAGAATGACATAAGATTTCAATTGCACTGATCCAATTCAAATGTGAATATATATAACTAAGGATAATGGTAAAATAAAGACCAAAACTAGAGTTACAATTATTTACATTTAAACAAAAAAGCAAAAACAAAGAAAAAGATAAACATAAATGAACCTAACTTGAAATCAAGATATGATCTATCAAGACTTAAGTAGGAACAAAAATGTTTAAAAATAAAAATCAATAACATCTTAATGACATGAGACCAAGATATGAATAATCAAGATCCATGTGGAGCATCAAGGTATTCTCAAACACAAAAGAGAAAAGTAAACTCAAACAGAAAAAAAAAAACAAGACAAAGAAACACAAGACCAAGAAGGAATAATAACTAATAAAAAGAGGACAGGAGAAGAAATAAAATTAAAGGTATGAAAGCAGAATAAAACACCAATAAAACACAACAAAACACCAAGAAAAACCCAATAAACACACACAAACAAAAAACCAAGTTAGTGCGGTTTAAAGACAAATGTCCATGCATGTGTGGTAGAGGCATTACTTTCTACCACATCATAACAAAGAACAATGACACAACAATTGTTCCCTAATTAAAGAGGAACAATGACATAAGAAAAGGGGTAAGAGAAGAAAAAGAAGGGGTTGACCGAGCTGACTCTAGATGTATAAGACAAGTGGATGTTGCCTACATAGTTCCTATGGATGCATGTTCCAACATGAACTTTAGGCCAAATGTAGTTCTCCCAGGAAATGAGATAGAATGAAAAATGATGTTCAAACCAACATGATTAATTTTATAGGAGAATATGGAAGATATGACAAACAAATGAGAATGGTCTGGTAAACAAGAAGGTGATGAGATGAGAAAGAATGATCTTTCAAAATGGCAAGTGTGTGGGATAAGATGAAATGAACTGGTGTTTTTGTGCTTTCAAAATGGCAAGAGAGTTCAAACATAACAGTTTCTCACAAAATGGTGAGATCATTCAAACTTAATAGTTGCTTGCAAAATAGCGAGAGTGTTCAATCTTAATAGTTGCTCTCAAAATGGTGAGAGTGTGGGATGGTAACATGGGAATGTAGAAATGTACATAAGCATGAGATAATGTTTTTGTTCTTTTTTGGATCATGTTCTAATGTTTTTGGCATTTTTGAGATAAAATATGCATAAGGTGGGACCATCTAGTCGAGGAGATGCACGTCCTGAGAGTAGAGGTTCTAATAAGAAAACTAAGCCAGTTGTAATGGCCCATGCTTGCAAATCAATGAGAGCAAAGATCTTGATAAAACAATAAAGTAGAAAAAAACTTATACTGAAAAGATGTAGCTATTCACCTATTAGAAGTTGCATAAGATTTCCTTGGCTAAAATGCTTTGTAGAATTACTGTTGAAGATGTTCATAATGCTTATGAGACATAATCAAGATCATAATTGGTCAAGGGACAAAAAGTGTTCAAGCTTATAACATGTCTTAGACAAAACAAAGAATATGCCTCTCAAAGAGAGAAATCCAAAATGGGATGAAGAATATGTTCAAAGTGCCAAGAGTTTAAATCCTTTACCATCGAGATTCATGAAAAGTGGACCTGGGTAGTATAAAATTTATGTAAGGTAAGATAAAAGGGTGGGATAAAATTATGACAACACAAGTTGCCCCCAAGTCAGGGGTTTTATAGACAATGGTTCAAATTTTTTCATGCATAGAACCTCTTAAGGTGTATGATGCTCATGGGCTCTAAAATTTCTTCACCATTAGGTTTAGCCAATTGATATGTTCCTGATCGATAGTTTGTCATGACAATGTATGGTCCTAACCAATTAGGATGAAACTTGCCTTTCTTTTTGTATTCAACATTCATGTTCTTCTAGTTATTTTTCAAAACTAAGTCACCAATCTCAAATTATCAAGGGAGAATGTGTTTGTTATAACTTCTTCACAATCTATTATGATAGGCCTGTAAGTTTTCTAGGGTAGCCAAACACTTACCATCAAAAAGTTCTAGTTCTTGCAGCCATGAGGCTCTTATAGTCTTCATCATCTTCAATGTGCTCCAAAGATATTCTTAGTGATGAGATCTCAATCTTGACCAAGATGATAGATTCAGTGCCCAAAATAAGGGAGTACAGATTAACTCTAGTTCGGGTGCGATGATTGGTTCTATAAGCCTAGAGGGTAGGAAAGAGTTGCAAGTGCCAATTACGGCCAACATCATTGACAATTTTTTATAAGATGAATAGAATGGTATTATTTGATGCCTCAACTTATATGTTGCCTTGAGGGTTATATGGAGTGGATTTCTTGTGCTTGAACTTGAATTTTTCACAAAGATATTTCACATCTTGGTTTACAAAAGATCCACCATTATCAGATATAACATGGGCTAGGATGTCATATCGATAGATGATATGGTAATGAATGAATTTGGCTCTTTGTTTCCCAGTAACATAAGTGAGAGGAATGGCTTCAATCCATTTGGTAAATTACTTGTTTGTAGTCAAAATATGCTTATGGCCATCTGAAGATGTTGGATTAATTTTCCCAATGAGATCAAGACCTCATGTTGAGAATGGCCATGGTATTGTAATCAGCGACAATGGTAAGGAAGGTGCATCTATCAAGTTGCCATGTTGCTAACAAGGAACACACTTCTTTACATAATTACAAGCATTTGTCTCTATTTTGGGACAATAATAGCCTATTTTGAGAAGTTTCTTTGTTAGGACTACACCAATGGTATGGGCTTCACACATGCCTTCATGAACCTCCTTTAGTGCCAACTTGGATTCTCCCAAAGATAAACAACAAAGAAGTGTTCCATCACAACCTTTTTGATAAAGTGTGTTTCCAAGGAGGATATAACATGTTAGGTAATGAAGGAAAAGTTTGTGTTGGTTATTGGAAAGGTTGGTAGGAAATACATGGTTGTGGAAATAGTTATAAAAATCTTGGTACTATGGTAGCTCAGGGGAGAGATTAGGATCAGAAATAGTGCATATCCTCTTTGAATCTGATAAAATATGTGATGGTTGAAGAATATTTTCAATCAAAAATTGATACTCTTTATCACTATCATGCATTTGAATCATGGAACCAATTGTTTCCATGGCATTGATAGACCTGCTGTTGACTCATGGATCTTGCTAAAATTGTAAAGATTTAAAATGCCTTTTAAGGTTATCAACAATTTTCTTGTAAGGGATAAGCTTATCATCTCTTGTTTGATATTGATCAATTGTCTAATTTATGATTAGCTATGAATCTCCATAGACCTTTAAGCTTTGAATATCCCATTGTATGGCAAGACGAAGCCGTGCAACCAATGCCTCATATTTGGCCATATTATTTATACACTAAAATTGTTTATGGAAGGCCTTGGGGATCAAATCCCCTTGTGGCATTATCAACAATATGCTAGCTCTAGATCCTCAGGATGTGAAGGATCTATCAAAATATAGTGTCCACTATTGAGGCTCTTGTGATGATTATTTTATCATCATGATAGAATCATCTAGAAGGTCAAAGTTGAGAGGTTGAGTGGTTTTAATAGGAGCTTCTAAAAGTTGGTCCACAAGAATCTACCCTTTGATTTCCTTCCAATTCTAGTATTCAATATCAAACTCACTGAGGAGCATAATCCATTTAGCCATGCATCCTTAGAGAGCTACTTTAGATAAGAGGAACTTGAGAGGATCTACCTTGGTGATAACAAAATTTTTGTTATTTAGCATATAATGTCATAATTTTTAAGTGTAAAACACCATAGCTAAACATGCCTTCTCAATAAGCATATATTAATGTTCATAGGCTACCAAAGTGCAACTTAAATAATAAATTGTGTGTTCCTTACCATGATCATCATGTTGAGCCAAAAGTGCCCCCAGTGCATATTTCATGGCCAATATGTGAAGAAGTAATGGCTTTCCATATGTTAGAAGGCATAAGACCAATGGATTGGCCAAGTATGTTTCAATCTTTACAAATGCTATCTAACAATCTTCATCCCACTGAAATATCATTCCTTTCTTTAAGAGATGGGTAAATGGGTGGCACTTATCTTCTAATTAAGAAATGAACCTACGTATAGACTGGATCTTGCCTTGTAGACCTCATAATTTTTTAATATTATTGGGTGGAGACATTTCCATAATAGTGATGACCTTTTCAGGGTTGACTTCAATCCCTCATTGTGATACAATGAACTCTAGCAATTTTCTTGATGTGACTCCAAAGACACATTTCTTTAGATTCAAGTGGACTTTATATGCGTAAAGCCTCTCAAATATTCTTCATAGAATGTTAGCGTATCCAGCTCTTGTTCTTGATTTTTCTAGTATATCATCAACATAGTCCTTGACAATGTCATGCATCATGTCATAGAAGATGATAGTCATTGCACATTGATATGTAGCTCTATCATTCTTCAAATCGAATGGCATGACTTGGTAACAAAATGTCCCCCACAAAGAGGTGAATGTGGTCTTATGTTGATCTTTAGGGGATATCTAGATCTAATTGTAACTAGAAAACCCATCCATTGAGGATAGCATCTCGTACGCAGAAGTTGAGTCGACAATCATGTCAATGTTGGGAAGAGGAAAATCATCTTTGGGACATGCCTTATTGATATCATGAAAATCAATATAAACATGTATGCCTGGGGTCTTTTTACTTACTGACACTATGCTAGAAATCCATTTAGAGTAGTCTAGTGGTTTGATAAACTAGCTCCTAACAACTTCTCCAACTTGACCTTAACCAAAAGGGCGATGCACGAATGCATCTTGCTTAAATTTTGTTTGACCGATTTAGCATCAGGGTGAATAACTAGATGATGCACAACTAAATCTAGATCCAAGCCTAGCATGTCAGAATATGCCCATGCAAAGATGTCTATATAATCCTTAAGAATGGATATAATATGTTCATGTTCTGCTTCAGTAAGGGAAGCTCCAAGATAAACTTTTTTGGGATCCTCATGGGTTCCCAAATTCACTTATATTGTGCTCTCCCTAACAATTGTGGATCCATATTCAAGAATTGTAGGCAATGTATGGTCATGATCATCTTCTTCTACCATATCTTATTTTTGTTCCTCCCAAAGATCTAGATAATATGAAGAATCAGAATCTACCTTCTCAGGTAAAGGCCAATTGGCAAAGACATCTAGAAACTCAAGAGCAAGATGCTCAAATATTTGATGTTGTTTTGAAGAGATACTAGTACTAGCTATGGAACTTAGGCTAGATCTAAGGGGATGAGCAAAATTTCCCACTTGGGAGCACCTAAAATAGGTTTTCACTCAAAGGCTGATCTTTTTCTTTACTTTTCCCTTGATCAATAAGTGCCTCAAAGAGGTTTTCACCTAAAGATCTTGATGTTTTTTCTTTATTATGACCAATAAAGTTTGCCTGCTCTCCAAAGTAGGTAGAAGACTCAATGAAAAATTAAAACCCTATTTATGATCACCAATGGGGAATGTATCTCATAGGCCCATGTATTCTATAATTGATTCTTTATTTGGAAACTCATCGAGCATATGACTAAATTATGTTGATCCCAATATATGAGTTTAGGATGGCAAAGGCATAGGTTACAATGAGGGTTTGCTTCAGGATGGGAAGCACCAATTATAAAGATATAATGTCCTACTTCAGGAAGGGAAGCACCACTAGGATGGGTTTTTGCTTCAGGATGGGAAGCTCCAATAGGACATATTTTTGCTTCAAGATGAGAATCTCCAATAGGTGTTATGGTCAATATGGCATTTGAATCAAACAAATTTGAATTAATAAGCTCATCAAAAAGGCTATAATGGGATGTTGTGTCTCTATTAGGACTCTCATTACCAATCACTTCAGAAGAATCACTACCAAATGTTATGAGATCATCTTTTGGTGGTTTAAATCTGAGACCATGATTCCCATTGACAATTCCAGTTGATAAGGGCTCTAAAATTCCTTCCACCTGGGGGCCAAGGCCTTTCCCTGTATAGTCAAGATGATCCATTATCTTGTTAGGGATAGGATACTTTGAATTCTAAAAATAATCTACAAGGCCCTCAAAATATAACCAATCTCCCTTGGTAAAAGCCTCTTGTTCTTTCTTTGGTGCAATTATAGGTACAAAAACCACATGAGGTTTTGGTTGCTTCTTCTTTGGCTGCCAAATCTAATTGGGTCTATTAGGAGTCTGGGAAGTTTAGGTTTACCAAATGTCTTAGGGGATTTTGGTAACTTTGAAATATGGAGGACATCCTTCAAATAATACGTGGAAATGCCTACATCTTGAATAATCACTTGCTTGGCCAGAGCTATAGGAAATGGATTAGTTAAAGTGGAGGCTAGATCACCAGGGTCTATATAATTACATGAAGATGGATGAGCAATGATGGTTTTGTTCTTCTTTACAATGAATTCAAAACTTGGGCAATAGTTATAATTTCAAAACTTTGCTTCAAGATGTTTACAATATTGGTATGGATACTGATCAATGGGAATAGTAACCTTGATCCCATCATGGGGAAACTTAAGGCATTAGTGAAGAGTATATCAAACTACATGTACTTCATAGATCCAAGAATGACCAAGAAGTATGTTATAAGGAAGCTCAATATCCACAATATGGAATAATGTGTGATGAGAAATAGCCCCAACCATGATTGGCAACCAAATTATACCAGATGACTCCCTCTCAGTATTGTTGTAAGCCTTGATTGTAATAGTCTATGGTTGAATGTCTTTGTCCATGTAACCCAATCATTGCACCAATTTAAGAGATATGATGTTCAGCCCTGAACCATTATCTATAAGAACCCACTTGATCTTGTGATCTGCAATGATTATCTCAATGTATAGTGGGTTATTGTGGTTTGGGCCAAGGGTGGACATGTCATTTTGATCAAACATGATTTACTAAAATGAAGACAAATGTCCAATTACATTTTGGAACTAATCAAGGTTTATATCATTAGGCATAATATACTCTCGTAAAAGTTTGTTGAAGATGGTTCTATGGACATTAGATGTCCACAAGAGTTCTAATATGAAAATTTGCATAGGGGTTTTATCTAATTGGTCCATTATAATATAAGGCCTTTAAATTGTGGATTAAACCAATTTAGTATTTCCTGGAATAGTATTTAGCTTTGGAACCATTGGCATAATGTTCTCATTCAGTTTATGGAAATAAGTGGGTGAAGGGCCCTAGATGGTAACTCACGGGCATCTGGTTGTAACTACACAACCTAGAGGTGGAAAGGAGTCATTATAGTTAGAAGGATGAGGCAAAGGGCCTTAGATGGTGATTCATGGGTGATTAACGACATTGTTATAATTTCAGGTCAGTGAGGAGCCTCTAGAAGAATGGTACTATTGTTTAGGATTAGTAACCCATGTAAATGGAGTAGAAACATGATGATACAAACTCGACATGGTATTACTAGGGGGAGAGGGTGTTGACCCTATAATGATGGGTCTCATGTTGCAAGGAACACAAGATTGACCATGTAGCATCATAGTAACAGTAGTAATGTGGGTTGCCTAAATGCATCCCACAATGTTATTGTAGTCATAAGGCACATTGTTATAAGCCACATTATTAGTGTGGGAATCATGATTTCAATTATGCTCATTACAATTTTGACCCTATTGTTGGTTTTGATTCTACCTCTATCCTTGATTTTGATCATTTTGATTGTTTCCTAGTAGTGGTGGATCATGTCGAGGAAAGGGGTCTTTATAGATTCCCATATCCTACTTTGTGTCTTGATTAGGGGCCAACTTAATTTCGAGCTCACCATTTTTAATAAAGTCATCAATAATATGTCACAATTGAATGTAGCAATATACACCATGACCAGCAACATGATAAAAGTTACACCATTTGTTCTCTTTGTACCAGTCTAGTTTTGGCTAATCTTGAGGAAATAGCCTTGATACTGGCCATATAATTAATTTAGTTGCAATGAGATTTTGTAATACTACTTCAGCTGATTCTCCTAACTTGCTAAAGACTATAAAATTATTATGAAACATCCTTTGTAGAGGTTATCTTTACAATGTAGCTAGCAGATTTGAGGGATTTAATTATACATTTAGAGGAGGCATAGTATGTACCATTTGTACATGTCTTGTTTTTATCACCCCATTTCCAGCCATGTTCTTATTTTTGTGAAATCCCTTAGACTTATCTTACGTAACTATTTGAGGAGCTAATGTTTCAATCTGATTAGATGCTTGTCCTTGTGCAAAGATCTTAACAAGGCCCATAGCAATAAGAGCCTTCTCAACTTGCACTCCTTTGTCAATAATTTCTTCAAATGAGTTAGCACAAGCTAACCATAGATTATGCACAACTTTGGGATGCAAATTATATGCAAAGATATCAACCAGCTATTTGTCTAGTAAATTATGTTGAAAGTAACCTACCAATGCTCTCCACCTTTGTAGATATGCAGCAAGACTTTCACCATCACATTATTTAGCTTTGCATAAGTCAACAATGGTCAATTCATTTTATATGTTGTATGAGAAATGGTTAACAAACTTTTTTGATAATTTTTCCAATCTGTAATTGATCCCTTGGGTATTTTAAGTAGCCAATCAAGATCTTGTCCTGATAAACTTCATGGAAATAGTCATAGTAAGTACTCGCTACTATAAGCAACCTCTTGACACAAGATGAAGAATGTTTGTATGTGTTCACATAGATCTCCTTTCCCTTTGTATTTGTCAAATTTTGGTGCCTCAAAGTGAGGTGAAAAGGGGTTTTAGAGAATAGATAAGTCAAATGGATATGGGCATATCTCATCAAATTTGTACTTTTGACTCTATTGTTCATCTCTAATCTTTAGATAATTTCCTTCATAGAATTCCATTCTTGCATGTTTGGTGCACTTGTGGATTGGATAATATGTTGTTGGTGTGGAATGTGCCCCTGGTTTTATTGCTATTTGGGTGGAATGTGCCCCTAATTTTATTGTTGTTGGGGTGGAATGTGCCCCTAATTTTATTATTTTTGGGGGGGAATGTGCCCCTAATTTCACTACTATTGGGATGGAATGTGCCCCTGATTTTGTATGGATCTATAGGGAGCGTATACCTTTTGATCCATGATTTGATTCTAATTTGTTACTTGAGTTGAGAACATAGGCCATTGATTCTTAGATTGTAAAACATTCCCAGAATTTGGCTTTTTTGCATTTTGTTGATTTTGGAAAATGTCTATGTTTATTTACCAATCTTTGGTTTTTTTGAGGGATTACCTCAATTCAAACTAAATATTTGGGTTTCTAAGTTTGTAAAGTAACAAGGGGTTCTTGATGATTGAAAAATGTATGTTCCATGTCAAATGGAACATCTTGTAAGGTCTCTTGTGACTTTAACTGTTCATCTATATTACCTTGATCCACTATAGTAATGTTCTCATCCAATATTTATTGCGTACTATCCACCATATCTTCATGTTCTTTGGAAGCATTATTATGAATTGAAGTGGCAACTAGGGAGTCGATTAAGTATGTGACAAGTTGATCTACATATCGTTGACTTATTATCTTGATCTTAGCTAGAAGATCCAAATTTGTGTGTTTTTACTCTATTTGTATTTTCTTTCCTTTGTTAAAATAAGGTATGTCTATTTGTGAAAATGCTTGCTCTCACAGTCATTTTTCTCCTTCTCTAACCAAGGTATGTAATTGTTTCATAAGAAAGTCATAAGGTAATCTCGCACCTAATTCTATCAATCTAAGGGCTTCATCTTAATCTTCTTGGTGTTGATATTCATTTTAATCATCTTCAAATCTTACTATTGTGGGGATATCATCAAAAACAATGGGGTTATCTTGACCATGATAAAATTGTTCATCCTCATAACTAAGGCCATAAGACGCCCCACTATGCGTGAACCTTTGAGTCATGTCTAAAAAGAGTTGATTGTGTGTTTGACTAACTTTGGACCAATGTTCAATAACCAATCAAAGTATGTTTTGGCTCTCTTTTTTAAACAAATAACCAAGGTACCAATGAGACTATAAAAAGAGGGTGGTTTGAAGCCATGCACAATTTAGAAGATTTGGTTCATGAAATTACTCAACCTTTGGTAAAGTTGAAATTGTATAGATTGGAAGAAAGTAAGGTAACTCAAAGACCCAAGGTGAAAACTAGTACACCAAAGCCTAGATCTTTGTGATACACCCACACTATAAAATCTAGTTTCAACTTTGACAAGATGACCCTATAAATTTAGAGGAAAGCTCTCCAAATTATGAAGAAGACAAAATAAACTAACTAACTCAAGATGTAAAGACATATGCAAATCACTTAGTATAAATCTAGGACCAAATGGGTAGTACAATGTCACCACATGATTCTAGTAGGATAAAATATGTTTTAAGACCCAAAGCGTGAATGATACGTAAGATAACTTGAGTCCACCAAGATGATAATGTGATTTTGATTCTTAATAAATGACCTTCAATCCAAATAGAAAACTAAACCCAAGTTAAAATAGGCTTAGTACATAAATGGTGAACCCACTTTGATGCACCAACCCTTAGAACTTAGAAAGATTTAATTTTGAATGTGGATTATAAATGAAGGATTTAAACAAATTGGGTAAAAGTTCTAGACTCAATTGGGCAGCTTGACTGCACCAAAGTGGATGTCATGACACAAAGCTTTTGATAACAAATTGAATAAGGAAAAGATTAATTTTCCATTTGGACAACGTAATGCCTCCCTTGCTCAAGAAAATTGAGGACAATGTGTTTTGGTTATGTTCATTGAGTTAACAAGTAGTTTAGACACAAATCAAAACCAAGTAATCTAATGACAAAAAATAAATGTCTTAAGTCTAAACTGACAAGGTATGGCAAAGTGGGGTCTAGTAAACTATCAAGTTTCAAACACTCTAGGGGAATCAATTGCACAATGACTTTCATGCCAAACAATGCAAAAGAAAAGCATGAATTTTGGGTTTGTATCACTCGACTTGTTACAAAAAGGTCTAGTCCTTTATGCAACCACTACATCCTATTATTCATTGAGTGTAGTGCGATGTCCAAAGTACCACTACATCCCATGTGCAACTCTAAAAAGAGTTAAATGAAGTCAATGCTGGAAGATGAAACCCCAGGCAAAGCTTCCCAAAAGAACTTGCGAGAGGTGATGAATTCCCCCTCGCAAGCCAAAATGCATTAAAAAAAAAGAAAGCATGAAAATAAAAAGACTTTAGGGTCATTTTCAAGATCACCCAAACTTTAGCGAGTTTTTAGGGAGAGCTTTAGGCAACATTCTTTCTAAGCCTTGGACTAAGATATTTGCAATAAGAATGGCACTTTTGATTCTAAGTGTTCCTTATAAGGGACAAATTAAAGAACATACATGCAACATACCTCTTTTTACCAAACATGATTAATCTAATCAACTATTGCAAACAAGAATTAACAAGTGTGTTCAATTTTAAACCCAAATGAAATGTTTGGTGGTGTTCATTTGACCGCTTGGTCTTAGTTGTAAACTTGGAAAACATTTACCAAAAACATCAAAAAAAAAATTGTTAAGCACTAAAACAAGGTTCCTAATCCATTTTTTTAAGCATGTAAAGGTGATTTAAACATGTTTTAAGAAAATTTTAAACTTGATCTTATAGAAAAATTATTAGCATGTCCTTTAGCTTTGAAGCCCTTTTGAATTTAAAACAAGACAGTTTGTAAAAGTAGGTATCAGGTCTGTGTTTTTGGAAAAACATAGTGATCGACATTGGTCAATACCATCAACGTCGATTACGACCAACCAAAATTTGACTGATGTTGGTTCTGTTAATTGATGTCAGTTAAGCCAAGTAACTGATGTCGGTATTTTTGTGATGTTGGTTACTGTGTAAAAATTATGGCAACCAAAAATGGCAAAATAAAGTTAGAAAACCAATTTGCAAGAGTTTTAAAAGCTCAAATAAGTTTTTTAAGGTTTCAAAAGGGTCTCCTTCATGTGTAGGATGCGTCTTATCCCACTAAGCATGCCAAGATGTATAGAAGATTACAAAGCAAGTTAGTCAAGAATTAGTCCATAAATAATGAAACATGTATAAATAACTAACTAATCAAGCCTATCTAATCCTATGGGAATTACAAAGGATAGAAAGAAACAAATGAAATAAAGCAATCACCATATTACCTTTCCAAATGGATTCACCATACCTATGTGGCTCAAAAACATGTTCTCCCTTGATCAAGCATCCTTGTCTTTGTCAACAATGGTGGTAAGCTCCTCCAATGCCTCAAGAACACTTCATAAATCTAGGCTCTTGATTGTAAACCACTAAACTAACTTATCAATGAAGCTTTATGAAAACAATTTAGCATTATAACTTTGAAATGTTCAACCTTTGAAGAATTTGAGCATAATAACCTTGCACCCAAAAAAAATAGCTTAGAAATGATATCCATGGCCTCTCTATTTATATATTTTTGAGATTGGTCAGGATCAACTTGAACCATCCATCTTGAGATAAAGATGTGTGGTTGAGGATAATCCTAATATTTGTAATTAAATCCATAATTATCCTTAAGCTAACCTTGGAATAAGGGGCATTGAAGAGGCATGGGAGGTATTAACTAGGCATGGGTGACCCATAATCTTGATATTTTATGCACTTATGGCTTGATGGATGCCACCCCATACATGATGTCACTAGGTGATGTAAATAATAAGAATCAATTTTAAAACGTAAATAGTCAACAAATATCATGTAAAATCTACTTAAGCTCTTGATTTGGATTAATTATCCTTAAACAAGGTTAATCAGCATTTGTGTAATTATTTGAAAATTAGCCCTTGATTAATCAAAATAGTCAGAAAGTCATATTACTAGGTCATAATTTGACTGGAGAGGAATTTAGGGGTGACTCCATAAAACCTAGGCTCTTGATTGTAAACCACTAAACTAGCTTATCAATGAAGCTTTGAAAATAATTTAGCATTATAACTTTTCAATGTTCAAGCTTTGAAGATATTGAGCATAATAACCTTGCACCAAAAAAAATAGCGAAGAAATGATGTCCATGGCCTCTCTATTTATAGATTTTTGAGATTGGTCAGGATCAACCTGAACCATCCATCTTGAGATGAAGATGTGTAGTTGAGGATAATCCTAATATTTAGAATTAAGTCCATAATTATCCTCAAGATGACCTTGGAAGAAGGGACATTGAAGAGGCATGGGTGACCCATAATCTTAATATTTTATGCACGTATGGCTTGATGGATGTCACCCCATAAATGATGTCACTAGGTGATGCAGATAATAACAATCAATTTTCAAAAATAAATATTCAATAACTCTCATATAAAATTCACTTAAGCTCTTGATTTGGATTAATTAGCCTTAAACAAGTTTAATCAACATTTGTGTAATTATTTGAAAATTGGCCCTCAATTAATTAAAATGGTCAAAAAGTCATATTATTGGGTTGTAATTTGACTGGAGAGGAATTAGAAGGTGACGTTAGATGTGTTGAAAATGTATTCCAATTCAGGATGTTGCCAATAGAAAATAACAAAGGTAAATAATGTGTACCAATGAATTAGAAGAAAAGAGTGATCTAGAGCACTAAATGGTGAAATGGTCATTTTGACTCAAAATGATCTGATCAAAGTTAGCTGGCCCATAAAATTTATTGCCCTATTTAGGGATACTTTGAATTAAAATGGCACTTGTAAATGACAAGTTTGAACCTTTTAGGATGTTTTATGGATTTTGACCTAAAATGTGTATTTGAGTCCAATTCGAGTAATATTGACAATTTCAACACAAATGGTGTTTGGAATTGGATGTCTACACAAACCTCTTTGGAGTTACCTGTAGCTGGACATTAAGTAGATGACTGTGTATATTAAGGAATTGGTTATCACAACCAATCTTAAACCATTTAAAAGTCCCAAACTCTTTGTTTCCACATTAGGTAACTTATTACCATGTTAAAACCTTCCTACTTTCATCAATCATGACTGATCATGGTTTGGTTTCACCTAACTGTAGGTGACTACTACAAAAAAGGTGATTATGTGTGTATGTGCTAGGCCTTGTACCCAATCAATGCTAGTATTAAGGCTAGACCTTCAAAGGGTAATTGATCACCATGATATGAAAGGATAAAACACAACATAACACCTTGTCCTAAATCCAATTATATGAAAATAACTCTGCAACAAGTGTAACACTATTTTGTAATTTCAAAGGTGTCCTCAACTAGCAAACTAAGGTATTTATGCCAATTCCTTGACCTTCACATATGCAACTAGGCTGAGAAACTTGTGTTAAGAATGTTCATGTCCTTATAGAACATGTACAACACTTGGTTTTCACATAACTATGCAAATAGAGAGAAAACCTTGAAATATTAGGGATATGTAGATAGAAAAAAGAGGAGTTAACACTCTTAGTAATGTTTCATAGAGCACAAGCATCCAATATGCTGACTATGACCATGAATTATAAGTAGACAAGGAGTGTTTTCATTCATCAAGTGCATTTAATCCAACTCACCTCCTATTGTTCGTACTAGACTAAAATCAGTTGACCATTTCTCCATGTACAAGAGAGCAATAGAGGAGAAAAGTCAATCTTGACCAATTCAAGGTCTGTCAAGGCTTCTCAAGCATGGAAGGTAAATGAGGGGAGCTCAATAAACACTCTTGGAGTAACCCCATGTGCCATAACTACTACAAAGGTTGTACAACAATTGAAAACTTCCTAAACTACCACCGATCTTCTTGTTTTGACATTTCACCTACAATTTTTTAGTTATGAAATAGTTTATCTGACATATACTAACACAAGGTGTTGAATATGGAGTCTGTTTCAAGCCTAAGGCAAAAATAAAGTTACCAAGACATTTTTAACATGAAATATTTACTTTTTACAATGGTGGGACGAATTTTAACCACTTCCCCTATTTGCGGCACATTTTTGGGAAGTGGGTATGATTTAAAGGTGTTGACAGAATCAAGGGATTATGTGGTTGAAGCCTCCCTTATTTTTTTGTTATTTTTTGAGTATATGGTTATCTCTATGGTTATGATGCATTTTTCAAGGGATTTTGAAAATTATAAATAGGGTTGAGGGGTAACACATTATTCATTTCATTTTGCATCTCATTTTGAGCTTTGTAATTCTCTCTTCGATCAGTGTGATCAAGTTTGAGGTGTGGCTTAGCATCTTAGGAATTTTGGTGTGAATTTGGGTTGGATGACGTTATCTCTAGAAGAGGTTCTTGTTGAGAGTTGTCTTGTACTCTTTTTTATAATATTAATGAGAGCTTCTTGGTGGGCGTAGCCCACATTAGGTGAACCACGTTATATCGGTGTTATGTGTGTATTTGCTTAAATCTAAATTTTCTTTCATATGTCTCTACTTTTATGATTCTAAGGAATTAATTTCATGTTATATTTTATTTCATAATTAATCACTTATTCCTAACAACTCGCATCTAATCTAGCTTTAGTGGTTTTGCTAAAGTGGTGAATCGTAGGGAAAGATATTAGCTTGAGAGGGAGTTATGGTAGATAATGGCAGATCTAGAGTTGAAAAATTCAATGGAAAAAATTTTTGATTGTGGAAGATGTAGATGGAGGATTACTTGTTTTAAAAGGATCTTCATCTCCCTTTGATGGGAAAAATAGGCTAACCTTTAGGTATGAATCAAGTAGATTAGAATTTACTCGATAGGAAAGAACTGGGAGCCATACGGTTGTCCCTTACATCTTCAGTTGCCTTCAATATTTTAGAAGATATGACCACATTTGTTCTGATGAATAAATTAGGGGAGTTTATGAAAAACACTTTGCCTGTAATAAAATATTTTTGATGAAAAGGTTATTTAATATGAAAATGTCTAAAAATGGTTTTGTAACTGATCATTTGAATATGAAGTTAAGGCTTTATAAATTTTATGTTCCCTACCTGATAGTTGGGATAGCTTGGTTATGGCTATAAGTAATGTCATCCTTTCTAAGGGAAGTTTAAAGTTTGAGGATGTTATAAGTGTGATCCTTAGTGAGTAAATGTGAAGGAAGAGCACCAGGGAATCATCTTCAAGGAATGTTTTGATGGTGGAGACTAGAGGGAGACAAAAGGATAGAAGCAAAGGAAATCATGGAAATTCAAAGGGTTGAGGAAAATCTAAATCTAGAGCCAAGATGATATGCTGGCACTATGAGAAAAGTGGACACACAAAGAAGGAATGTTGGGAACTTCGGGACAAGAAGATGAAACATGAGGATACCAAGGAGGTAACTATGAAAATAGGTACTATTAGTCATGATGATTTAATTCTTTCCTTGGATAATGTTTCTAAATCTTGGGTATTAGATTCAATGGCTTCTTTTCATGCCACCCCACATAGGCATCATTTTACTCATTATATTTAAAGAGATTTTAGACATGTTTATCTTGGTGATGATGAACCATGAAGAATAGTAGGGAAATGTTGTGTTTAGGTGAATATGAAAAATGGGAACACATGGCTACTAAAGGATGTCAGACATGTTCCATAGCTAAGGTGTAATTTAATATCAGTGGGACAGTTGGACAGTGAGGGTTGATCAGTGTTGTTTATATTAGACTCTTGGAAAGTTACTAAGGGTGCTCTTGAGGTTGTGAGAGGTAAGAAATTTGGCACTTTGTATTTTAATATTAGTGTTGATCACTATAATTTAGTTTTTGTAGATAGAGATGCAACTTTATGGTATTATAGGCTCTATCATATGAGCTATAAGGGCATGGAGATCTTGAAATACAAGTTGCCTGGATTGAAATAGGTTGATTTGGACTTATATGATGATTGTGTGTATGGGAAGTAGAATTGAGTTAAGTTTCTGAGGGTTAGACCTATGAAGAAGGAAAATAAGTTGGAGTTGGTTCATTCGAATGTATGGGGGCCAGCTCAAGTTCTTCTATTGGTGGTTCAAATTATTATGCTACATTTATTAATGATGTAACTAGGAAAGTTTGGATTTATTGCATTAAGAATAAATATGATGTATTTGAAACATTTAATATGTAAATCTTTAGTTGAGAGTGAAACAGGTCTCAAGTTAAAATTTCTTAGGTCAGACAATGGAGGTGAGTATTGTAGCAAAGCATTTGATGATTATTGTTTACAGAATGGAATTCATAGGCAAAGGATGGTTCCAGGGACACCATAGGAGAATAGAGTGTCAAAGAGGATGAAAAGTGTTGGTTGAATATTTTTTCGATCAACGTACTGATAAACAAAATAGGTCTGATCAGCCAAAGTAAGAAGATTAGTCATCCAAATGTGTAGGTTTACCACATCAAAAGGGGACTGATCTCTCCTCTCATCAAGGGGAGGTTCCCTATAGATATGTTATATATATAAAAACAGAAAATAATACTCAAGGGTAGGACAAACCATCCATCTCTCTTTCTTTAGAGATGATGCATGTAAATCAAAGGAAAAACTCAAGGGAAATGACAGACAACACTCCTCTTCTTTCAGAAGTACTATTCAACAAACCACAAGAATACTCCTGGTAGTAAATGCAAAATGTAACCAAGGACGTAGTAACCAGCAAATCGAGATGCATCACAAAGTCTCCACCTGAATTGCTCAAGACTGAGATACGAAGGACAATGAGGGCACAAAGTCATCCCAAGGTCCTTTATATAGAAATGAAAAGAAAACACACTGAAAGGCAATTATGGGGGCACAAAGTCTCTCCATAGTTGACTTCAGGACACCTTCCTGACTGTTGTCACTAATTTTGCTTGTTGAATTAAAGGAATAGAAGATATATTAAGGAAAAAGACATAAGAACAGTTTCTTCAACAACAAAGATATCACAGCACAAAGTCTAAAAAATCACTTGCTTTCTTATTCCAATAACAAAGTATGATCAACGATCTGAGCTTAAAGTCTCAGTAATGCCTTTCAATTTGGGCAAAGTTTCATTCTGATTGTCAAAAAGAGATATGTTTACAATGAAAGAGAGTCCCTTATATAGCCTCTTCAAGAAGGACCCGAGAATGGTAACACATCATGTTGCATTGAAATTTGTTAAGGAGATAGGCTAGAATTTAGGGGCATCTACCCATTTTTTTCTCAATGTAGAGAAACATGTCATGCTATTGAAAGTTTTCATCTTTCAATGTCCACCTGGCGATCTGATCCTTCTTCATCGTTCCTTCTTTTTTGATTAATTAAATCGGGTCCTTGATTCAATTTGATGCTCTGCTCCTTAGTCACTTCCTGCTAGTCTTGGCCTTAAAGCTTGTGAATGCATTTGGGTCTATAGATTACAAGGATCAACGGCTATTTTATGAGCTTTGAAATTGACGTTCGCGCACCCGTCAATAGGTTTTCAACGGCAAGTTCGTTGTTCTTGAATTTGATGTCTTCGAGCACGTCACCCCTTGGTCTTTCTTTAGCTTTCCTATTTTGCATCCTCTCGAAGGGAAGGTGACCCTTCAGCTTTGGGGGAGTATCCTTTAATTTGGCAGCTGAGAGTCCCTTGTAAGGGCACCTGCCCTTCGGGGTCCTTCGGCGACCTTTTATCTTTGGCAATCTCTCGCGGCTTTCTTGTGGACTATTTTCATAGAAATTTTCCCTGGGATTTTTCCCCAAATAATTTCCCATGGACAAAAAGTCTACAGAATTACTTCCCATGGACAAAAGTCTGCAGAATTGATTTGTCTCTTTGGAAATTTCTTCAGGCTTTTTGCCTGCAGCTTCCCTGAATTCTTTTAGACTTTTTGTCCGAAGGAATTCCTTGGGACAAAAGTCTAAAAGAATTATGCCTTTGTCTACCTTTAAACAAAATTTTGAAATAATTTACCTTAACTATTTCCTTGAAAATAACCCTTTTGAAGGGTGTTTTTGTTGACCAAGTGCCCTCTACAAGGGCACTTGTCCTTCGGGAGGCTTCTTTGAAATTTTGCATTTGAACTGCTCCTTTGAACCAAGCTTTAAACCACGCTTTGAACCAAGTCGATGAACCATTTGATGAACCAACTGAGTGAACCATTTGATTGAACCAAAGCATTGAACCACTAGGTTGAACCAAACATTGAACCAAGCTGATGAACCAAGCTTTGAACAAAATGGTTCAAGCTGATGAACCTTTTAATTGAACCAAGCCTTTGAACCAAGTAGATGAACCAACTGAGTGAACCAAAGCATTAAATCACTTAGTTGAACCCACCTTTGAACCATTTGATTGAACTTGCCTTTGAACCAAAAGACGTTGAACCAACTGTTGAACCAAGATTTGGTTCAACAGTTCAAACGAAGCCTTGAACCGAAGCACTGAACCATTTGATTGAACCAAAGCAATGAACTTTGTCGATTGAACTTCACAATTGTGTTGAGAGCTTTTGAAATTGTTGAACCAAATGCATTGAACCTGCTACTGATGCTTGCTAATGGACATTTTTTATTGAACCAAGGCGTTGAACCAATCCCAAAAATGACTAAGTGTTGGAAACTGATTATTTTGATTGAACTCACCTGTGAAAGCCTTTGAACCAGTAGAAATGAACCTGCTTGCAGAGTTCATAGAAACCAAGTCCGTAGTTTTTTTTTAACCTTGAAAGAGTCCATAGAAATCAACCTGTGAAGCCCGTTGAACTTGGCCTACAGAGTCCGTAGATTCAAGCCTACAGAGTTCGTAGATTTTTGAGAAGCTTGAAAAATGAGGAATTTGAATGCTCAGGACAAATTTTGAAAAGGGAAGAGACAATTTTGGTTTATAGGAGCAAAAAAGTTCAAATTTTGTCCCAAAAATGAGTGATATTTTTGGTTGACAACAAAAAGGACAATCTTAAAGTGTATTAGGAGCATAAGGTTACATGCAGGGTTACCCCTAATGTTTTATGTAGAAGCAGTTAGCACAACAGTATATCTAATTAATAGAGGACCTTCAATGCCTTTGGATGGAAGCATACCTGAGGAAGCTTGGTCTGGTAAGAAAGTTAATTATTATTTTCTTAGGGTCTTTGGATGTGAGGCATTAGTTCATGTTCCTAAGAAAGATAGGACAAAGTTAGAAGCTAAGTCTGAGAGATGCACCTTTATTGGTTATGGTGAGGATGACTTTGGTTTTTGGATTTGGAGTCTTAGAGATAATAAAATATTCTGGTCTAAGGATGTTGTCTTTAAATAAAAATTCATGTATAAGGATTAGTTGTAGAAATAGGAATAAAAAGAGTACACAGTGTTGGATGACATTACAAATGGTAAGGTGTTTAAGGAGACAGTTTAGGAACCTCCTACACAAGAACCCAAAAATCTTGTAGTAAGAAGGTCTTCTAAGGTAATAAAAACTCCTAAATGTTTTTCCCCATCTTTGAGTTATTTGGTACTTACTGATTGTGGAGAACCAGAATGTTTTGAGGAAGCAATGTAGGTGAATGTGAGGGAGAAGTGGGAGCAAGCCATGGAAGAGGAACATAGTTCTCTCATGGAGAACCAGACATGGGATTTGGTGAAGCTACCCAAGTGCAAGAGAGCATTGTAGAATAAGTGGGTATACAAAATCAAAGAAGAGGATGGAGGAATAAAAAGGTATGAGGCCCAATTGGTGTTCAAGGGGTTTGCATAGAAGAAAGGTATTTATTTTGGTGAGATTTTTTATCCTATTGTTAAGATGACTTCTATTAGAACTATGCTTGGTATAGTTGCAATAGAGGATTTACAATTAGAACAATTATATGTGAAGACTAAATTCCTTCATGGTGATTTGGAGGAGGAATTATATATGGATTAGCCACATGGTTATGAGGTCGAAGGAAAGGATAAATTAGTGTGCAGACTAAAGAAGAGCTTGTATGGCCTAAAACAAGCTCCATGATAATGGTATAAGAAGTTTGATAGTTTTATGTTGGAATAGGGTTACTCCAGGTGTCATTCTAACCATTGCATGTATGTCAAGATATTTGAGGATGGTAATTATATTATCATATGCTTGTATGTAGATGACATGTTGGTTGTAGGAAAGAACATGCAACAGATTCAAGTACTCAAGAAGTAGCTTGGCGATTCCTTTTCTATGAAGGATTTGGGTGTAGCGAAGCAAATCTTTGGTATGAGGATAACTCAAGATAAGAAGGAGAGGAAGTTAATCTTATCCCAGGAAGAGTACGTAAAGAAATTTTTGGAGAGGTTTAGTCTGCAGGAAGCTAAGTCGGTTGGGACTCCTTTGGTAGGCCATTTCAGATTATCAAAGGAGCAGTGTCCCAAGACAAAAGATGAAAAGATAAAGATGTCCAAGGTACCTTACTCATCAGTGGTTGTATCCTGATGTATGTTATGGTTTGTACTAGGCCAAATATTTCCCATGTAGTAGGAGTAGTAAGTACATGAGTAATCCAAGTTATGAGCACTGGCAAGCAGTGAAGTGGATTCTTTGATATGTGAGAGGAACCATAGGTACAACATTATGTTTTGGTGGATCAAACACCACTTTGCATGGTTATGTGGAATCAGATATGGCTAGGGATGTTGATAGTAGGAAGAGTATGATAGGTTATGTATTTACTATCAGGGATACAGTGGTTAGTTGGATTTCCCAGATACAAAAGGTTGTGGCTTTATCAACTATAGAAGCTGAGTATGTTGTTGCCACAGAGGTTAACAAGGAGATGATTTGGTTACAATAGTTACTTAATGAGTTGGGGAATAATAAGGAAGTTGGAGGATTACATAGTGATAGTCAAAGTGTTATACATTTAGCCAAGAACTCTGCTTTCCACTTGATGATGATGCACATATAGTTGTGGTCTCATTTCATCAAGACATCTTTGGAGGAAAACATGGTGAAACTAGAAAATATACATACAAGCTAAAATCTTGCAGATATGATAACCAAGGTAGTCACATTGGATATGTTGAGGTTATATTCATCTTTGGTTGGTTTTCATGAAGATCATGGAGAAGTGTTAAATTTTTTTCAAGGGGAAACGAACTCCAAGAGGGAGATTGTTGAATATGGAGTTCATTTCAATCCTAAGGTAAAAATAAAGTTAACAGGACATTTTTAATATGAAATATTTACCTTTTACAATGGTGGGATGAATTTTAACCACTTTCCTTATTTGTGACACATTTTTGAGTAGTGGGTATGATTTAAAGGTGTTGAGAGAATTGGGGGATTATGTGGTTGAAACCTCCCTTATTTTTTGCCTTATTTTGTGGGGATATAGTTTTATATATGGTTATGGTGCATTTTTTAAGGGATTTTGAAAAGTATAAATAGGGGTGAGGGGTAACACATTATTCATTACATTATGCATCTCATTTTTAGCTCTGTAATTCTCTCTTCAGTCGGTGTGATCGGGTTTGAGGTGTGGCTTAGCATCTTAGGAATTCTGGTATGAATTTGGGTTGGAGAAAGTTATCTCTGTAAGAGGTTATTATTGAGATTTGTCTTATACTCTTATTTATAATATTATTGAGAGGTTCTTGGAGGATGTAGCCCACATTGGGTGAACCACATTATATGGTTTTTATGTGTGTATTTGTTTAGATATGAATTTTCTTTCATATGTCTCTGCTACTATCATTCTGAGGAATAAATTTTGTGTTATATTTTATTGCTTAATTAATCACTTATTCCTAACACATGGGACATTGAGTAACACCTTTAAATAGTTGTCCCCCTATGGAAACTGTACTAGTCCCATAAATGATCCTAAAAGTGACCTTAGAATGACATAGGACTATATAAGATAAATATGACAAAACTAAAGCACAATGTTGACCCTATTAAGAGCTTGGGACACATACAAGACCCTAGTAGACCCATATATCAAGTTTTCAACTATGAGGGGTTGACCTAATTTAACTTGTGGTTAAATTAGTCAACATTCTTAACAATTTCCTAGGGATAGCAAGTCATCTATGCCAAAGAGCAGTAGCCTACTCCTATCCATTAAGATATGGAGTCACCTATACATAGATATGACACTAAATTACTTTAAAAACCACACTAGACAATAGAAAATAATACACTTAAGCAAACACACATTTCATATCCTAATTTCACCCTATAATTAATATCTTTCAATTCATTGATTAATATCTTGTTACCATTGCTTTGATTTGAGCATTTTGACATATAATGGGAAGGGACAATAGTATTTTTTATTACTATACATTATGTAATAGTTATGTTTTGATTATTTTATACATTAAGGATGTATAATTGTTAATTTTGCATCATTGGTTTATGATGACTCAGACTAACTACCTATTTTTTGTGAGGTGGATGCAAGATAGGTCCTACCCTCAGAGCTTGATGAGGGAGAGCATAATCAGAGAGGGTCAGCTAGATGGAGTGATTGGGATAAATACCAGTGAAAAATTCTTGTGACCCTGCACACATACACCATAGATTTTAAATGATAGGCATAAATGGTAGTGCATAATTGTGAATTATTACTTGTGATTATTTTTGTGTGTGTGGAATTAATTTTAGTGCGCATTTAATTTCTTTAGCCTAATTTATTTGGTTTTTTATTTTAATCAATAAAAAATAAATATTAATATTCATAGATATAATTATTGTGAAAATAATTATCTTGTAGGTGAAAGGCAATTAATGACTTATCTTTTAAGTTAAATAATTATTTACTATTGTTTTGAAAAATTACATGGAAGAGATGTTAATGCAATTTAAAGTTAAAATTTGAATTATGCATGATATTTATCTAAAAAATTATTTAAAAAAAGGATTCTATCATTATTTTAGTTAAACTAGCATGTTTTTATATATAATAAAGATAAAAAATAGATTTTTAAAAATTGACAAGCATGGATAGATAAAAATAGAAAGTTTCATGCAAGAGGTGAGTAAATTTTATAAATAAAGAGGTAGTTTGGGTGAATTGGTGAGACATGAATATAGAGAGAGAACAAACAGAAAAAATATTGGAGAGAGAAGAAAGGGTATGGTGGAAACATTAGAGAGTTGGATATATAGAGACCATCAGAAGAAAGAGAGTAAGCTTACTATTATTCTTCAGAAACAAGGTAGGTTTTGTTATTTGAAATTCTATGTGGTTATATACATATGAAAGAAATGTGTTAATTGTTGAGTCTAAATTGGAATGGTTGGGTAGTTAATTTGAAATGCCATGTCAGTTATTAAAACACTACGTATATTTTTATAAAGACTAAGTGTATATTATAGAATTAATATAAACGCTTGAGTCTCATTAAAATGCTTAGTATAATATAAACCCAACAAGTTTGACTAAATGTGGAGTGCAAAAATTGAAACTCTTTGACTAAACTAAAACACCCTCTTTTCAAATTGAAACACTAAATTAGAAGTCACCCAGCCTATAATAATATACAGAGTTATTTTATTTGTCAATAAATTCAAAACGTGATGTCAAAATATTGTAATGCAACTTCACGATTCTCAATGCTAAGTATATAAAAGGCCCAATATATATAATCTAAATAGTTGTCCTCATGTTCATTCAATAAAAATATGTTTGGTTTACAGTAGGTCACTTCTTTGAATCATAGAAGAAGCATTTTTACCACTAAACCTATGGCTCAATTGGTGCCTTATTATGCTTCACTATTTCAATAATATCATTTTTTCCACATAGGATCGTCCACCTTTCATGGCCATCATAGGGGTTAGTAGTAGTAATATTAATAATAATCATCTTGCCAGTATGTTTAGAGGTGTTGAGGGCGATGACAGATTTAGGGGCATAACATCCCATAATATTTATCCTTGTGGTAGCAGTCCCTTGCCAAGCATCCAGAAGAGGTAAAATCTTTCATTTATGATGGTAATTTGTTGAAATAACAACAACATGGTCAATGAAACTCCTAACTATTGTATGGCATCAAATGTTCCCAAAATTTTCTCCACCAACACTTTTCCCAATCTGCCACTACTCTAAACCATGTTGTTTACAATGGAATATGCCATTTTGTCTTAAAAGGCTGAGCCATGCATAATTTTTTGAGTCAATGCCAAGTTGCCTAAAAATAAATGATGAAGGGAAAAAAAATAATGCAACATTGTGAGTAAACAAAGTGCTATGTAATAAATCAAAGCTGAGTTTTTCAGGGAAAAAAATAAATCAACGCTAAGTTAGAAGTTATATCAGCAGAGTTAGTCATTAATTTGGTTGAATTAATATAGTTGAGTTGTTTAAATTGACAAAAAGAAATTATGTTTCCTTTTTAGTTACAAGATCGAATGTGTGGTGGAACTCTATTTTACCTCAAATTTCCGTATTTTCATTTGGGTAAGCTACATAAAATAATATTGATCATGATTATCTTAGGATTCATATAAGAATAAAAAAATAGTTGTTTGTTAGTAATACTAATTAAATATACTTTGGGAGTTTAGTATAAAAGCTTGAGATATTAGGATAGTAAATTCAAAGTCATATTTGTGTTAACCAATTACTGGGCTTTTAGGAGGATATTGATTAATGTATTTTACTTAAGGGGATAATATGCCAGATGGTATATTTATTCTGAGTCATGTCCAAATGTTTATAAAAGTGTGACATGCTAATGATGGTTAATGAAAGTCATTGATCGAGATTCGAACGATTGTTGATATATGCAATCCATTGTTGTATTGTTAGTATGTACTTTTAACAAACTAAAGTGAATAGGGGTGTTATTATATAAATATGTCTATACTTGAGCTTGGGTAGCCTTATGATAAATAACTTGTTATTACTTTAGATTTCATGTCTTTATCTAAATAATACGCTGGTGGTGAGATAAAATTTGAATGAAATAAACTTCAACCAATTGAATATTGCCCTTAAGTTATGACTTGCTTTATTATTACCCTAGATTATGTTAACTGTGAATGTTGTGTTATGATCTCTAGTTGAGGCAAATAGATTATCTAATGCAGTAGAGATTTTGAAAACATGTTGGTTGGGTCACATTCTATAGTGTCATGAAATGGTAAAAACTTATGTGCATTGTACTTTGTGGGAGTATTTTATATGCAATGATTTGACATTCCAAGAATTAAATAGAGCATCATAGTGTGTGCCTTGAACTTGTGTTTTAATTTGATTATTATTATGTAATATAATCTAGGGTATACCTGGGTGGCATAATCTTGATTTATTGGCTTAATGATTCCAGTGTTAGATTATTATGTCTAAACCCACACGTATTTTATATGCATGTTGGTTGTTACTTTGATAAATATGTTTAATAATAGTTATAAGGATATCATAATTACGTGCATACAAACTTATGAGTTCAAATGAATATTAAGATAGAATTATATGCATTGAATGAATTGCTTGTTATAGGTATGCTTAACTGAATATAAGTGTATACTTCCATGTTTACATGATTGTTTTGTATGATTGTTTATAGATAAATAAGTAGGTGTGCCTAAGAACACCAAACCAAGATAATATGTTGTCTTGAGGTATAGTTACTTGGATCTATTTTTAAATAGCCTATAGTTTATTATGTGTTTTACCCAGGTGGTATAAATAGTGGTCATTGTTTTCAGTTTGGAGTTGATCTTAAGGTAAGACCCATTCATGCGTAAGATAGTTATGTGTATATCTTGCTTTCTCCTTATTTGGTTTGTGATGTGATATTTTTCTAGGATAATAGCTATATGATTTTTTGAGTTATATACTATGACATATATATTGATGATATTAATAGGTAGTGAGACAGGTTCTACTAGGCTAGGTAATACCACCAATAAATAATCTAATCAAGTGGTGTGTTATGAATTGACCAATCTAATGATCAAATATTATTTGAAAACTTGGGCCTAAGTAATGTTATATACATTATTATTCATACGTTTGATTTTTATGTTGTGCAATATCATATTAAAACAAATTTCTTTATGGTACATCGCATGTTTTTAGAAATCTTATAGCACACGGGGTACTAGTACGTCTCACTATATTTCTTTCACCAATCTATCTACATGTCTATGAATGGAGGGTCATTTACTAATAGGATATTATATGAGGGATCATTGGTCTGTGGTTAGTGTGGTAAATCACTTAGATGATGTTGTCCCTCCTCCGCTGTGGTACTACCTAGAGATGACACTTGAGATTATCAAAAATACATGAGTCAGTTTAACTCAAGCTCCAGAGAGCTTGGTATCTATCATTGTATTAGTATGTATGCCTAAAGTGATGTAATTATATTATGTACTTGTATATTTGATCAACAAATGTATTGTCAGACTAGCCATAGTTGTGTCCTATTGTATTTGAGTTTTAGTGAAGTTGTATAAGATTTCTATTGTATGAAATATTTGAAATTGAAGTACTATTATTATTAATTATGGTTTAGTTTTGTTATATTATTTATTTGTGGAATGAATGTTAATTTTTATTGGAAAAAATATATATACTACATTTTATAAGTATAATTTGAGGGGTTGTCACAACACATGTGTTCTCAAGAACACTTATGAAAACACATACAACATAAGCAAAAAACACCTATTTTAGTTTATATAAGACCTCAAACACTTCAGGTGAAGGACAATTCACCATGTTTCAACCAAGGTCAAAGATGGTACCTCTTACATCCTTACTGCTCCATAGAAACAATACATCATGTGAAGCATGTTTATCAACAAATACTTACTCATGTTAATGGTAAAATGACTTACCATCCTTAAGTATTCTTCTATCTGCAAGTCTATTACTTTGAGCTCTCAAATATGTTCCATTTTTTCCTTCAAGGATATTGTTTAAAACTACAACCTTTTTGACTTTTGCCATGTCCAATTGGCACTTCTCAAACTACAATTTGGAAGTCATCAAAGCTGCTTCAACTTTACTCTCTCCACTATCATGATGTACTTGATGTATAGAACTATCAAGTTTGTCTTCCTTCTACTCCATTAGGACTGAAAGTGGCTTTACCTCAGGTTGAGGTGTTGATTGTTCCTCAAACACATACATATCTACATTCGCTTCATAGGACTCCTTTATGATTGCAACCTATTTGGTAGTAACTTGATGTACACTCTCATGCTTAACAAGGCATTCCCCTTCATGCTTGATAAGACAATCAACACCCTGCTTGTTAGGCTCATCAACAATCCTATCATCAGATACACACTTATGAGGAGGAGAAGTAGGTATACTCAACTATTCAAACTCTTAACTTATGGCAAGTAACATTTGCCATAGGTCATCCTCTTTTTCATGACTGTCATCTTTAAGGACTCCTCCATCAAGTGCAAACAAAATGACATTGTTCTTTTCATCATATTGATTTATCATGCTTTGCAAACTATCATCATCATACACATGAATACGGTAATTGTCTTCCACAACTTGTGGAAAATAATATTCAATGATTACCTTAGATTTCTCATATACTCCCTCATATATGATGTATGTGCCAAGATCAGTCATCTCAAAGTAAGTGTATGGATCATGTCCATAAGTGTCTGTACCATACTCATATAGAAATAGATCAGATATGCCCTCAAGATTAGAAGATGTTACATCATCTACAAAAAACTCTTCATAATCATTGATGACACAATTGAGATTAGAGTTTGCTTCTACATAAGGCACAATATGAAACTTAGCTAGTGGTTGAGTTCTAATGGTTTCCTTTGATCCATACCTTATCTTGAAGGCCAAGAAGGACCAATCAAGTGAGAGGTAGCCTCCTATCTTGGTTGTGAAATCCCTTGAAAAGCATATAGCAAAGTGAGCAGGCAAGTCAACCACTACTATGACTTGAAGTATAGGAAAGCTAGGACAATCATGAAGAAAAACATTCAACCCTTTGACCACTCCTACTGATTTAGTAGGTGTCCCATCAAGTTAAATCACCCCTTTACTATATGGTTCATACTTTAGATGTAATTTATTATCTACAACCTTGGGTATCATGGAAGTACTAGTCCCATTATCCACTATACAGTTGTGAACAAGTTTGTCCCCCACAATGAGAGTGAGGTAAAAGGGTGGATGTTTTTCAAATTTGGTAGAGGGTTCCACATTTTTATTAAGAGCATTAGTGAGAGAAACATTACCATGATTTGATGGTTGACGAATAACATGCGTTATGGATAGCTACTCTTGAAGGAGCTCTTTTTGACCAGGTAAATGAAGCATTTTTCAAAGAGAGAGAGATGTCTTAGCACTTTTCAACGAATCAATAATGTTTAGAGTAGGAGTATGTGATGTTGAAAATTATATTGTTAATGAAACAACCCTTTCGCCTATTGTGAAGGTTAAGTTAGAATCGTACCAGTTTAATCATAGGAGTTTTTAAGATTCATCTAAGATCCTGAGACGTGAGGGGGTTTTTATTATTAATTCTAGGAAATAATCAAAAAGTTATCAAAATAAACTTATTCTATTATAATAATTAGAAATCTATTTATCGAATCATGAATCAGTTGAGATAAGAATCTTATAATCTATTCTATCCGATAGAAAAAACTTATGAATTAGATATTCTCTTAAAGAATAGAAACTTGATTTTATATATATATATATATATTCAAATAATATCTTCACTTTTTGCTTGCAATGTTTTCTAAATTAACTCTAAAAAAGATCAAAAATAGAAAAGATAGATCAAAGAGAGAGAGAGAGAGAGAGAGAGAGAGAGAGAGAGAGAGAGAGAGAGAGAGAGAGAGAGAGAGAGAGAGAGAGAGAGAGAGAGAGAGAGAGAGAGAGAGAGAGAGAAACACATAAACAAAAGAGTAAATAAACCACAACAACTAATAAATAAAAAATAATAACTAATCCTAAAGCAAATAGAAAAATAACTAAGACAGACAACAAACTAAGAAAATACTTGAATCTAAACAAGAAATAAACCTATAAGAAATAAAGAAACTTTAAATAAAAATATTAGAAATTAATTTGAACTATGGAAAATAACTAGAACTAAATCTATATCAAGTAAAACCAAAAAAAATCATTAAGAGAATTATTATAAATAAAGCTGATCTAAAGATAAATAAAAACTAAAAGACAAGATTGAATCTAAAAGAAAATTAATTAAGAGAAAACTGTAACTAAGAAAGAAAAGAGAAAAGCATTAATCTAAGAAATAAAATAGATTTACAACCTATTAGAGGTAAACTAAAATAGAAAACCAAAAGACTTAAACTATGAGAAAATGTCAATAGATTGACTTAAAGAAATAAAATTATTAAACTAATAACAAATTGAAATGGATATATATCAAAATGCTTAAAGACTATCAAACTAAAAATAATAATAACTTAAAAAAATCCATAACTATTTAAGATAAAGTAAAGAACTAAACTAAACTAAGAATTAATAACAAAGACAATCTAAAGTAAACTAACTAAAACAAAAAAAACTAAAGATTAGAACTATATCTAAGATAAGTCAAAATGGAAACCAAAATTAGATTTAGAAGAAATCTAAAAAATCTATATGTATTAAAGTTAGAGTCAAATAGTTACAAAAGATGTGTGAGTCTCAAAATGAGAATCATCTTAGAAAAAAAAGATAAATCTCATTAAGAAAACCAGCATCTTTTCTCTACAAAACTTTGAATGACAACTTGCAATCAAATAAATCAATGAAAATTTGCAGAATAGTGAAATGATCATCATTATTCAAGTTGAATACTTGAAATATGTGTATAGAACTACAAATAGCAATCATCAAAATATATTAAGCTTCATAAACTTCAAATAATCAGTAATAGATGATAAATAAAATTGGATATACCTATGTTGTGTAAGCAAATACTCAACTGTTAGATAAAGTACCATTGGGTCTATCTGTAAAAGTTGTATTGTCTCAGAGAAGTTGCATAAAAAGAAGAAATAAATGATGGACTTTAGAAAATACTTAAGTCTTTAATACCTGTTGTGCTTTTGTTTTCAAATAAATTCTTGATCTCTTCTTATACCTTCAACTTAGTTATAAAATAAGTTATAACTAACTTTAGTTAGTTATTAGTTAAAGTTAACTAATTAACTTTTAACAAAGTCAATTAATTATAATTAAAATTAATTAAAGACAAATTTAATTAAGACTTAAAAGGTCTCAATTTGATCAAGATATATAAAATAATAGACCTGGGGTACTAATCTTAATGAGTGGGGACCCATATTAATTAATAATATAATATAATACATATCAATCATAAAATAAATAAGTCATAAATTGATAAATTTTATTCATGTTTAAACCATAACACATATTTAATTAACTTAAGCATATATAATTATATCAAAACTTCAAAATTATTGTATTTACCCAAATTGCCAAAATTTATCAAGTTTGAAATATCAAAGTGTCATACTGAAATATCAAGTTCTGTATGAAAAAGTTCAACTCTAAATACAAATTATCCCTTGGATGACCAATAGTCATCTGAATCTGATAACACTTCAATTACTTATTTATCATGTTCATGAAGACAAAATTTATATTCCATTTCAGTTGCAGGGAATGGCAACAATCTAGTTCCTAAATCAATCATGTTGTCATCAACCTCCACCTTAACTCTTTTCAACAACCTAACTTCTCTCGATGCTTCAAGTTTAGTATTTTTTGTAGTAGTGTTCCTTTCAATAGTCAGAGGTAGAAAATCTATGGTTTTGTTTCTATTAGCATACCCTTGATCTCCCAAACTTGATCTCTTTAACCTCAAAAGGGGTTCACTATGGGCACATGATAGGTTCAACCTTCTACATTTTCTAGCAAAGTCTCCATGAGAAGGGGAAGGTGCATTTGAAGGAATAGCCATCTTCCTAAGGTCCTTAACATGGGCTACTTCTTCAAGTTGAGTAGGTTGATTAACAGGCAACTGCTTGGCAAGAAAAGGATCATCAACTGGTTCACCTCTAAAAATAAGGGGCTCAATAGAAAAATGTTGAGGATCATGCTCCAGATAGTGAGAAGAACTACTTTGAGAGTGTGTACAAGCTCTAAATCTATGGCCATGAAAACCCTTATAACCTCTATAGCCCTTATTGACTAGGTTAGCAAGCAAATTACTCAAAATACTCCAAAATTATGGGTCATAGGCATCAAAGTGAATGGACATCCTTGTGCCTTTATGAAATATAGGCCCAAAACGTCCTACACAAAAGCCACCTCTATTAAAACCTCTATTAGAACCTGACTAACTACCACCTCTATTATAATTTTGTCCCCATTCTCTATCATCATTAATTCCTATTGGTTGATCCCACCCAGACATACTGATCAATCTAACATACAACAACAAAATCTAAGACTGAGAAAATAAATATCCAATATAAAACTATAACTAAAACTAAAACATTGTCACATTATATCAAAATCAAAATCTGAATTGAACCTCAAGCCTTATTATAAAGTTATGCCTTTATTCAAAAAATGTCCAATGCAATCAAGAATGTCTCAAAGCACCATACTGCTCTTACTTCAATTGACTGTGCTCTATCAACATTATCCATCTCATAAATTATTCCATAATTTATGAAATATTAAATAAATTTATATGAGAAAAATCAAAATATTTTAACTTCAATGTCTATTTTTAGATTAAAAACTGCTACTTCAATTTGGATATGCATTTTAAATGAAAACTTCATAATGTATCCAATCTTTGTAACCTGAATCAAAAATAGAACACCTTATAATTTCTAACTTCTTATATTCTTAAGGCATAAATATGCTTAAAACATGATTTTCAATGTATAAGCCGATCGATGCAGCCTTCACATAATAACTCCAATTTCAATATTTGTCAAACAGATTTATTGAAACTATCCATCTGTCAAAATTGCTTTCCATGTAAGCAAGTTTCATATTTTCACATAAAACAACTATTTATTATTTTGTGAAAACCCAAAATAAAATTGAGTACCAAATGTTTAGGATAAAAAACCCTAACTTGTGCCATACTGTAGCCTATCATCTGCTATATGAACAAACTGACCTCTTTATCCAATAATATTTGAAAACTAAAATATAACCCCATATGTAACTTATGAATTGAAATTTATCAATACTTTTTGGGCTTATACCATCATTTTCAAAATTAAAACAAATAATTTTGTCCATAAAAATGATTGAGAGAAACTTGAAAAATTCTCCAAAATTTTTACAAATTTTGTTTAAGACAGTCATCATTTCAATGAAAAAGAAAACAAGTATTAAACTTTTTGCACATTGGGGGGTTACTCAAACATATACCCTAGATAGGAATCATTTAAACCCAAATTTAGACATAATATAAAGATCATTAAAACCATCAACAATATAGAAATGGCTTGTCAGTCTAATCTATAGCAGCTTCAAAAATAATGACAAATTATTTTTCATTTTGAGATTGATAAATTTGTACCATTATCAAACTAAATATTCTTTGAAATAGATTTCTAAAAGAACCATTTGAAATACAAAAACCCAGGCTTTATACTTCAATATTCAACCAAAGCGAAAAATTATCATTCACTTATTCTTAAAAATGATATTGAATTTCCATGCACAGAACTATGTTATTCATGCAGAGAAAGATAATAACTTTGAAACCTCAAAAACCAAAAACTTTATTGCATGTGGATCTCAAAAATATTATCTAAAATTTTCTTTAGATAACAAAATTTTGCTCAATCATGCAGGGGTTTATACAAATTCTAAGAAATCTTCATACTTTCTTTATGCGACTGCATGCACACGCTTCCAGAAAACCCGAATCATGCAACCAAGGAGTATCAACCTATTTTCAAAATTTCTAGGCAAATAACACTTCTTTCCAAAATTTGACATGGGAAAATCATATATTTCAAACTACAATTTTGAGTTTCAAATCAAAAACAAAAGATAACAACTATATGCAAAATATTCACTGAAGATTTCAAACACTTCCCATATTCTTTCATATTTAAACAAAAAGCTCAAAACTTTATTATCATGCAAATAGAAATCATTCTAAACTTATATTCTTCATTCCAAACTTCATACTTCCAAAGAATGTTTTTGAAGAAAGAGTGATTCAAAATTTGTCATAGACAATCCTGATTTCTATGCTTAAATCCTTTACCTAATATTTCCATCAGGACTTATTCTACAATTCACCCACTATCTTGTCAAAGCTTCACTCCTACACAAAGCTCGTGATCAAATGAACACAAATGAATAAAAATCAATTTTTTATTTGCCAACTTAAACCTGTAACTGACCCAATAACATATTTATTTTTCATTGGTCTGCATTAATTAATTTTATACTTAGCAATCCTGCTAAGTCACTTATCAGGACTGACAAGTTTATCCAAGCCTAATCTTCATAATATCTCATTAGCCAAGCCACATCATTTGAGGATATTGGTTTAGCATAAATGCAAATATACCACCAAATTGTTGAATAATCTTGAAACACTACAAACACACAATCAAACTCAATTGCACTTGCCAACTCACCTACCTCAAAGTTCTATTTGCCATGTGGTATCCATCTCAATCATTTATTTGTCTTGTCATCCATTAGAGGGTCGTATACTTATGTGTTTCACAATGATATCAATATTATTGATTAACTAATCAAAGTGACCAAAGAGTCCTTAAAATTATATCCTACTTCTTATCTAATAGTTTAACTTGTGTATGAATGAAATGTCTTAACCAAGTTAAATACCTTGAAATTGCTTCTTGACCAAACAAAAGGATCCTCAAGACTTCACGTATTAGGTTAGTCCCATGACTACTTTATATGTTGCAAACCATTATGACTTAGCCTCAAAATTTAAAATATGCCATGAATGCTAGGATATGTACCCTTAGACAATTTGTACATAAATGCAAAACTTTATGATAAACAAAGTTCCTTTGCTTCATTATCTAGTGAAGTAAACCTCTCAGAAGAAATCTATGATATTTTCAAAAATTTGTAGGTTATATCTAACTCATCAATCTTCAAGTTACCAAGAATGAAATATATGCTCTCGAACTATGATCAATTGAATTTGACTATTTACTCAAAACTTGAAATAGTTAGACTAAGTATGCCAATCAAGGTTCCATAAATTGAGCCATGTATTAGATATAAAATCAAAACAAACCAGACTACTTGTTGTATAAATTAGGATATGAGCATTACTGAACCATCCAAATCATATTTGAATTTCAAATAACCATCATATCAAGTAGTGAATAAACTGAGTTGTACATTTTCAAAACAACTTTTGAATCTTCCATATTTGATTGAAATGTTTATCGAAGTCCCTTATCCCCATTATTATCATGAACTATGAATCATAGGTACTCATAAAAATCAAAACATCACTATATATCAGCAAATATGATTGAAAATTGAAAATCTATGCATCAACTAAAACTGTCAACGTATACTGAATCTAAATAATAGGAAAATTAATCATATCTATAACTATGTATGCATATTTTATTTATTTATCCACCATGCTCTTCAAAACCACTTAAAACATAAATAAAACTTATCAAAAAATCATTATAATTTCATAATCAAATATACATCTAAAAATACTATAAATCAATAGGGTCCCCGACACAATTTTAGGCTTTTATGACAGGGTCATCTCTATGGCAACAAGTATAGATTTTGAAAAAAATTAGAGGGGTGTAGAAAATAGGCATAACACTAGTGACCTTGCTAGTCAATTTTGTGTAATAAATTTAAGTAGCAATAAATGACCTATTAGATAAAACAAATTTTACCTTGAAAATGTGATCAAGGAAAATCATTTCGCAAGTAGCTAATCGTAAACCCCTTAAATAATGATTTTAAGTAAGGAATGGATCATTCAGTGAGCGTGGCATGAAGAAAGGTAAATGATTAACAAGGATGTTCGGGTTGGATGCACAAATAATTACAAATACCTTAAGCACAAAAAATAAAAATGAAGTAATACTTCTACAATCAAATATAAGTCAACCATATTATTCATTATTACAAAAAATTAAATTTGTAAGAGTAATTTTTTAAAATGAATGATACTTATAGTACTTTCATAGATTCTTTGCACTCTTCTTTCATAATGTGATATTCTTCATTCAACAACCTTTCATTGATCATTTGAAAACAAAAAAAAGAAAAAGAAACACAAGACAGAATAAAACAACAACAAAATAGCGAAATAAACAAAAAGAAAAACAAACCAAAAAGAAAATAGAAAACAAAGCAAAAGAGCAAAAAATAGGTAGCTAATCATGAAATAATTTTAAGTGATGACCATTTACTGAATAATGCAGTCAATTTCATTTTGAAAACTGTTATTTCCAAGAACTATGGCTATTTTTTAAGTTCCAAGCCGTAATGCATCAAATTTATGATATTTTCTAGGGTCCTCATGAGCTTTGTCCTAATATAAAACTAAGTCACCAATATTAAAAATTTTATTAGAAACTTTTTTATTGAAAAACTTCTTTAAATTTTGCTTAGCCTTCTCTAATTTTTGTAATATTGTTGCCTTAGATTCATCAAGAGCTACCAAATCATGTAACCTTTACTCAATTAAATTTATATCTTCAGTTACATATTATAAAGCAGTCTTAGCCGAAGAAATATGAAGTTCTATTAGTAAAATAGCTTCAAACCCATACACTAACATGAAAGATGAGTAACCATTTGCTACCTTAACAATAGTCTTATCAGTCCATAAGGCATCAAATATCTTAAGATGCCATTCCTTTTGTTATCAAAAACTAATTTTTTCATAATAGAAATCAAATTTTTATTAGTAGACTTGGCTTGTCTATTTCTTTGTGGATATTACTTAGACAAATGATTAGAAATGATAGAATATTTTCTTAGAAATTTGAAGAACTTATTTGAAATGAATTGAGGTCCATTATCTAAAATAATCTCATATGGAACTCCAAATCTAGAGAAAATCTGATTTTCTAGAAAAAAAATTATTTAACCTATTACTAAATTTTTAAGAGCCTTGGCCTCAAGTCACTTTGTGAAATAATTTATGGCTATCAAAATGTATCTATGATCTACAGATGAAAGTGGGTAAATATCTTAAATAAAGTTGATACCCTATTTAGTAAAAAAAAAATTATAAATAATTGGATTTAAAGGCATTGCAGGTAATTTATCTCTTCCAATAAATAGTTGATAAAACATGCAAGAATGAATTAACTTATAAACAATTTGAAACAAGGTAGACCAATAATAACTAACCCTCAAAATCTTATAAACTGTTATTTTTGTAGCATAGTGTCCACCACAGTTTCCTTCATGGCAACCCCTAAGAACTTTTTGAGTTTGATTATAGGTAAGATATCTTAATAATACACCATCATGATTATGATAAAACAAAAAAAAAATCTAGTAAAAAAAATTTAATACTTTTAGCCTTAAGGATTGTATTTTTTTCTTATTTAAGTTGTTACGATAAGACTGATTTTGAAAATAATAAACCAAATCATGATACCAATTATCTTCAACCAAGAAATAGTCCCATTCATTCATTTCATGACCAAACTTAAAATTTAAAAAAAAATTAGCAGCTTTCATAATTTTTAAGGTGTGGTTTTGCATTTCAATTTTCATCAACTGATAGAACAAGGACATTAATATCTGAGCAACATTTTCAACTAAGTGTTTTTTTAATTTATTACCTTTAATAGTTTTAAAAGTTTTAAATTCTTGAATACGTAAGATCTACTTAGCAAGCCTTGAATAGTTGGTTGTTTTAAAAGATATGACAAAACATGTACATTAGATCACATAAAAAAATTATTTCTCATTAGTCAATATCGAAATTTAATCAGAGAAGAAACAAGTGAGAAAAAAAATTTCAATAAGGGGGTACCTAGTTTTAGTATCTTTTAAGACTTGGCTCATATAACCAATAGATTTCTATTCATTATTTTCAAATTCCTGAGTTATCACAACTCCTATACTTTTTTTAGTAGCATTAACGTAGAGGATAAATGTTTTTTTCAAATCAAACTTGGCAAGGACATGAGCACTTTTAATTGCATTTTTAATAGAATTAAAATCTAACTCAACATTTTCATCCCAAATGTATATTTTATCTTTTTTAAGCAGTAAATGTAAAGGATTAATTTTGTCAGCAAAATTAAAAATGAATTTCCTAACAAAATTAATCTTGCCAAAGAAAGATCTTAAACTTGATTGATCATTTGGAAGAGGTAGTTATTTTATAGCTTTAACACGTTTAGGGTCAATAAAAATACCTTCTTTAGAGATTATGTGTTCTAATAATTTACCTTCAGTCACACCAAAAATAGATTTTTTTGGATTTTAAAAAATACCAAATTTTCTACATCTTGTGAATACTTCATGAAGATGGTCTAAATAATTCCTTATTTTCTTGGAATGAATGGTGAGATCATCTAAATAAACTTGAATAACAATGCATATCAAATCATCAAAATCAACATGCATAGCCATTTAAAAAGTGGCTCCTAAATTCATCAAACCAAAAGGCATTCGATTGTAAGCAAAAGTACCTCTATGAGTGGGAAAAGTGGTTTTGTGTCTATCATCAAGATTTACAAAGATTTGATTATAACTGTAGACATCAAAAATCCATACTGTGATTTCAAATGTCAAAAATATTTGTAGACCATCTCAGGACCCCCTTTGACCCAACCTTGACCTTTTGACCCCTAACCTAACCCACCTAGCCTAAGTTAGATTGACCTTCTGACTTAACCTACCCCTTTAACCCAAACTTTACTTTTGACCTTTTACCGTTGGCGATCACCCTAACCATCGACAATTAGCCAGACCATTGACGGTTAGATTTCTAATGATAGTAACCATCGATGGTCAGATTTCCACCACCTAAATATGGAACATGCAACCATTTTTCAAGCTTTTCTAAATATAACTTGTCTAAATCTTGTTGTGAGCCTTTGCATGGACAATATATATTTAGATGACCTAATTACACCTTCACTTACACCTATTTCTTGTGTCTATAAGAGAAAGAGGCCTGAGAGGTCAAATCCATCTACAATTATTATCAAGAGCTTAGATATTCAAGATTTTCTTTTATAGGTCAAATAGCTTGTTATGTAGGTATCTCTTCATCAGCAATCATCTTCAACAAGCTCCAAAACTTCTCCAAGCCATCAACCATCAACTATCAAATTATGAACTAAGTATATTGTTCTTTGTTTCAAGTTGCAATTATTTAGTTTAGAATTGCACCTATAACCTCTTTTTAATCATATAAATTAATAATACTTGAACCAGCCACCTTTGAGTCTTAACCTCTATCTCATAATCAATATCTAAACCAAACCCACCTTTTAGAATCATTATGCAACCTCAACTAATCAACCTTATTGATCCAAACTAGAACTGAGGGTAACCACTGATGGTTACCCTCACTTTTAATCCTGACTATCGATGGTCACCCTAACCACCGATGATCACTATGTAAATCAAACATCCAAAATCATCAAGCATAAACCACTTCTCAACCTCAACCAAAACCTTATTTTTTTTAATGTTTGTCATAATATAGACCAAAAACAAGACATTGACCATACCTAAATCATATTTTAATAGTTTGACATTAACCTTAATGTTATCTTGTTAATCTAAGCTATTATTTTGAATAGTATTTATTTCACCTAAATTAAATACTTTCATTTATGTTATGTAACCTTTTTTTATCAACATTAATTTGTCTTAAAAGGTAGATTGATGGCCTTCAAAAAAGTCGTGTACTTCTTAGATCTATCTTGCTAGGCAATCCACTTTTCTACCTAACTAATCAACCATTTCTTTGAGTGCTTTCTTTTCTATAGGTCATCCTCTCAAGCCAAAGAGGAGTTCTTCACATTCTTCTAATTCAACGCATGCACAAATAAATAATATTTTCAACCATACCCATATTGAGTTTCTTTTCTCTTTCTTTAGAACTTACGAAAAAATTTACATGAAACATTTTGGCACGTCCAATGGGACCTAAAGTCTTTTCTTGCATTTTTCTTTGCATTTGTATGCTCTTCTCTCTATCTGTGCTCATAATTAAAACTAATATTTTTTTAGACTTAAAATCAACTGCACCCATTACTTGCTTTTAACATTAGTTCACTTTGAATTAAAACACAGTAATCTTATCATAGCACCACTTTTGTTACACACACTAGCCAAACCACTTTCATCAATCAAACATCCAAAAAAAAAATGAGACAAGGCCCGACAAGGATTTCATCACCTAGTGGTAACCTTACCCTTTCCTAATGATCCCACTTAGAGGTCATTACCAAGGAGAGAACCAACTCAGCTCTCTGATTGAGTATAAACTCTAGATATCAATATATATTGGCTAAGAACCCAACACTCTTATCGCTACAGTGTGTGAAGTGAGAGGATAGGCCCCAATACCAAGCCATGTATTGATTTCAATATAGATTATTTTGAGCACCTAAACAACCTGAAACCAACCATATACCACTTCTATAGTACTTGATCTACAAGCCAAATTCTATCACACTTTCTTATAACTTAAGGCATAAGCCAAAAGCAAGATCAAAATTAACCACAAGATTTAACGTACTCTAGTGTGTGTTGGATTTCTTTGATCATTTTCTTGCTTTATCTTTGATTTAGTTGTGAGGAATCTAACTATTTTTGGTAACCTTCTACCATCTTACCTTCACCTACCTCATCTCTATTTCCTTGTTCAATAGGGATCCCATCTATATTCTCTCTAGGAGATCATAACTTTGTTAGACTCATTGAAGACAACTTTTGTGCCTTAGAATGTTACCTTGCATCAAGAGCCACTTATACCCCCAACACTATCAACAACCAACCCAAGCTTACCTAAAATCAACCTAACCATGCCCATAAACAACACAACCTCACCTACAATCAACCTAACCTCACCTACAATCAACCCAACCTCACTTACAACCAACCCATCCTTGTCGACAATCAATTCAACCTCAAATACAACCAATTGACAACCCTTCAACAACCACTTGATCATCACCTCAACTAACCAATAACATTTCAACCCTTGTTAGACCCTTGTCATAACCCACCTCAACTAGCTAAACCTTACCAATCTTTGGGTTACCCATCCCAACCATCATATCAATTACCTCAACCACATCAAAATTTTTATTACCTACCTCAACCATCATATCAATCACCTATACCCCCTTTGTGGCAACCTTCTTTATCTCAAAACCAAGACTTGGTCTATCCCCCTAGTCATACCACCAACACCTATCAACCCAACCACTATCAAACTAACCACTATCAACCTATGTTATCAACTTCATCAAATCAAACTAATAATCATCTAACCAACAACTATCAAACAAAAAAAATTAACTAATCAATCTTATCACTCTAACTAATGTTATCAACCTATCAATCCAACTTACTTTATCCACCTTCTCAACCTTATCAACCCCATCAAATCCAACCAATAATGATTAACCTACCATATTGAACTAACCAAACTTCTTAAACCACCCAACCATATCAAACCTACCCACCATATCAACCATGTCAAATCTATCAAATACGTCAACCTTATCCAATCTCTCAAATAAAACTACCTTATCCAACCAACCAAAATTTTTAAACCCACCAATCTTATTAAACCAACCAACCTCACCAAATCAAACCAATAACTATCGACCAAATTTTTCTAACCTACCAACCTTATCAAGCATACCCAACCCATCAAATCACTCAAACTTATCAAATCAACCAAACTTATTTGACCAACCAACTTTATCAAACTAACCAACTAACTCGCAACCTCAAGAGCTATTGGTGCACCCTCTTATTAGGCAGTATACCCCACTAAGGGAATCATATGCCTTAATCTTTGACAAAATTTTAAGGTCTTCTATCGTTAGACTCCCTCAAATCAAACCCATCAATATTTCTCTTTCAAAACTCATTTGATTTATAGATAATGAATTTTGTACGTATCATCATACAAACAAACATGTGGTAAACAGATGTGGGTCTTTTAAGATGATCATCTAAAACCTTATCGATCAAGAAGAGGTTCTAAAAAATATTCTCCATGTTACTCCCAACCTAGCCTTGAATGTCTTCAAGCAATCAATCATTGAACCTCTTTCTTCACCCATTATCATGCAAGCCCATGACCAAAGCCCTCAACACAATAAGGTCCCTTCATTATATTTGGTCCTTAGTGCATCTATAACTATGGAAACCATAATCAAAAACCCAACTGATTTACTTATTAACCAAGTGAACCCTTTTCAACTTCTTTTTAAAATCATCACTAAGGAAGAATCAACCTTAAACCACCCACTTGTTGACCAAGGAAAGCCTTCTCAATTCTCCTTTTAAACCATCATTAAGCAAACCAACCCACCTCTTCCACTTCCCCTTTTAATGGATCCAACCTAAGCTCAAAACACCTCACCTATAACTAAATCTAACCCAACCTCAATTAAAAGCAAACCCATTCAATTCCTCTATAATATGCTAGTTTTCATCGACCTAATGACATTGTCTTTGGTTTGATTCCCTTTTGAACAGGGTCAAATATTTGTCACCTTAACTTACCAAACAAACAAGTAAACCCAACCAATAATCTAGATCAACCACCCGTCCTACCTCCCTCAACCGATCAAACCAACCTCTAAACTAAATTAATCAATTATGATTAACCCAACTTTTACTCCAACCATAAACAATTTATCTATCAAAATAAATCAACATCAACCCTCCATTCGAGATTTCTTGAATCTTGGCTAACCTTTTATCCAAGCTACCCACACCTCACCTAATATCTCTCATTAGGATAATTCGACGCTCTTATCCACCCCACCTCTATTTCATGATGATGTTCCCAACATCATTTCTAGACCTCAAACCTATCTAAATTTGACCTAACAATGTTTTCCTCACCATAACACCTGAATGATGATCTCACCTGAACCACCACCTAAAAACATGACCTACTAGCCACTAACAACTAACAGCCATTTGGAGGCAAATGAAGTCATCTTCATCCTTCCTAAACCCTCTTATTAAACAACACCTCATTGGGGATCGTTTTCCCATCTTTGACCATCCATGGAAAGAGAAAATTGATAAAATTTACCCTCCTTATGGCTTTGACCATTTATCAACCCAAACCATACCTTAACAATTAACCAAACTAACTCTTGGCATTTTTGCCTCAACCTATCAACTAACCAACCCTGAATTATTGGAGATTACCTTTATGCTTCACCCAACCAAACCTATTTAGGATTCACCTTCTCTCCAACCTTTGGAGAGTACCTTCTCTATCAACCCAACCTGAACTAAGTGGTATATAAAATTAGGGTAACCCATTTGGACACCACCCAACCTATTTGGGAGTCACCCTCTCCCCCAACCATTGGAGATTACCCTTCTCCACCAACCTATTTAGGAGTCACCTTCTCCCAAACCTGAACCAATTGGTATATCAAATTGGGGCAACCCATTTGGACACCACCCAACCTATTTGGGAGTCACCTTCTCCCCCAACCATTGGAGATTACCCTTTTCTACCACCCAACCTACTTGAGAGTTACCTTCTCCCCCAACCATTGGAGTTTACCTTTTTTCACCAACTAATGAATCATTGGAGATTACCCTTCTCCACCAAACTATCACCTAACCAACTTCACCTTTTTTTTTGTCAACCCAAATCTTTTTCACATCTCATCAAGTGTTGGAAAGTAACTAAGGGACATCTACTCTCCTGATTAACATCAACCATTTATACAAGCATGGATCTGGGGCATATCAGAACTCAAACCCCTAAATACTTTTGCATTCACATCATGTTATTTTGTTAAACTAAGTTCTTGGTCACCTTGTGTCTAATTTAAGATCATCTCTTGCTTTCACACCACATTCATTTCCATCTTTTTAGAGGCAACTGAATACAACTGAATCATGTGATTATCCATCATAGTCATAGCCTAATCTTGAATTATGGGTACCATGACTCTACCCATGCCATGATTCTCATGATACTTTCTATCTTTTTGAGATCAGTTCCCATGGTCATTGTCACCTAAACCTATTAAACCTTCTTGTACTCTTAGTTTTCCCTTCATAAAAGTAACCCCTTGAGCATGTTTAAGCAAGTCTATGTCAAGCAAAATCAAACAAAACATAAAAACAATATCAAAGTCAAAAACAAATCATAGGTCATTCTTAGCATTCACAAATTATTCCCTTGAAAGACAACTATTGAAAACTTTATCCAAAATTATAGAACATAAGGTAGACTGCTCCCTTGAAGGATAGCTATTAAAAGCATTTAAACTTAGCACATAAACTTAGACCACTCCCTTGAAGGATGGCTAAGTAAAGCATTTGTCAAAGCTAGAAATTTATTGGAAGCTTCCCGTATCGATCAGCTTCCCCAACCCTCCAAGTAAAATCAAAATAAGTAAAAGACCCATAAGCAAAAATTTTAAAAAAATGAAAGTAATAATCAGCTCTCATAAAATCAATAATCTTTAAAATCCACAAGTGGCTCTCATAAGTAGGCTTCCCACATCAATCAGTCTACACTTTATATGACATAGATTTGTTCACACTGACTCTTTGGAAACCTATATAAGAGGCATGCTAGTCCATAAGAAGGTCCCATTTTCACCCATTTTACCTTTTACATTATAAGTAAGGGATTTTGAGCTTACTTGACACTACGTGATCAAGCCACTTCTTTTAACCAATGAACTAACACCAATGCAATGCATAAAAGGGGCTTATGTTCATAAGCCCACCCATCTTATCATTATGGTCTTTTCCAATTAGAGCATTTAGCTTACTCCTACTTTTATGATAGCCACTTGTCAAAATGTATGTCTTCCCCTCTTGAGTCATTAATACCCCAAGCTACCCAGTTTTCACCCTTTCATTAAAAAAATGGGGCATCTTTTTGCCAAACCAAGTGGTACCCCAAAATTGAGAAACCAATTTGAACAGCACCAACCATTGAAAATTACCTTTCTCTACAAGCTAACAACTAGATATCACCTTTCTCCACAACCCAGCCTTCCCTTTTTGTACCATTACCTAAACTAACCATCAGAGATCACCCTTCTCAACTCACCATCACCCACCCATGGAGTTACCTTCTCTACCCACCTCAACCACCTTGTCATTGGTCCACATTAGCCTAACTAGTGCACATTTTTATGATGATTTTTGCTTGGTCTTTTGACCACAATGATAACATTTCCATGTTAACCCTTTTAAATTTTACGTCACCTCACACATACTAGACTTTTTTGTGTATTTTCAAGAGCATTTCCTACCTCGAATACTCATGACACTTGACCCATTTGTGTTTTCTCCAGAAGCACTTCCTGCCTTAGATACCCATCAAAAACATAAAAATCACTTAGGAGACTTACATTTACAAGTGTTTCCAACTGCCATGCCTACTAGTCATCATGTGATTCACTTGTCACTTATCTTTCTTAGTACTGACCCTTATTTTTACCAACATTGACAATTTTAGTCCTTGCATGATCTTGAAAAATCACACTTAGTCACATTTTGTGTACAAGTTTGCATTTCAAATGCCCAACCTTGTGTCATCACCTCGTGCCTCACCATATGCCATTTATCAAACCCTGATCCAATTTTAGTTTCACCTCATTGACTACCAGTTTGAGGAGGAACACATCCTCCTACTCTCAGGGCAATCAGACCATTGACCCATATTCTATTTTTTTTCATTCTATTGATTCAAGCCACATAACAAAAAAGAGAAAAATATAGACACCAAAAATCCACACACTAAAATTCTGAATGTCAAAAATACCCTTAGACCATCTCAGGACCCCCTTGGGCCCAACCTTGATATTTTGACCCCTAACCTAACCCACCTAGCCTAAGTTAGTTTGACCTTCTAACTTAACCTACCCCTTTTAACCCAAAATTTACCTTTGACCTTTGATCATCGATGATCATCTTAACCATCAAACCTGACCATTGATGATCAGCTTGACTATCAACTGTTAGGTTTCTACTGATAGTAACTATCGATGATTAGGTTTCCATTGATAGTAACTATCAATGGTCAGGTTTCCACTGATAGTAACTATCGATGGTCAGGTTTTCACTAACGATAACCATCAATGGTCAGGTTTCCACCACCTAAACATTGAACATGCAACCATCCACCGAGCTGTTCTAAATATAACTCATCTAAATCTTGTTGTGAGCCTTTGCATAGACAATTTATATTTAAATGACCGAGTTACACCTTCACTTCCACCTCTTACTTGGGCTTATAAGAGAAAGAGATCTAGAAGGTCAAATCCAGCTATAATTATTATCAGGAGATTGAGTATTCAAGAGTTTTTTATAGGTCAAGCAACTTGTTATATAGGTATCTATTCATCAGCAATCATCTTCAGCAAGTTATAGAACTTCTCCAAGCCATCAACCATAAACTATCAAATCATGAGCTAAGTATATTTTTATTTATTTCAAGTTTCAATTATTTAGTTTAGAATTCTACCCATAACCTCTTTTTAATCATCTAAATGAATAACCCTTGAACAAGCCACCTCTAAGTCTTACCCTCTACCTAACAATCAATATTTGACCCAAACCCACTTTTTAAAGTCATTTTAAAACCTCAACCAAGCAACCTTCTTGACCCAAACTAGAATTGATAGTAACCATCAATGGTTACCTTCACTTTCATTCATGATCATCGACAATCACCCTGACCACCGATGGTCACTGTGTAAAACTAGACACCCAAAATCAAAAAGCATAAACCACTTCTCAACCTCAACCAAAACCCAATTTTCTTGATTTTTGTCATAATACAGACCATAAGAAATACCTTGACCATACCTAAACCATATTTTGATAGTTTGACATTCCCTTAATATTATCTTGTAAATATAAGTATTTATTTTGAATAGTATTTATTTCACCTAAATTAAGTACTTTCATTTATGTTATGCAACCTTCTTTTATAAGCATTAATTTGACTTAAAAGGTGAATTGACAAACTCCAAGGAAGTCTTGTACTTCTTGGATCTAAATTGCTAAGAAATCCACTTTTCTACCTAACTAATCAACTATTTTTTAAGTGATTTTTTATCTTTAGGTCATCCTCTCAAGATAAAAATTTATTCTTCACAGTTTTTTTATTCAATGCATGCACAAATAAACAGGTTTTTCAACCATATCTATATCGAGTTTTTTTTCTCTCTTTGTTTAGAACTCAAGCAAAAATTTATATGAAATAATAACCTAAAAATCCATCTAATAAAGACATCATTTCAAATCTTTCAACCTATTATAAAATCTAATCTATGTTAGGTAGAGGAAAATTATCTTTTACCTTGCTTTATTTAAAACTCTAAAGTCAACACAAAGTCTAATATCATCATTTTTATTTTTGACTAGAATTAGATTAGCTATCCATTATGAATATGTTATAGGAAAAATGACACCAGCATCAATCATCTTATCCACCTCTTTGTTGATGATGTCTTCTAATAAAAGGATAGTCCTTTGTATTTTATGTCTGACAGGTTTGATACCAGGTTTAATAGGAATGTCATGTTTAATAATACTAGTATCATAACCCTTAAGATCTTTGTAAGACCATACAAATATATCAATAAACTCCTTAAATAATTTAATGAACTTGACTTTTTCATTTTTAGTTACTTGAATTCTCAAATAAACATACTTGGGATCTTCTTCAATACCTAAATTTATGGGAGTGGTCTCACCTATGATTCTTCTTGATGGTTATTTTATTATAGATATTTTTGGTTGATCATTGGGTGAAAACATAGATTCTAATCTTACTAAACTAGTAGACAATTTGTTAGTACTTAGCTATAAATAATCTATACAATTAAGAACATATTCATCATGATCAAAGTAATTGCCCTTAAGAAATGAATCTATATGTTCATCACAACTAAACATAGGCCAACTATCATTTAGATTAGGAATCTTAGGATGAAAAAGTTTAAGTAAAGGAAAATAAATAGTAGACTCAATTTTGCTCAAAGTTAGATTAAAACCATAAACTATGAGTTTATCAGCTCTTACATTTAACTCTTTAAGAATGTGCATGATATTGAAAGCTTCAAACTACTCAAATAATAACTAAACTTTTTGTGTGCAATGATACAAATGGGTTTGATTGTTCTTATAAATCTTATGAACTTGTCTCACTACTAGCTCTGAATCTCCAAAAACTTTTAAATGTTTAACATTGAGCTCTATGGCCTATTCTAATCCTAAACATAATACTTCAAATTATGTTGTATTATTAGTGTTTTCAAAAGATAATTTGAAATCATAACGAAATATCTTACCAATAAGATATATAAGATAAATTCTAACACCACTACCTTGTTGAGAGAAATCCCCATCAAAGTAAAGAGACCATACAATATTTTTTTAAATATTTCTTCATGTTAATTTTTTGATTCATCTACATTCAACAATTCATAAGTTTTGATACTAGTTTCAATGTAATAAATGTTAGATGAAGAAGGAGATTCAATTGGAGTACTAGAAAAATCTTCTCTCTTAATGAATGTAGTCTCATTATTAACAGAAACCCAATTTATATCCTTTTCAATGAAAGCCTCGAGGCTTTAGACCAATCCCTTCCTAACAGCATTGCATAATTACTAGGAATATCTAAGACTTGAATATTAGTCATACATCTAATACGCTAATCTTGCACAATTTTAATAACTATGTCACGAAACTTACCACAACTCTTTTTTTATCTATCATCAAAACCAGTAAGTTTCTTATTGTTTACTTCATAAAACATACACAACTGATTAGCAATGCATTTAGGCATGATATTCTTTGAAGCACCTATGTCTAAAATACAATTATGAAATATTTTATTTATAATCTTAATTGTGACATAGAAAGGAGGTATATAATTAATAGCGGGGTCAAAATGTTGAGCATAAATATGTTCAAAATTATTTTCCTCTTGCAAACTTATATCAACTCTTGGATTTTTAACTACTTCATTTATCTTATCTAACTGTCCAAGAAGACTAACAGCCTATAGTAGATAAAATCTAGATTTAATTGTTGACAAATCATCAATTATATTATAAATTTTAGCATCAGTTTGTCTAATTTTGTTTGATTTATAATGTTGATATTGAGCATTATTATATATAGTTTTAAAAAGATTATTTTTAGTAACATTATCATTATTATTATTAACATTATTTTAATTTGATTTACCTTTATCATCTAAAGTAGATTTATCATTTGTTATTTTATTATTTTGTGAAGGATTATAATCTTTATTTCTAGTATTTATAGCATAAATATTCTCATTTTTTTAAGGATCATCAAGAGTATTTATGTTATAAGATAAATCTTCAGTTATCTCATCTTTTCCTTGAAGAAGATACTTTTTGAATTTAATCACAGCTTGACTTCTTTCAGGATTATGATCAAGTTCACATACATTATATTAGTAAGAAATATCATCATTTTTCATGATTTTATATGAAGAAGAGGGTTCATCATTTAACTGCCTTTTAACAATGACCAACTCATTGCCTAAACTTTGTATTGCTTTTAATATCTCTGCATTATCTGAATTTAAGCATATAGTAGACCTATCTTTGAAACCTACACACTTAAGATTCTTTTCGTAATCAATTAAAAATCTTATAGGTTCGTCATATTCATTAATATCTTTATCTTTTAAAGCTACTTTGTATTTCAAAGATAAAACATTGCAAAGATAAAGTCTAGACAACTTTTTTGAAGGTCTAAGATTACCTAGACTCTTTTGACATAGCTTGATGAATCTAAAAATAAAATGATAGATCAAATAAATGTTTGAAAGGTCATTAAATAGATCAAAATCTTCCTTAGCCTCACTAAAAGACAACTCTAACCAGTCTTCTACATCTCTTTAATTATCAATAACTTTAATAGGCAGACTAACAAATGCTTGATAAGTTTTTCCTTCTAATGTTTGGAAAAAAAATCTTAAACATATCTTTTCATTATTTATCCCAAGAGTGGCACAAACTAATTTAAAATCTTCTAAGTAATCTTTCTAATATTCTCTAGTAGCATCCAAAAAATTTGGTATATGCAATTCCTTAAGAGAAGGTAGCTTACCTAAATAGTTTTTGACATTGATTAGATTAGTAGAAATCCATGATGTTATAGCTACTTGATGCTCTTCTTGAGCTTCTTATTCATCTTCAGCTTCAGTGAACTCTTCTACCTCTTTATTATTCTTTAGTCCATAAAGTAGATCCTATAATATCTATTTTTGTACTAATTATTCTCCCACCAACCAATTTCCCATCAGTGGATTCCTCACTAACTAATTTGTCATTGGAAGATTCAATAAATTCTACCTGAAAAGAATGATTATTTTAAAATTTATTTTCTTCACCTAATTATAGATTTATCAAATCAATTTTAGTAGGCACAATAAAATCATCAAACAAAAATGAATCAAAAAGAAAATGAGTTTTAGGCCTAAGATTAGCAGCTAAAACGTTATCTCTATTTTCTTGAATTCTCCTATTCAAGTTCAAAATGTCACATTGAGTCTCATGTGTAAGATTCAAATACCAATCAATTTCAAATTCAACAATCTCTTCTTTTCGATTTATAACTTCAATAACCTGATGAAAACTTTTAGGATGGATATACCAAGCATAATGCATTAGATTGAAAGAAACATTGATTTGATCAACTTTTAAAGCTATTAAAGGTTGAATAATAGGAGATTGTTGAGTTCCAATAACCATTAGCAAGAAGAAAACAAAATTAAAACAATTTAGATTTCTAAATGATTTCTACAATTGAGTCATCAAATTTATTGATGATGAAAATTATATCATCAACGAATCAACCCTTTTGCCTATCATAAAGTTCAAGTTGGAAGCATACTAGTTAAATCATAAGGGTTCTTAAGGTTCATCTAATATCCTAAAGATGTGAGGAGGAATTTATTATAAATTATGGGAAACAATCAACAAGTTATCAAAACAACTTATTCTACTATAACAATCATAAATCTATTTATCAAATCATGAATCAGTTGAGATAAGAATCTTATAATCTATTTATTTAACAGATAAAAACCTTTGAATTAGATAGTCTCTTGAAAAATAGAACCCTGATATATATATATATATATATATATATATATATATATATATATATATATATATATATATATATCTTCACTTATTGCTTGTAATGTTTTCCAAATTAACTCTAAAGAAGATCAAAAATAGAAGAGATAGATCAAGAAAAAGAGAGAGAGACAAACACGTAAGCAAAAGAGTAAACAAACTACAACTAATAAACAAAACAAACAACTAATCCTAAAGCAAACAGAGAAATAAACTAGAACAGACAACAAGCTAAGAAAATACTTGAATCTAAACAAGACATAAACTTGTAAGAAATAAAGAACCTTTAAATAAAAATAACAAAAATTAATATGAACTATGAAAAATAATTAGAACTAAATCTATAGCAAGTAAAATTAGAAAATTTAATTAAGAGAATTATTCTAAACAAAGTTGATCTAAAGATAAATAAATACTAAAAGATAGTATTGAATCTAAAAGAAAATTAATTAAGGGAAAACTATAAACTAAGAAAGAAAAGAGAAAAAAAAAATTAAGAAATAAAATAGACTTACAACCTATTAGAGTTAAACTAAAATAGAAAACTAAATGACTTAAACTATGAGAAATGTCAACAGATTGACTTAAAAATATAAAATTATTAAACTAATAACAAACTAAAATGGATATAGATCAAAATGCTTAAAGACTATCAAACTAATAATAATAATAATAATAACTTAAGAAAATCCATAACTATTTAAGATAAAGTAAAGAACAACTAAACTAAGAATTAATAATAGAGACAATCTAAAGTAAACTAATTAAAACAAAAAACAACTAAAGATTAGAACTATATCTAAGATAAGTCAAAATGGAAACCAAAATTAGATTTAGAAGAAATCTAAAAGATCTATCTATATTAAAGTTATAGTCAAATAGTTATAAAAGATGTGCGGGTCTCAAAATGAGAATCATCTTAGCAAAAAAAGATAAATTTTATTAAGAAAACCAACATCCTTTCTCTAAAAATTTTTAAATGACAACTTGTAATTAAATAGATCAATGAAATGTCATGGAATAGTAAAATGATCATCATTATTCAAACTGAATACTTGAAATTTGTGCATAGGACTGCAAATAGCAATCATCAAAAGATATTAAGCTTAGCAAACTTTAGATAATCAGTGATAGATGATAAATAAAACTGGATATACATGTATTGCATAAGCAATTATTCAACTGTCAGATAAAGTACCATTGGGTCTATCTACAAAAGTTGTAGTATTTCAAAGAAGTTGCATAAATAGAAAAGATAAAAGATAGACTTCATAAAATACTTAAGTCTTCAATACCTATTGTGCTTTTGTCTTCAAATGAATGCTTGATCTCTTCTTATACCTTCAACTTAGTTATAAAATAAGTTATAACTAACTTTAATTAGTTATTAGTTAAAGTTAACTAATTGACTTTTAACAAAGTCAATTAATTATAACTAAAATTGATTAAGAACAAATTTAATTAAGACTTAAAAAGTCTTAATTTGATCAAGATATTTAAAATAATAGACCTGGGGTACTAATTTAACGGGTGGGAACCCATATTAATTAATAATATAATAAAATACATATCAATCATAAAATAAATAAGTAATAAATTGATAAATTCTATTTATGTTTAAATCATAATGTATATTTAATTAACTTGAGCATATATAATTATATCAAAACTCTAAAAATATTGTATTTATCCAAATTTCCAAAATTTATCAAGTCTAAAATATCAAAGTGTCATACTGAAATATCAAGTTCTGCATGAAAAAATTCAACACTAAACAAAAATTATCCCTTGGATGACTAATAGTCATCTGAATCTGATAACACTTCAATTACTTGTTTGTCTTATTCATGAAGACAAATGCTATATTCCATTTCATTTACAGGGAATGGCAACAATCTAGTTTCTGAATTAGTCATGCTATCATCAACCTCTAGCTTAACTTTTTTCAATAACCTGACTTCTCTCAGTGCTTCAGGTTCAATCTTTTTTACAACAATGTTCTTTTCAATAGTCTGAGGTGGAAAATCTATAGTTTTCCTTTTGTTAGCATACCCCTGATCTCTCAAACTCAATCTTTCTAACCTCAAAATGGGTCCACTATGGGCACCTGACAGGGTTAACCTTCTCCATTTTCTAGCAAGGTCTCTATGAGAAGGGAAAGGTGCATCTGAAGGAATAGACATCTTCCTAAGGTCCTTGGCATGGGCTACTTCCTCTTCAAGCTGAGTAAGCTGATTAACATGCAACTGCTTGGCAAGCAAAGGATCATCAACTAGTTCACCTCTAAAAATAAGGGGCTCAATAGGCAAATGCTAAGGATCATGCTCCAGATGTTGAGAAGAATCGCTTTAGGAGTGTGCACCAGCTCCAAATCTATGGCCATAAAAACTTTTATAACATCTATAGCCCCTATTGACTGAGTTAATAAGTAGATTACTCAAAATATTTCAAAATTCTAAGTTATAGGCATTAAAGTGAATGGACATCCTTGTGCCTCTATGAAATCTAGGCCCAAAATGTCATGCATCTCTATTAAAACCTCTATTAGAACTTAATTGACTACCACCTCTATTATAATTTTGTCCCCATCACCTATCATCATTACTTTCTATTGGTTGATCTCACATAGACATACTGATTGATCTGGCATACAACAAAATTTAAGATTGGAAAAACAAATATTCAAAACAAAACTATAACTAAAACTGAAACATTGTCACACTATATCAAAATCAAAATCTGAATTGAACCTCAATCCTTATTATAAATTTATGTCTTTATTAAGAAAATGTCCAATGTAATCAAGAATGTCTCAAATCACCATACTAATCTTACTTCAATTTACTATGCTCTATCAACATTATCCATCTCATAAATTATTCCATAATTTATGAAATATTAAATAAATTTATATGAGAAAAATCAAAAGATTTTAAATTTAATGTCCATTTTTAGATTAAAAACTGCTACTTCAGTTTGGATATGCATTTTAAATGAAAATTCCATAATGTATCTAATCTATGTACCCTGAATTGAAAATAGAACATCCTTATAATTTCTCACTTCTTATATTCTCATGGCATAAATATGCTTAAAACATGATTTTCAATGTATAAGCCGATTGATTCAGCCTTCACATAATAACTCTAATTTCAATATTTGCCAAACATATTTATTGAAACTAGCCATCTGTCAAAATTACTTTCCATGTAAACAAGTTTAATATCTTCACATAAAACAACTATTTATTGTTTTGTTAAAACCCAAAATAAAACTAAGTACCAAATGTTTAGGATAAAAATCCCTAACTTGTGACATACCATATCCTATCATCTGCCATATGAACAAATTGACCTCTTTATCCAACAATATTTGAAAACTAAAATATAACCCCATATGTAACTTATGCACTAAAATTTCTCAATAATTTTTCGGCTCATACCATGATTTTCAAAATTAACATAGATAATTTTGTCCATAAAAATGATTGAGAGAAACTTGAAAAACTCTCCAAAATTTCTACAAATTTCGCTTAAGAGAGTCATCATTACAATGAAAAAGAAAACAAGTATTAATTTTTTTAGCACAATGGAGAGTTACTCAAACATATACCCTAGATCAGAATGCTTTAAACCTAGATTTAGACATAATACAAAGATCATTGAAACCCTTGATAATATATAAATGGAAAGTTAGTCTACTCTATAGCAACTTCGAAAATAATGACAAATTATTTTTCATTATGAGACTCATAAATTTGCACCATTGTCAAACTAAATATTCTTTAAAATAGATTTCTAAAAGAACCATTCGAAATACAAAAACCTAGGCTTTATACTTCAATCTTTAACCAAAGCCAAAAATTATTATTTACTTATTCCTAAATATGGCATCAAATTTCCATGCACAGGATTGTGTTATTCATGTAGAGCAAGATAATAACTTTGAAACCTCAAAAACCAAAAACCTTACTGCATGTGGATCTTAAAACTCTTATCTATCTCAAAACTCTTATCTAAAGTTTCTTTAGATAACAAAACTTCACTCAATCATGCAGGGGTTTATACAAATTCTAAGAAATCTTCATGTTTTCTTTACACGACTGCATGCACACGCTTCCAGAAAACCCGAATCATGAAACCAAGGAATATCAACCTAATTTCAAACTTTTTAGGCAAATAGCACTTCTTTCAAAAAGTTGACATGGGAAACTCATATATTTCAAACTACAGTTCCGAGTTTCGACTCAGAAACAAAAGATAACAACTGCATACAAAATATCCACTGAAGATTTAAAACACTTCCCATATTCTTCCAATTTAAACAAAATCTCAAAAATTTATTCTCATGCAAACAAAAATCATTCTAAACTTATCTTCTTCATTCCAAACTTCATACTTCCACATAATGTTTGTAAATAAAGAGAGATTCAAAACTTGTTATTGGTTTCCATGCTTGAATTCTTTGCCTAATATTTCCATCAGGACTCGTTTTACAATTCACCCACTATCTTGTCAAAGCTTTGCTCCTGTACAGAGCTTGCAATCAAATGAACATAAATGAATAAAAATCAACTTTTTATTTTTCAACCTAAGCCTGTAACTGACCCAATGATGTGTTTATTTTTCATTGGTTCACATTAATTAATTTTGCACTTAGCAATCTTGCTAAGTCACTTATCAGGACTGACAAATTTAACCAAGACTAATCTTCGCACTATCTCATTAGCTAAGCTATGTCATTCAAGGAGATCAGTTTTCCATAAATGTTAATATACCACCAAATCATTGAACAATCCTGAAGTACTACAAACACAATCAAATTTAATTTCACTTGTCAACTCACCTGCCTCGAAGTTCTATTTGTCAAGGGTTGTTTAGCTCAGTCATTTATTTGCCTTGTGATCCATCAAAGGGTCTTATACTTATGTGTTTCACAATGATATCAACATTATCGATCAACTAATCAAGGTGAACAAAGGGTCCTTGAAATTATATCCCACTTCTAAGCCAATATTTTAACTTATGAATGAAATATCTTAACCAAGTTAAATACCTTGAAATTGCTTCTTGACCAAACAAAAGGATCCTCAAGACTTTGCGTATTAGGTTAGTCCCATGACTACTTTATATAATGCAACCCATTACGACTTAGCTTCAAAGTTTAAAATATGTCATGAATGCTAGGATAAATACCCTTAGACAATTTGTACATGAATGCAAAACTTTGTGATAAACAAAGTTCCTTTATTTCATTCTCTAGTGAAGTGAACCTCTCAGAAGAAATCTATGACATTTTCAAAAAAAAATATTTTATATTTAACTCATCAATATTCAAGATATTAGGAATGAAATATATGCTTTGGAAGTATGATCAATCGAATTTGATTATTTACTAAAAACTTGAATGGCTAGACTAAGTATGCCAATTAGGTTTTCATAAATTGAGTCATGTATTAGATGCAGAATCATAACAAACTAGACTAATAGTTGTATAAATTAGGATATGATAATTATTGAACCATCCAAATCATATTTGAATTTCAAATAACCATCATATCAAGTAGTGAATAAACTGAGCTGTAGATTTTTAAAACAACTTTTGAATGTTCCATATGTGATTACAATGTTTATCAAAGTCCCTTATCACCATTATTATCATGAACTATGAATCATATGTACTCATAAAGATCAAAACATTACCATAGATCAACAAACATAACCAAAAACTTAAAATCTATACATCAATTAAAATTATCAGTGTATATAGTATCTGAATAGCTAGGAAAACTGATCATATTTATAACCATATATGCATATTTTATTCATTAATCCACCATGCTCTTTGAAACCACTTAAAACATAAATAAAACCTATAAACAAATCACTATAATTTCATAACCAAATATGCATCTACAAATACTATCAATCAATAGGGTCCCCAACACAGTTTTAGGCTTTTATGACAGGGTCATCTCTATGGCAGCAAGTATAGATTTTGAAAAAATTTGGAGGGGTGTAGAAAATAGACATAACAGAGTATTCACCTTTTCTTGAGTTCTTGAAGGCAATAAAATGTTTGGATCTTGAGACACTTGAACACTTTGAGTAGCCCTTCCAACATTCTAATTTGAAGAAGGTGAAGAAGTTGTAGGGACTACCATGTTTGTAGTCACACCTTATTATCTTGTAGGGGGTTACTTGAGCTTATATCAACACCATTAGAATCTCCTAGATCCCTCCTCTTGGATCTGGTATTAGCTTTAATTGAATAATTTTGATTGAGTACATACGTATCTTAAACTAGAAAGTTTTCAAGGTTCATCTTTTGGGGTTACCATCTTTCATTTACTTGCATGAGAACTTCATCTTTTACTAATAGTTGAGGAGTGACTCCTCATTGAGGAACCAGAGCTTGCTCTCCACCTTCATTTACATCCATGAACTATTCTTGTTTCCATTCTTCTCCTTGGATCAGATTAATATACAACAGTACTATGGATCTTGTGTTGGAGGTGGAATACGGACTATATGTATTGGCTAGCCTATTAAAGTTAGGATGTCCTTGATCTATCCCCTGCCCATATTGCTTACGTAAGAACCTATTCCTTATTGAGGATAGGTGTAAGATTTTTTATTCACACCATAATACAAATGTACTTGCCTAAGCTTAGCTTATAAGGCCTTAATCCTTGCATATTTATCAATAACACCTTTTGCTTTTTTAGGAGCAGTTATAGGCTTGGTATTTACACTTGGAACTTGGGAAACACTAGGAGTAACATCAAACATATTAGGTAGTAGAGGCATAAGTACTTTTGTAGGTAACTTCTCAACTTGTATTAGGCCATTCTTAGATCTAATGGCAAGGTCATATTCTTCAGGTAAAGTGTAACCATCCATGAACTACAAAATTATGGCTAATGTTAGTACCAACAGCACTTAGTTATGTAGGGAATACAAAGCTTTCAAGTGGTCTCATGGGAGGAGGCAGCCTATGCCAAGTCCTTTGGAATCTCTCGTTAAAATCATGTATTGTCTTCTTAAGACCCCTTTAAATTACATTGAGCTGATGAATGAGTGATGTGTGGTCACTCTTGTTTTCAAACCTCAATGTCAATAGCTCTCCAAAATCATCCCAAGTTTTGATACAACCTCCAGGCAATGTCCTATACCAATCAATTGTTTTCCCTCTAAGGGACATGGAAAGGAGTCCAATGGTGATACTAACCTTAGTAACATTACAAAAGTTGCAAAAGTTTGAGATATCCCTAATATGCTCACTAGGAATGGCATGACCTTCACCATTGAATGTGGGAACATTTTTAGTAGCATTAAGGGGTATATCATCATATACATTGAGGTGGATAGGATTTTTAGTGTTAAATGATGGGAAGGCATGTTGTCTAGCCATGTTATCCTCAAGTGCTTCTTCACTTTCTTGATCTTCTTGGCTTGCAAAGTCCTCTTGTTATTCAAAGGTCAAGATAGGTTGAGGAAGTTAAACTTTAAGAGGAAGTTCAGGTTGAGGGGGTGGGTTTATGGGATTGAAAACTCTAATAGAAGATGACCTAGTAAGGATCATGAAGTATGAACATAATAACTGATAAAACAATGGTATATAACTAGATATTACCTTGAATGGAGTTGACAAATGCTGAGTAAAGCACCATATGCAACTGTGATGTTATCAAGACCATCATTCACCTTGACAAGATGTCTTTAGGATAATGGTCCCACCGGGCATACCAAAACTATTGTCACCAAATATTACACCCTAGAGGAGGTTTTTCAAGCCTATTCTAATATTTGGGCAACAATGGAATACCTCTAGCCCTGTGAGTTGCCTATGGTAGAGGTATAACTCTAGGTTTAAGGGTTAGCTCCCTAAATTGATCCTTAAATGCTTATCACCTACACTAATTTTTTACTTGGATGAAAAGGGATAAAATTAGACATAAAATTAATCTAATTTAAGGGGGTGATATATCAGAAAGATCTCCACTATGCTGCCATACTCTTGCACTAAGAAGGATGACCTACAACACTAGTCTCAAAATCCTGAATTGCTCTAACATTAGTATTTCAAATATGGAGGTGATATGCATGAAACTACTCAAGGTAAGTGAACTAGAGATCATTTATAGACACTAAGGCTATTTATACACTTGAAACTAGTCAAACAAATTCTACTTCATGTGACCTATTAGAGTGAGAACCACTTCACCAACCATGAAAGGATAAAGAGAAGGCAAGGATAAATGTTTATCACTAGACACTTAACTATACATCACTTCACACATTTAGAAAAAGAAGCTTGTGAGCTCAAAACCAGATTGAAAATCTTATTTCAAAGTCAAAGTACAATATCAAACTAGTAAGGCTTCACCATACCAGGTGTGGAATTGGAATATATGAGCTAAAATGGCTTGCATTTATAGAATGTGTGAGAAGAGAGAGAAAAAAGGGAGTTCAAGGGTCACAATGCCACATGTCAAGGCCTAAAAAATAATTGTACATTTTATAAGAATGAATTAAATAATAGAGATCTATAAGGTCTCCTTAGATAAAAGTCCATCTAAACTATGAAACTCTCCAAAACTAGCGTAGAGACCTTTCAACTGCCTTCTTGAAATTGCCTTCATGATTAGGCATCTTTTGACTGCTCAAAACTAAACTAGGGAGAGTTTACACCAATGAACTATCTTATGGGAGTTATAAACATGCCATAATAGTCATTATATGTGTCCCTAACTCATATTCTTCTTTTGGACACTTGTTCTCATCATTTGCAGTCATTCATTAATCTTCTAGGCTTCACTCTTCACATTTATCACCCAAGTGGCCTATAGTTTCTCAACCAAATCCATGGAATAAGTGTTAGGACACATGTCTACAGTACCTTTTCCTTTCAATCCATGAATCAAACCTTAAAAGGACTCCCAATTAGACTTCTCATCTTCTCACTTAGTAGTCACTCTCCATTTTCACTATCTTCCAAAGACTACCTGAGATGAATGAATCAGTAGAAGTGTTTTCATGCCCATCTATTATGAGAAATGGACATAGGGAGCTAGGACCATTCTCAATTGACCTCCCCAAATGATTCTCACTCCTTTATTCCCTTCTATACCTAAAAAACAATCAAAAACTTGCAAAAAAAACCTTGTTTTAGGTTTGTTCGTATAAGTAGGGTATAAACCAAATATGTGTCATAGATCTTGAGAGAGTCTTCCAAAAGTTTAAAAACCATTTATAGGCCATCTAATTCTCTCTACATGCATATTTTTTCCTATCTTCTCCATCGGGTCCTAAACAAGGGTTTAGGAGGGTTTTAACATGTTTGTAGTGTTAGCAATTGTTCATAAAAACTAGACATTGAAACTATGAAAAAATTACATTGAAAAAAGTGTAGGACCTCCTTAAACTCTCCCTAAGTCCTTGGGTCTCCATAAAATGTGTTCGTATAGGTGTGAGCAAGATAATTTGGTCTGCTGAGATTGACAGTGATTTTTGAATAGGTTTGAGGTGAATTAGGCCAAATTTGACCAACTTGTGTAGTTCCCCTGCAAACCAGAGGTTCTAAATAGTCTCATACCTTACCATAAAGGTTATAAAATGCATTTTAAGGTTCATATTTCCTTATAAGTGAACTCAGACCCTTGTAGGGATTAGGCCTACTCTAAGCATAATAGGCTTGACTTGTGTTTTAATTTCCCACAACCACCTCTGAGTGGTTTTTCAAGACTATAGGGCCTCCTCTATGATTTTTTATGCTCAAATAAGCTATAGACAATATTTTACAATGTTCCAAGACTTCCTATCACACTCTCTTACCATCATCATGCTAAACCTACAGGGTAGTCTATCTAGGAGTGCCCTCTATCTAAGACATAATAGAGGGCATCTCCCCTATTTTCTTCGCCAAAGTGGAGTCATGATATGCTATATTAGGTCATGAGGACATTATACACAAATTTATAGAGTTAGATCACATCTCTAGGGTCCCCAATTTTCACAAACTTCAAGGCAAACCCATATGACTGTGTATTGTGCAAGGGTTTTGGATTGACTATAGGTTGAAATGTAAAATTTGCTCTTGATTTATCTATATCCTTCCAAAAATATGTGGGATTGGCCCTACCACTATGAGAGTGATCTCCACATGTTAAACTCATTATACAACTCTGATTACCTCCCAACTTGCACTCTTCACTAACCTAGGCCAGTTTGCAGACTGATTGTCTATGTTATCCACTCAGGAAAAGGACATTCTTGTAGGTATCTTTCCATGATAGAACCTTGTGTCTCATGCCCTAAGTTTTCCTTAAAGTATATGAACTCATTTCATACTTGTTTGGGCTCATTCATATCATGCATTAGGGCTTATGCTCACTGCCTTTCTATTGACACTAGCCTGAGTTGGTCTCTCTACTGTAGCAAATTATAGGTAGTAATACTTGGACCATAAATACCCCTGTAGGTGATATTTAACCCTTGAACCTTATATTTCATACCCTAAGATGCTTCTGAGATCATTGGATCACTTTCACCTAAGTGAATATCCATGCCTGTAGGGTTCTCAACCTCTAGTATTTTATCATCAATTATGTGTATGCCTACAGTCAAACTATAGGTGACCATTCATGAGATAAAAGGCCATTATAGGTGATGATCTATACCAAAACCTTGTACATCAACCTCTTTGGATGCTATTGAGATCAAGGTACGGTTTCCATTCAAATGAAGTCACTTATCTTGAAGGTTATGCTTTCATGTGTCATGTTACATCATAAAACCATTTAAGTTTCAAGGATATTGTAGATTATACTAACAATCTATAGTGAGAATTTGCTTGAGATAGAAGCCTATCTACATTATACTCTTATGACCAAACACTCACTCCCTTATGTCAAATCATTACCCCTATGCCTAGGCTACATGGTGCAAACCACTAAACTAGTATGTGCTTCAAGATATTCCATCATGGGATGATTCTTTATGAGACAAGATCTTTGTTTCAGATATATTAAGGTAACATGTCTCTCTATGCAACTTTCTCAACTTGCAAACCTTTCACTCAGACTTGACTACATGAAATGAACCCACAGTTGTCATAATGACCTTCTCCATGTTCTTAGACCTTAATGAAGGTCTCAAATGAGTTCAACACCTATATTTCATCTTTCTCAAACCTTTGTGGAGCTACTTGTAGGTGGTCATCAAGTACATGACTATGTATATTAAGGAATTGGTTGTCACAACCAATCTTAAACCATTTGAAAGGCTCAAACTCTTTGTTTCCACCTTTAGGAATCTTCTTAGCATGTTGAAACATTCTTACTTTCATAAATCATGACTGATCAGGGTTTGGTTTCACCTGATTATAGGTGGCTGCTACAAAAAAGTTGACTGTGTGTGTATGTGTTAAGCCTTGTACCCAATCAATGTTAGTGTTGAGGATAGACCTTCAAAGGGTAATTGATCACCATGATGTGAAAGGATAAAACACAACATAACACCTTGTTCTGAAGCCACTTATAATAAAATAACTCTACAACAAGTGCAACACTAGTCTATAATTTCAAAGGTGTCCTCAACTAGCAAACTAAGGTATTTATGCCAATTATTTGACCTTCACACATGCAACTAGGCTTAGAAACTTATGATAAGAATTTTCTAATCCTTATATAACATGTGCAACACTTGGTTTTCATATAACTATGCAAACAGAGAGAAAACCTTGAAATGTTGGGGATAGGTAGGTAAAAAAGAGGAGTTAACACTCTTAGTAATGTTTCATAGAGCACAAGCATCCAATCTTCTAACTCTGACCATGAATTGGAAGAAGACAAGGAGTGTTTTCATCCCTCAAGTGCATTTGATCCAACTCACCTCCTGTTGTTTGAACCTGACTAAAATCAGTTGACTATTTCTTCATGCAAAAGAGAGCAATAGAGGAGATAGGTTAGTTTTGACCAATTTCAAGTCTATCAAGGCTTCTCAAGTGTGGAAGTGAATTGAGGGGATCTCAAAAGATACTCCTATAGTAACCCCATATGTCACAACTATCGCAAAGGTTGTACAATAACTAAAAGCTACCTAAATTGCCATTGATCTTCTTGTTCTGACATTGCACCTATATATTTTTAGTTATGAAATAATGTATTTGACATCTACTAGCACATGGGATGTTGAAGAACAACTTGACACATTTTTACTCCTTTGGAAACTGTACTAGTCCCATAAATGACCCCAAAAGTGGCCTTAGAATGACATAGGATTATCTAAGATAAATATGACAAAGCTAAAGCACAATGTTAACCCTATTAAGACCATGGGACACATACAATACCCTAATATACCCCTATATCAAGTTTTAAAATATAAGGGATTGACCTAATTTAACTTGTGGTCAAATTAGTCAATAAAACCTATTGAATAAGTTGAGATGGTAAATCTCTCTTCTCCCTCTGTTTCCCCATCCATTCCTCCATTTCCAAATTTTTCTCCTCCAAAGCAACCAACACCACCTTCAATTATACGTCATTCTAATAGATGGATTCCATGATAAATAAAATAAAAAGGGTGGTGGAATCAAACATTTCAAACTTTGATGTAGTTGTTTATCTCCTCAAATCTCCCCCTCTCAAGAAAGCTAAGACAACTCCCAGATTGGTGTCGGACCCTTTTGGAGCTCAATTTGTAGAAATTGATGAACCCAATGTGGAGAACAATTTGGAATAAATGACTATGATTGATTACACTCTCAAGAATATTTCACTTGGGGAAGCAACTAGGGAAAGTGATGTTCACAACCTGTGATAAACCACTGAGAGAATGATCAAAATATGAAAGTAGAATGAACTCACTCAAGACCATCTCAAGGATTAGATCAAATAGTTCATAGGATACATCAACTATTTACTTAAACCAGTTGACACACCTACAACACCTCAAGTAGATGCCCCTTCTTAGGTGTCTGGTATTAACAAAGAAGCCATTGTCACCATCGACAAATATAATCCATATGACAAAAATATGGAAGCTTGGGTGGAGGAGCTACATTTGAATGGATTGATGTATATTGAGGAAGTGCTAAAATTATATGGGTCTATTGATGGAAAAATCATCAACATCAACCAACAAATCAAATCCCATGATAGTGAATTGAAAGTATGGGAGAAGGTGAGATGATGTGCGAGAAATGATTGATGTTGAAACATACATGATGGTCAAAGCTAGGATTTTCAACAAAGCAGAAGATGACACCCCTTGCAAGTGGTCCAAATGCATTATATAGAAGAGTAAAGTCTTAAACAAAGCACTCAAAGAATTATGGGAACATGTTAACATTGGAAGAGAGAAGCAAAAATTGCTCTCTTTCAATATAGATGAAATGCATTGTGATCTAATCAAAGAAGATGCAGACACCCTACAAATCATGGATGAAATAAAAGTTCAATTCAATAAGGTGATTCATGAGGAGTTATTCAAAGAGATTCAGTGTTGCTTCCATCACTATGCATAGTGAAATTCACATGTCGCTGGAAGAAATGAATTAATCAATTATCTAAACTTATAGAAACTTCAACTACTATTGTGTTAATTTTAAAAATGTGGATAACACATTGAAAACATGTGGTGGCGTTGAAGAGAAGTGAAATTACTGAGACAATAAAGAGGTTTAAAAGGTTTAAAGATGTCCAGAGCAAAAAATTGTCCAAAATTTCTACCACTGATACAGGTTCTTTAACACTAGACATTATCCATAAAAATACTTCCTAGAGAAGTTTGTATGTTTTTCTTTCCTTTTTTTTTGTTGACCTTTTATTTTGAGAAAGTTCTATTTTCCCTTGTGTACATTTGAAAATAGAAAAACTAGAATAGGACAAAAATCTAAATATGAATAGTCACATGGAATGTGAAGGGTCAACTCATTCCCTCCTATTTTTATAAATAAAAAAATGACAATTATAAAAGGGCTTTTTGATGTCCATGAGAATTGAATCTTGGATCAAGGAGAAATAAACTTTATATTCAATATTCAACCAAGAACCAAGGAATTTCAGAACTTTATGTCTTACTTTCCTTTACAAATAGTTCATCTCAAATAATCATGTAGTGATCATGTTTGATCTCAAATAAGTATGTTATCTCCATTAAATACTTGTCATGAAATTGAATGAAATATGCATTTGCTCATTCATGCATGACTCTTCATCCTTACTTTTTCTATTTTTATTTCAAGTTTAATGTTTCAAAACAATCCCCCATTTAACTTGTAAATAGTGTAAATATGCTTAGTGTAGTTTTTAATGTTTTCAATAAAGGGAACCTCCCCTCCTAATAGAGGAGAGACTTTTTCATCTCCTTCATTATTGTGAAAGCCCTATTTATCACGAGTACCAAATATTTCACCAACATATATAAAACATTAAAAATTTTAAAAGTATTTGTTAGAATATGGGAGACAAGGCCACTCTTACAAACAAGGCTGAGCCATGTCCTTATCCGACTAGTGCAGTCTTGTCCTAGAAGGCTGGAGACTATTGGAACTTCATTGACATGAAACTATAAGCAAAATAGGCATAATTGAATGATGGTTTCTATAAATACAAGACAATTAGTAGAATAGTCAAGGCTCTCATAGATATTTTAATTTAATGAAATGGCGAATAGGCCCAAAAAGATAAAGATGTCAAGATTAAACATTGTCAAATACGTAATGATTAAATTTGAGTGTTTACACTGATTTTTCCCTTTTGTTTTAAAAAACAATAATGTAACCAACCATTTTGTTTTTTATATTCTTCACATTTAAATTGGATATTATTCGATATGCATTTTTGGCAATTATGACTATCTTGAAGAATGTTTAAACATGCATACAAACATAGAGGATAAGGGGATAATCTATAGGAAAACCACATAGCACAATATGAAATGTTATAGAATTAAATAGAATATTAAAAAATCACCTTCAATGACTCTAGCATTTCAATCTTGAGTCTCCCTTTGTTGCTTCAGAGCTATCACCAATAAGGTCTAAATGATTTAGCAACTGAATTGCAATATCATCCCACACAAATTTTGAATACACATAAGTATGATACTTGTCTTTATAGACCTCCCCCAAATCATTGTGCTATGGGAGAGGGAAGATTTAGGCAACAACTTGGGGCAAGGAGGAATATGAGACTATAAAAATTTGGGAAACTTAGTTGTGATATCATAACAAAGAAATGGGCCAATGTATGAAATTCACAATTTATATTAAAATAAAAATATTATAAAATGGACAAAATCATATCTAAAAGGGCTTGGATGCACAAGAGGGATGAATGCTTTATTTATGGAGATATGAATGAATGAAAGAAAGTTTTTAATAATGTCCATGAGGTCAATCAACCTATGGGAAACAAGATACCAAATAAACTACCCCACATTGCTACTTTTGCCTTTCCTAGATTTTTTTGTTAAGCGTGGATCTTATGTTATGAATTCTAGTCAAGTAATATGTTGTTTTTGCTATCTTTTCCTCTTCAAACAAAGTTTTAAGTACTGCACCTTATAGGATATCAATGTAACTACTCTAAATGTCCTCATATTCTATACATTACATGATGAAATGCCATTCTATTTCCATTGATCTAGACTTGCAAAACTGACAAACCCTCTCTGACCATTCCTCCTTGGGTGTTTCCATCTCCCTATTTTGCATTTAAGATGGTGTGAACTAGTTCTCAGCTGGGCAATTAAAACTTTAGCTTTCCACTTTATCTCCACTCCCATATAGTGTTTTTGTTCATGGTCACATGTGTGATTAAAGTTTTGGACATGGTATTCTCTTTTACGTCCCAGTGGTTTTGTCCACATGGTTGTTTTGACTTTTTCTCACACATATCTTTTAATTTCTTCATTGGTGTTAGGACAATCCTGCATGTTAATGTCCCATTTACTCATCCATTTGTCATTTTGCTTCATTCATGTGTTCTTTCTTCTATTCAACTTTTCCCCCACTATTATTTTGGGCCAACGACATCCTTCCATGTTTTCCATTTTTTTCAGGTATCCTAATAACTAGATCAAGGTTGTTGCTTCCATCGAAAAGGTCCCAACCTCAGCTAACATGATCTCATATAGTACCATGGCTTTTATTTTGAAACTAATTGTGATTAAATGCTTTTGTAACCTTTATATTTGTCTCCATTTCATCGTTCATGTATTGTTGCCCCAAACTTCACAACCATATAACACTATTGGTATAACAAGCAGCCCAAAAAGAGTCAACTTGGTTTTTCAATCCCATAATTTAGATGATCTGCATCTATTTTGGAGCATGTATAAGGCTTTCCACCCCCCTTGTATCCTTTTAGCTCTACAAGCCTCCCAATTGAGATTACTATGGAAGTCAAGGCCTAGGTACTTGTATTCAGTTACCACTTGCAAGAGGCCGCCTTCAAACTCAAAATTTAATTGTTTCTTTTTTTTTCTTAAGGAAAAAATCATGACTTTGGTCTTACTAATGTTCACCTACATTCCCACCTCTCGCGAGAATAATTCTAGAGCTATCAAATGTTCTTGCAAACCTACTCCATTTTAGCCATTAGGATCAGGTCATCCATGTAAAGCAACAATTTTACCACATAAGAGGTCAGTTGTACCCGTCCCCACCCAAATTTTCAATCCACTCTTCTAACTTGTCAATATACAACCCAAACAAAGTGGGGGATAGTGGGCACCCCTGCTTGACCTTGATGTCACTCCCAAAGCACTCAAATAAATCACCCTTTATTATGATTTTGGCCCAGACTTGATCATAGAGCTTGTGAACTATTGCCCTATATTTTTCTGGTATATCCAATTCTTCCATTCTACCCCAAAGTTTGCTTCTAGGCACCATGTAAATGCCTTTTTGAAATCAACAAAGTAACAATAGACCTCTTCCCCCTGCTTGTCCCAAACATTTTCAATCAAATGCCTAAGGGTGATGCAATGATCAATAATAGAGTGTCTTGGTCTAAAACATGCCTACCCTTTCACCCTCTTACCTTCCTTTTCAGCCCAAAGGCTAATTTTACATTCCACCATGCTACTAAAAAGTTTACCAAAAAGAGGATTAATCATAATAGTATGATAATTTGATGGATTGTTGGCATCGCCACTTTTGTGAAGGGGGATGACCATGCTAGTTGTCCAATTTTTGGGAAAGCCATATTGAATAACCCTGTTGAATATCTTTTTTATGTGTGTTGCAAGATCTTCCAAACCCCATTTTAAAAAAAAATCTTGCAACCCATCTAAGTCCTGAGCTTTACCCACTGCTAACTTTTTGATTCCTTCCTTGATGTCTTTTGTGGAGAATAGTTTGTCCCTGTTGACAATTATCGGGGGGAGGGAGCAGTTCTTGATTTTGATCTCTTTCATACAACATTTTTGCATATTTTAGCCATTGACTGTCAGATATATTATTCTCCACATTTGTTTTATCATGTTGGAGTTCTCTCTAAAAACCTCTCAGATTATTCTTTCCCAAAGTGATCAGCTCCTTCCTCCTGGTTTTTATGAACTCTTCTTTTTTATCTCTCACTAAATTTTTGTACGCTTTTGTATGTGTTTTATCCTTACCCAAGACATTCATCATTCTTTTTGCCTCCTTGCAATCATCATCAAACCACATATTAACTAGGGAGTTATTTTTGATACTTCTTTTGACTCTAGATCTCTTGCATTCATTTAGCACCCTATGTATGATAGTCATCAAGTTTTTGATGTTCATTATTCTCTTGTGCTTGTTTGAGCTACCTACAACTTGTATTTATTTAATTTGTTTTTCAATAATTGCTCTAAAAGTGTCATGGTTCCCCTGATGCATAAGTATTTTGCTTTGAAAATCTATTTTTTATTAGGTTGAAGATTCGACCTCTATTGATCATTGTTGTTCATGCTAATCTTCACATAAATAGGGTTATGATTTGATTTCATTTATGTTGGACAGCTTCCTATCTCGACCTCTAATATCCATGATATAAAATTTTGTGAACAGATGGCATAATCCACTATGCTTTGACCGTTGTATGTTTGACATGTGATGTTCCATGATTTTTGCCATGTTTTAATTCCATTACATATGATCAAGTCATGTAAACTGCATATTCCTAATAGTTCAACCCCAAACTAAGATATACACCCTTTTTTGTCTTGAGAAACCTGTTCCCATTTCTGATGTTTGTCTTCTTCTAACCATAAAGGGTTGTTATTCCACCCTTCCTCCTTACCAAGATAAAGAGCTTGGTTGTTTGATGCTCTTGCATTAAAATCCCCTAATAAAATGATCTCACCTAAGGTACAATTTTTTTTTGTCTCTTTTCAATGCTTCAAAAGGGTCTTCTCTGTTTAGGTTCCTTTTCTTGTATGTTTTAGATCCATAGGGGGCAAAGTAGCAAGTTGTGAGATAGAAAGTGGTTTCCTTGTTTGTCAACTTCAATCATATGTATTGATTGTTTAGATCCTTCTTTTCCTCTTTTATTACTCCTTGCCATGTTTCCCTTACCAAGACTGTCACACCTCCATGCCCTTTTTTGTTATCTACCAGCTCATTCCAAATTGAGACTTTTTCATAACCTTCAAATTATAGGCACTCTACAGCCCTCATGCTCATGTGTTTCTACCAAGACAATAATGTCCTTACCCTCTGTTATGGGCCCCAACCCAGGACCTCTCCTCCAAGGATAACCTCTGCAATTTCAGCTAACCATAGTAAGATGATCTTGGGGGGGGGGGGGGGGGGGGGGTGCGTCTTCTTATTTATGTGTATTTTTGTCACTAAATTGGGCTTTCCCCTTATATAGCCACGCTTACCTCCCTCCATTTCTTGTTGCCACTACTTTTTCCCATTCTTTATTTCTTTCTTCCAACTGTATTGAGGTTAGGTCCTCATCTATATAGAATTGTGTGTCTTTGAGGAACCTCTTATTTCTTAGTGTTTCATTCTTATCTTCTACATTTTTCAAGGTTACCTTTATATTTTTGGTTCTATCCCCCCTACTATTTTACCGATTATGTTTTCTTGGTAGATATGCCCTGCCCACTATAGTTGATCTGGTAGGAAGTCTCTTACCACCCTGGTGGTAACTTCTCGTTCTCCATGTTCTTTCAACCCTTTGATTATTATGTTCGTTGCCCTATCCTAATAGTCTCTTTCTTTCCACATTTGCATTTTGATTTGCTTAGTTATTATCTCCTTTTGTGTTTCTATTAGTTCTCTTACTACATGTGCCCATGTCTTGGCTTCTTCTAATTTTTCCAACAGTTTATTTCCTTAACCTCCATGTTTGTTATTGCTGATTGAATCTCTTTGATTTGCGAGATACCTCTTTTTCTATTTGTTGTGGCTATGTTTCCATTCTTGTGTTGTTTCAGTTCAAACTTTAATGATATAATCTCTTGTTGCCCTATTTCCATGATGCGTTGCAAACTGTTTATTTGGTCTTTGAGCATCTTGTTATTTTGTGCTAGCTTTCGACTGGTATTAATAATCTCTTGAAGTTTGGTATCTTTCATTTGTTTTTTCATCTCCATGCTATCCACCCTCCTCTTCAAATCCAATAGTTCCTTGACATACAACTTTGATGACCATGTTAAAGGTGTTGATATGGGGCTATATTCACTTTGATTTTCTTGATTTCTAACCTTCTCCCCTATGTTGAATGCTTGATGTTTCTTGCCTTCTGGTTGCTTCACTTCCCCTCTTAGCAATATATTATCTTTAGATGATCGTCTTGGCTGGTTAGACACATATTGAAGGTTTCTTTTGTTGTGTTGGCATCTGGTGTTGCTCGATGACTTTAGAAGGATTGAACAAATATTTTACCCCCTATCCATTTTATCTTTCTTACTATCTTGATTTGTCTGTGCTGCAGAATTCTTTTATACTATTTGGCATTAACATATGTCAGCTTTTCCCCTGAATCCACCAGTCTGACTTGATTGTGACCTTGTTTTTGGGAGTACAAAAATATTGTTTCTATGTCCTTTGATGCATGGAGTTTATGGTTACCCAGGTTTTCTGATATATGTGTTAATCCAAATTGGATTAGCATGCTAGTTTGAGGATCCATTTGTTGTATCCCTATTTTCCTCTTTCCCTCCATAGATCTATGTTTCCTTGCTAAAACACTATCCATGCCATCTGCGTTTTTCTAGATGTTGCCTGTTGTTAGGTTTAATTCATGGAATGTGGCTTTTTCTTCCATGTTTTTTGGGTCTCTATTTTAAAGTTTTATGGCTGTAGATATAGTGCATGCAAAAACAAACCCTAAATGTAGGAAAAAGAAATTATGCAGAGTATTGACCTTCGTTGCTTTTAGGTCTCACTCTTAGATGTTGTCATTGCAGTCAGGCCTTGCCGTCGCTCAGACCATCGCCAAGGAGACGTGGACCACAACTAATCAGTGGTGGTTGTTTATTGCAGGATTGTGAGGTAAATAAAGCATTCAACAAGGAAACGTGGACCACAACTAGTCATTCACCCCCACCGGATAATTGTACCTCAAAGAGTCTAGAGAAGAGGATTTTGGAATGGAACCACCGTCCTAATTAGAAGAGTCTAGAAATATCTAGCTCTATTGTCTTTAGGTTAATCCAAATAAATATTATTTCAAGAGATTTAAATGAAATATTAAAATATGATATACACGCTATTCCAACATATTTAATAGAGTTTTTGTTTTGAATATTGTTCTTAGGATTTGATATTAAGACAAACAAAACATATATATCATTGTTGTCATTGCATATGGTATATATTTTTTTTTAAATTGAAAAGTGCACTTTTATAAATAAAAATAATATAATACAATACTAGTCATATAAAAAACGAGTAGAAAGAGTCCCACCCCAAAAATAAAATCACACCGAACTAGAAAAACCTCCAAAAACAAACGAGTTTAATAGATAGTCAATAATAATCACATTAAAAAAATCACATCAAATCATTTTTTAAACATACACAAAAACCCAAAAATCATTAAACAATCCCAAAAATAAAATAAAATGGAAATATTTTAAATGTCCTTTCTAAAACAGTGTATTTGTGCAAAAAAAATTGCTTAAAATGTTTCAACGGCTATAGGGTAGGCCCTGATATATTGGAGCCTTCCAAGTTTTTGTTTTTCCTAGGGAAAAAACACCGTATGAATTATGTTGCAAATTGACCGTATTGATTGTTAATTTTATTCTTCATAAGCAGTTGCCCTATATCATTTGGCCCGTTGTTATAATCTATGTCAACAATTTCATTTCTTACCCTGTGGACATCTACAATGAGCTTAACTTAAGCATATAGAGAATGAATGAATGAATGAATGAATGAATGAATGAATGATTTTAATAATGTCCACGAGATCAAGGAGTCTATGGAATCGAGAGCTGCAATAAATCACCGCTTCTTGATATAAGAGCTGATTTACTACTATTGCAGAATTTCTAATCTCTTCTCAACACTAACTCTTCTACTATGAATTTTGATTAGGAAGTTCATTGTATTGTTAAACCTTCTCTCTTTAAATAAGTTGGTTAAATTATCCACCCTCACATTATCTTTATATTTGATACAGATCTCATTATAAAGTGCACACTCCATAATGAAATAAGATCTAAAAATTGAATAATTATGTTCATACCTATAAATCTAAAAGGAAAATGTTTTAAGAAGTATTATGGAAGCATGCCATGGTTGACTATAGCCAGCTGAAATACATTGTTCGATTATGACCGCAAATCAGTAAAATACATTGTTCGATTATGACAACAAATCGGTTAAATCTGTGCCAGGTACTTATTAAAATCTATTCCTCTGCCAATTTCACATTTAAAGCTGGTTAATGGATAATTATTTTCATTGATTAAAACATTGAATGATTTGACTTTCGGTTTGTACAGAAGACAAGCACTTCAAAATTAGCCAGTAATTCATGCCATTGAAAGCATAACCTGTATTGGGTATATTGTAATTAAATAAAATACATCACGACCTATTCAAACAGTCAAAATTCTGTACTAAATTCATGCCCACAGAAATTACATACCCGATTGGACAGCGTCTGCAAACACTTTGTAAAAATGTCAAATTCTTTGCAATTGTTTTGTTGTACATTTACATTTACAAACAATTTTTTTTTTTTTTTTTTTTTTCTAATAATAAAGGGGTTTCATGTTAGAGGTTATTTTTGTGGAGAGTGGTTTTATGTATAATTAAAAGTTAAAAATTAGATATAAATTATTAATAAGGAGTAATTATTATTTAAGAAGAAGTTTTTTAGGGATAGGAAGCTCTTATTTTTTGGTTGTCAATTATTGGTATCAATCAAACTTATTATTTTTTCAAACAATTTTTTTTTTTAATACTCTTAATGTTTTTAAGCAATATATATTAGACAAAATTTAAAAAAATCTAAAACTGCTAATAAAGAAAAACACCCTTGCACCCCCTTAGAAATAATCAATGATCCCCCAACATAAGATCCCTACCATATACATGGTACGAAACAAGCCATGTGTAAACAAACAACCTTATCAAACAACCTTTCTGTTGATTCCACAACATGAACAATAGTTAAAGTACTTGATTATACACGTCCCTTTTTTCTTCTTTTTTTTTTTTTAAAAAAAAAATCTAAAAAAACTTTTCCAATGTTGCACATTACTTTTTATTTGCATATTTTTCCCTCAAAAATCACTCGCAAATAAAGTCAAATCATATATACTATATACCAATTAAAGGGAATAAAAATACAAAGTAATTATTTCAAGCAATTATAATAATGTTTTGCTTATTTAAAGAGGAATGAAAAATAAAAAAATACTTATCTTGTGACAAGGGGATAGTGGAAATATAATGGTATCATATCATGGAGTATGTAATTTATAATTACATCTATATCAAATATAACGATAATGTGAGGGTAGACAACTTAACCAATTTATTCGAGGAGGTAAGACTAGATAAAATAAGAAGTTTTTTCATCAAGATCTAAAGTAGAAAATCCAACGTCAAAAAATAATTAGAAATTTTATGAGACTAATAAGATAATACTTGTGTACTAATGAGATAGAGGTGTTTTGGTAAAGCAACTTGATTGTTATATGCACCACCTATATTCAAATCTCGGTGGTATTGAAACGCTGGTTGTGGCCGTTTCACTAGTATTCATCGATTGTGACCGTATTATTGATATTGACCAATTGTGATTGTTAATGTAACTGATTGTTGCTCCAATCAAAAGCTTCATACCTATCAAACGATTGTATTATTATAGAACAACCTTGTTCTATCTCTTAATTCCAATTCTTTTTATTTTCATGAACATTATTTTAAAAATGTCACTTCATTTCATATCATTGTTACAAAGAATAAAAAGATAATGTTAAATAAATGACTTTCTCTTTTCCCTTCATTTCATATCATATCTATAGATAATAAAAAATAATGTTAATACTATTAAAATAATTTTATTTTAATTTTATAAACTATGTTATTCTTCTATATGTTATAGAGAAGTGGATGTTATTAATTTTTTTATTTTCATTTTAAGAACTATTATATATGTAATGGTTTTTTAATTAATTATTCAAATAAAGTAAGTATAGGCTTAAGTATTTCCTTAATGAAAGGAGGTTACAACCCGTAGAATAAATGGACAAGTGGTAGAGGCATGACAAATCTATACATGTAAAAATATTTGCTTGCATGTAGCTCAAAACTTGATATTTTAGTGCTAAAGTTTTCTTCTAAAAAATTAATATATGGAAATATATATACTTAGATTTTAGTTTTTTTTTAAATATTATGTTATATTATTAATTTTGATTGGTGATTTTTTATTAAGAGAAAGAGATTTATCATTATCTTTGTAAATCTTTTTGTTAATGGTAAATCACTAAAATGTTGAACATGGTACATAATATTTCCAAAAAAATTAATCAATTTGCAATTCAAATTTTAATATTTTAGATTTAAATTTCTTTTTTATAAAAAATAATATATGATAATATATATATTTCAAATAGAATTTTTCGAAATACTCCATCTTTATTTTTATCATAAATCTTTGTGTTAATAATGGGTCACGATTGATGATCTAATGCATTGAACTAAAAACCTTACAAATATTTTCAAATACTTTAATCATTGTTTTTATAAATTGTGAAAGGATAAAATCTCCAATTACCATTCATTCTTTATTAAGGTAGGTTTTTCCCAAAACATGATTCCACTTTTAATTATGGTATATTTTTCCCAAAACATGATTTCAAAATTATTATTGGAACACTTTAGTAGAATTTTATAAAGAAGAGAAGGTTACATAATAAAGTGGTTGGTTGGTATACATAGCCCAAACACCATGTTAGAGGAGAAGTCCCAACTCTAGAACACAAGAAGATAAAAAACGAAACAACCACCACATCATGGTATATCGCCTATCGAGAAACCCTTTCTCAAAAATAAAACATTATTTTTTGACTTTTTGTCCAGACTTATGAATGAGGACTAGCAATAACCATTTATAGTGGAGGATCAAATGAGGCTTGATCCTTATTAGACACAAAAGATTCAAATTCATGAGATCATTTGATTTTTCCACCTGTAACTGTATTTGCAATTGTCTCATTGTGAGAGGGGTCTTCCACAAGTGTCTCTGCGCTAGCCTCTGAACCACCATTTTTTTTTTTCCATCTTTGTAATTTACATTGGCCTCAGATGTATCCATATCGATTAAGGGTTCCGCTTCTTCATCCTTTAAAGGCGGAGGTTCATACGATTGCCAACCTTTGCATTTAAAGGGTTGGTCCATTTTTTGGTTTGTTCACTCGGGGACATGCTCCTTGGAGATGCTCGATTTGATGGTAGAAGCGACATGTAAACGTCATGTTTTCATAATCTAAGGTTTGGATCCAACTGAAATTGTTATATTTTCAACTCTAATTTATTTGGGAGACCTTTGTTGAGGTCTACCTTTACACAAATACGAAGAAAAATGAAAAGTCTTTGTTTGGACCTCTAACAATCCATCTTGATGAAACTTCTTAAACCATGTTCAATAACCTCACACCGTAAAAGACACCAAAAAAATAAAAAGATTTAAAAACTGAACCAAAACCACATTTTAAATACCACCAAAAAAATAAAATCAAAACTTAAAAACCAAAAAACAATGAAAAACCCAAAATTCATCCTAAAACATTATCCAATAATCTTTAAATAAGAAAAACTAAACTATTAAAAAAAAAAACTTAAAACATAACTGTGAATAAGACTCTCACATACAGTAGTTCTCCAAATATTAATGGGTTTTGACATGATTCCAAAATTAAATCCACCAAATGTAGCCAACGAGCAATTTTCGCGAGGTCTTGCAAACTAAATGTTTTCGAGTGCTGCCCATCTAGGCAAAGAGAATCCTAAAAAAAATACACATTCCCAATCAGCTGCCTCTATTTTTAGGGACTGAGAAGGGTATCTAGAAACCCTAGCCCAGTGACCGGAATATTGCCGATGTCCTTGGACCGTGCTTTGACGGTCTGCTTCAAAACTCCGCCGTCGGCCGCGCTAAATTTGTTATCTTTTTCTCGGCTCATCCCTCCATACCGCACCGACACCTGCTCCAATCTGTACCAACGAAACATTAAAAACACTTGGACCGTTGCAGATATCTAAACCGCAGAAGGTGCAGGGCAGAGCATAGCAAAATACTTTGAACAGGGCCACGGACATCCTGACAGCCTTGGCGACGTTGGCGACGAAAAACCTGCTTTTGGTCACCTGCGTGTCTGAGGAGTAAATCACGATATTTAATACCAAAAACCACGACACATTGATGAACATCTTCCACCAGAAAATTGATTTCTTGAGCCAACTGAACCATCCAATAAACATTGCCAGCAATCATTGAAAGAATTTGAAGAATGATAAAATCATGTTATTATTGCTAACATTAATGTTAGCAATGTACTCTTGGTAATTGTCTTGCAGAAGGGCGACGACCTGCTTTGTGCCTTCACGGAGCTCCCACTTTCCGAAGTCGGACAAGCCGTTGAGATCGGGACCCTGCACCATGGAGTTGATCTGGCTGGCGCTGAAGCTCCGCTGGCAGATACCTTTGAAGGCAGCGTGCTAGAGATAGTCGAGGAGCACAAGTACTTCGGGCTTGATTTTCACCACAAGTTCTGTTGGGAAACGGGTAGAGCAAAAAGAATTCAAGGAGGATGGAAAGCGTTGTACTCTCTTCAAAATAGGTGCAGGGTTGTGGAGTTATGGGATTGGAAGACCAAGAGAACACTCTTTGGTTTGTTGGTTATCCCGGTGATTCTCTACGGGTGTGAAATTTGGGGCAGCAGTATATGGAAACAGATAGAGAGAATCTAGAAACACTTCATCATAAGCAGTCTCAAAGTCAAAAATTCAGTGCCGTATGAGATCCTACTTGCTGAAACGAGGCCCTTCCCTCTAGAGGCATCGGCGATGATACGGTTACTAAGCTACTTCAAGAAGATTCAAAACATGAAGAAGCATAGGTGGCCTAGACTAATTATGGAGGAAGAGCTAACTAGAAGAAATAACACTTGGAGGAAGCAAAATGACAAATGGACAAAGAGGTGGGATATTAGCATGCAGGTGTACCCAAATACTAATGAAGAAATAAAAAATTATGTGAGAAGAAAATTCAAGTGCATCGTGTGGACAAAACAAATGGGCCGTAAAAAGGAATACTACATCAAAGAGTTCAACCCCACAAGGGATTTTGAAAAAAAACACTATATAGGAGCAGACATTAAGTGGAAAGCAAAAATGTTGATTGCCCAACTTAGGATGAGCTCTCATTATCTTAGGTGTGAAACGGGTAGATGGCTAACTCCTAAAGAGGAGTGGGAGGAGAGAATATGCCTCTTTTGCAACAAAGGCGTGGTGGTGGAGACGGAATGACACTTCCTCTTGTAGTGTGAGGCATACAACGACATCCAATACAGTTATGGTGAAACTTTGAAAATCGCCAACCTTGACACCCTGTTTGAAGCGACAAGGCTGGGTAATATGACAAACCCCGTGATCAAACTTCACAACAGAAGGGAAGATCTCAAGAAGGAAGTTCAGGGAACTTAGGGAACGTTTTGTGGCTGATGTCCCATTTTGAAGGGGATGTGCGCGACTGATGGGTCCCATAGGCTGCTGCAGCCTCGTGGACGTTATTAAAATCCTTCATTCATTCATTTATTTAATCCTCACCCACAAAATAAATTAAAACGACGGTTAAAAGAAAAGCAATCTCACAAAATAAACTTTACAAGGGATAAATAGTTGAATTTTTCCAGGTAACAAGTCTTCTTTTTAGTCCTGGAGGGGGGCTATTGGCATGATTTTTCTTTTACTTGTTATTACTATTTTATGTTTTACCCTATCAAGTAATTCCGTTTTCTATGCACATCTACCTGTTACCTAATATTTTAAGCTTCTTAAAGTTAAGATGAAGGGTTTTTAAGGATTATAATATAATATCAATTTCACTGTGTATTGATTGGTAGTAATTTTTAGATGTTATGGAGGGCCTCACTTAATTCAAGGCAAGCTCGTTTATTTCTGACTGCGAATTTCGTAAACGTTGCCCTTGACGCCACCTATTCGCCCGCTGTTGTTAGTGCATTCCAAAGGCTAGTGTTAAGATGTTACTTCTTGGACAGGGCAAATAAGGACTTGGTCTTCCATCTTGTGCAAGTGGATGTGCAAACAGTGGCCCTGCGATCCTTGGGCAATGATGCATTTTGAAAAATGCTCACTAACAAAGAAGTTGCCATTAAATATGGCATATTGGACCTGCTAAAAAAGACTACCCTAGTATACACTTGACTGCAAGGGTTATTTTTGTTATTGGCCCTAATAAGATGTTGAGGCTTTCAATTTTGTCTCCTGTAATGATTAGGCATAATTTTGTGGAGATTTTAAGGGTTTGGGATTCACTCTTGCTAACTGCGAATTATACCATGGCTACCCCTGTGGATTGAAAGGTGGGGAGAGATGTATGGTGCTTCCCTCATTGTCTAATGAAGTGGCCATGGAAAAGTTTCCCAAGGGTTTTGAGACCATGGATGTCCTGTCTAGCAAGGGTTACATCAGGGTCACCCCTCAACCTGATCTTTGATCTTGATGTTTTGATTCTGCAGTTTATGTTTTGGGGTTTACTATGCTTTGCATACATGCTATGTTATTAATGGTTCATTTGTTAATAATGTAATCAAAATAATGGTAATGAATTGCAGAGTATTCGAGATTAAACAAATTTTGATAGGTTGGAATTGTTAGCCTATACATCCCATTTTATCAATCATGGATTAATGAATGCTTGTTTGAAAATATTTTTAATGAAATCTCTCTTACAAAAGGCAGAAAGCATTGTAGGGGCATGTGAGCTATGAAGTGTCTTTATAGTATAACCCTCTTTATTTTAAATATACAATCCACATACCTTAATTTGAAAAAAAAAAAAAAACATTATGTGTCCTCTTTCATTTATGTTGAGATTTTTGCATTATTTATTCCGGTGGACTTACGATCTGGGCCTGGATATGCTTCTCACCAACATCAATAGACACCCCCTTCCTCCTCTGGTTGTACACAATTACTCCCTGCATTTATGGTAAATTTTATTTTATTTACTGCTCTTTTCTTAAATGTGGAAGGCTTCATTGTACATCGTATGGGCACAAATCTAAGTTCATTTTCTTTCAAGGCGCTAAAATTTATTGATTTTACATACTCGATCTCTAATCCAAATAAATAATTATAAGACTCCTCACAAGTTTATTAACATGTTTAGGATGGGGGGAGCCCTCTGTTATGAGGACTAGTGTTTTTCACTATACATTCCTTTGAGAATCGCATGTTTTGTTTCTAGTATGCATTTTTCTGAGATCTAGAACCTATATTGTATGTTATTCCACAAAATTTGGATAATTTCACAACTGGCCATCTGAATCAGTAGTCATAACTGACAACCAATATTCAGTCAGAACGGATATTTGGGAAAGATGGATTGTATGAAGTTGGGATCTAAGACTAATGATTTCCAACAACAAGGACAGGTCTAGTATAGTAACATTCTTTTGTCCATATCTAAGTTAGGTTTTTTTTTCATTTTCTTGAACTCTTGAAAAATTACTATTTGTCAATGGTTTTCAAATAGCTTCTTGACCTCATTTGGAAAATGAAATAACTGGACAATTTTGGTCTGGGATTGAAAGAAAACATAGATCTTCTAGTTCAAAAATATTTAGTCAGCTTGAACTATCAGATTTGCTCTAAGTTTCTCCATGTGCCTTGTCTTGCGCTGCACTTCATGCAGTTGGTTGTGTTGGGTTCTGCAGTATCTCCTTGTCTATTGGTTGACCTTGAGAACTATTTGCTTATTTGTTACTAATGGCAGATCTAACATTTGATAGTGATGTTCTCATAATTCATGAGCTACAGTATGATTTGGTAATGAAAAATATCGTCTCATAAATTTCACATTAAAAGCAGATGAATGAGGTTTAATTATGTCTGAGGATCATACCTAGTGATAGGTAACATACATTCAATTCCTTACCTTTCAGTTGGAGACCAAGATTGTTGAAGCATAGGAATTCTTTCTATCATATACATAAATTTACTTGCAATGAAATAGGAAATCAATTATACTTGTAAGTTGAGAATAAAATAGAAAATCATAAACACAAATAGCAAATAAAATCAACTGTTTGAGGATACAAATTTTGATAAGCAAATGGCACTAGATTGGTTTCGCGTTTCAAGAGCTTGTGTGAAGCATGCTTTCATGTCATGATGACGAAACAATGCATTCGTTGTAAACATTGCCTATTTTTAGGAATTGTTGCTCGTAAGATTTTAAAAAAATCTCATCTTCATGGAAGTTTTAGCAATAGGTCTATTGTGCAGTCTGAAAATTTATACATTTCCACTCTTTCAAGGCTTACATCTATTTCATATCTCAATTCAAGTAGACATAAAAATATATCACAAAAATTAGAGCAAAATATGGATCTCTCTCTAACCTTTACAATTGTAGTCTCAACTATGTATCAAAGCTTTATTTCTGACTTTTCTTGATAATAGGGACTCTGCAAACTGCCCTGCAGAGACTTGGCACTTCATGCCCTTTGTTATCTTTTAACCAATTTAAAATAAAATAAAATATAATATATATTAAAACTTAATGTTAAAATTTAAACAATTAAAAAAATAAATTATGTATATATTTTTCAATGAAAATTTTTAAAAAATGAAAACAACAGTAAATGTTGTTTTGCACCGATACTAACAAAGAGTACGAGATTAATAGGAAGGGTGAAAGGTATGGAGATCAATAAAAATGAATGAAAGAAAATATGAAATAAATAATTTATATATATTTTAAAGATGAATTATAGATATTAATTTGAAATATTAAGATAAAAATTAATATATATATTTTTAAAAGTTTAAAATTTAAATCTAATTTATATAGAGTGTAAAGTATTCAATCACTTAATTAAAAGTTTGAAACATATTAAATCTCTCAATTCAAATATCAATTCATATGATTATGAAAGATTAAAAAAATTATATATGAAAGAATTAAATTAAATATATAGAAAAAGTAATAATTAATCAACAAATTCAATCCATATAAATTTAATAAAGCATATAAAAAATGAAAGATAAAAAATCGTGACTTATTAATTTGTACCAATTCAAATATGAATAAAAAAATATAAGAACCAAAATCAAATGAGAGATAGAGATTAATATCATTTAATAAATAATAATAAATAGGGCATAATTTTAGGTTGGATGATACTCTCTAATTTGGACATGTTTGTGAGGGTTTATTTCCATGGAACAAAAGAGTGGGGGAAATTCAAATTCAAATTTAAACTTTTAATTTGTTTGAATTTTAATAGTTATTTGGTGGGTGGTTTTGGTTCTCTAATTTTCATTTTCAATTTTGAGATTGAAGGGTTTGAGGAGGCAGAAGATTTAGACAAGCAGGGTTTGGCATAAGCGGAGGATCTTTCTGAGTAAGGGGTGTCTGATCCCATTCTTGTATGCAACAAAGTGGCAGAGGATGCCATGTTATTGTTTGACGATGTGTCAAGTCTACAAAAGGGTTTATTGAACCCAAGCAAGATTAAGGAGACTAGTAAGGGAACTGTCATATCTGAGGGCTCTAAGGATTTTCTTGTCATTGGTGGCGATGGAGATGGATTCACGAGGATTTTTAGGGTATCTTTAGCTCTTGAGGAAGACACAAATCTGAAATCTACCTCCAACAATAAGTCTCGTGCTTTGGAACTAGCCCAACCTCTCTCCTATGCAATTGTAGTTTTCCCCTTCTTGACGGTTCAATAGAACATGCATTTGAGCAAAGATGGTTTTATGTTGAATGCAAAAATGTTGGGATCCTTACCACGACTGTGGGGAGTTTTGCAAGACTTTGCTTCCTTCAATGGGTCTTCTTTCTTTAATCCTTAGATCCAGATTTTCAAAACCTCCCAAGTTCGACATGGTGAAAGATGGTGTCCCTCATCTTGATTCCTCTACTCCTCCCCCTCATACTCTTCCCTCTTTTCAGTTTGGAGATGTTCTAGTGCTCTTCTCAAAGTAGACCCCAGAGTTGGAAATCACTGACAACTCCATTGGGGAAATAAAACATGAGTTGGGTTGTAAATCCTTTGTTTGGCAAGTATGTGGGCTCTCATCTCTCCTTAGTTGACTTGTCAACTTGGGCCTTGTCTACTTGGAGTTCTAAAGCTACTATTTCTTTTTCCATGTTCAATTTAGGGTTCTTTCAAGTTGTCTTTCAAAGTTATTCAGAAAAGGATCTTATGTGATCTTCGGGGCCATGGTTCTTTGGTAACTTTGGGTTCTTTTTTGCCCTTGGTTGCCCTTCTTTGAACTAGCTAAGATGCAAATATTGGCAGCTCTACTTTAGATCAAAGTATGTCATCTATCGTCAATAATGCAAAAGGATGAACAAATCAAGTTACTAGTTAACAGAGCAGGGTCTTTTGTGAGAATTGATGTAAATTCGTTAGGAGGCAAATTTTGAGAGCCTATGCTATTCTCAACCTTTCCAAACCTCTCTTCCACTTGGTTATTGTGTTATTTTCTCGAGGTAAGTGGATTCAATTTCTCGACTATGAAGGTCTTCCCTTATGTTGATTTTGTTGCAATCTCAAGGGGCATCAGGTAATGGTGTGTTCGTTTGTGGTCCATTTGGCCACTCCATCTTTTTCTCAGTTGGTATGGAGGAAGGAGGAGGGTTCCCTAGCCAAGATTTCAAGGGGCATAATCATGGGAAGTTCTTCCAACCTTTGGCTTCCTCCCCTTTGCCTTCCTTGTCTAGATATCCTTCTATCCTACTTAAAAGGCATCCCTTTTGAAGGAAGTCTCTACCCTAGTGGCGGTTCTAAATCCTTTCCAACATGTTGAAATTTCAACCTCCCCTCCTAGGCTTTCAGTTAAGAGACCTAAGTGGGCACTACAACTAAAAAGAAAGGACAAAACTCTGAGACAGAAAGATTGAGACTGGAGGCAGAGGAATTGGTGAGAGACAGTTCTTAATAGACGATGAAGGACCTTCTTTCCAGACTGGAGAGAAGATTGAATCTTACTTGCGACTAATGGTTGCTCCAATCTTGGAAGGATTGTTAACCATGTGTTGTTTCTTCTCTCAGTCTTTTGTTTATTTGTTGTTGTTTTTTGCTCTTTGGAAAATGGATTGTGGTTTGTAATTGTACTTACCTTCTTTTTGTAGGGATGTCTCTCTCTTGTAGTAGGTGTCTTGTTGGACCAGTTGTCTGAGCTTGGTTTTTTGTCTTTTTAGTGTATCTATTAGTCACGGGGACTAGATCCCTACTTGTGTCCCAGACCCTATTCAAAAGTGTTTACCCCTAATCCCCCCCGCAAAAAAAAAAGTTGGTTATCCCTAACTCAAATGTGAAAAGGAGATGGACAATACTTTAGAAAAAATGAGAAGATTTTTTGAAAAAAAATGGTGTACATTTTTTTACTCTCATCATGTAAGAGTATTTATTTTTGTACTTCATGTAAAAATAAAATAACACTCTTAAATATGTAATTTTTAGACATTGACCACTTAAACATATTATTAGAATAAACTCCTCGAAAATTTTTTATATACTCACTTTAAAAATACAAAAATAATAAAAATAATAAAATCTCAGTTACAAATTATAACAAAATATCAACTTTTTAATAAAAAAATCAATATTTTTTATTATGCAAAATAAGAAACTCAATTGATTACGAATTTTATTCTTAGAGATAACCTTCATGTTGAAAAGTCTTCAGATGACTTCCTAATTCGAAAAATAAATAATTCAGAGAATATCTTAGGAGAATATCTGAATGCATCGCTTACTACTTTAAATCGGATAACAAATCCTGTTTGGAATTGTTTTCTTTTATAACAAATCCTGTTTGGAATTGTTTTCTTTTATAACAAATCCATATTAAGAAGGGTACTGGCCTAAATTTATACAAATAAAATAATTATATTTTATTCAGTGAAAATCGTTATCAAAAACCATTTTTATGGCCACGTGGCAGTTTCATTATCAAGAGTCAGTGCTCCCCAGGTTCCGAGTATGGCTAGTACTAAATAAAAACAAAAACAAAAAAACATCAGTGAACGGAGCCTTAAAATCTGTTTTTAATTCTAACAGCTTTTTTTTCAGCCAGATTCAGCGGACCCATGGGGTCTTTAAGGTCCTGTAAATTATCAGTATGGTTTCATGAAAATGGATCTGTCATGATGAAGAATTCATGGACAATTTTGTGATAACTGATCTGCAAGGGGGTGGCAGCCATGCATCAGATGATGTCTGTGGGAGTGCTTTTTGCCTTCCTTATTATTGTCACCAAATCCTCTGCCAATGTCATTGTCATCGCAATCAATTTCACTCACTCCTTTGAGGACAGGGAAGCAAATTTCGGTAAGTGCAAATCCTGTTTTCAAATATCGTTTTTCCGAGGTTGGAATTTTGGAGTAAACAGCCCATAGTTGCTTTTATCGGGCATGCTTATTATTTATTTTTAAACGGTAAATTAGGGTATAAAATGCACCCAACACTTGCAAGTCCAGTCCAGAGGTCGAATCCTGCCCCCAGTCAGTAACAGAAAGCAAAAACTACATAATCCATCTGGGGTTTTTTAATAATATTCTGTCCTTTTAAGTCTAGAACAGAGGCCCCGATGTTTTTTTGGTGCTTCGAAAATTGAAATAGCTTCTTAAAACCAGATTAAGGGAAGAGCATTGCGACATATAGGGTTCAGGGCAGGTTTTGTTAAGACTATTGGTAACCTCATCTGGTTATTTAGTGTTGTCAAACATGCAGGTTAAATTTAAAAATCAGCATCCAGGGAAAATGCTTCAAAAGAATAAAAATCTTTCTGGCAGCTTACAGTACTTAGTTCGGTTTTCGTTTGTTTGATTATTGTAATTATATTAGTTGATGACCTTAGATCTTAAACAAACCTGGAAGGTGTAAGGCAATTCAAAATGTCCCACTCGAGAACTACAAGCTGCACCTTATAGCTTTCTATAAAAGCGTATGTTTCTGGGGGTTACTGTTTTAACTGTGTAGTTACAAAAAGTTTATTAGATATCAATCCGCTTCTGATGTAAAATATGATGTATTGGATGTCTACCTTCTTTTCAAGTGTGGAGCAGTACAGTGCAGGAGCAAGACGAGTTGAAAAAGATAATTTTAACACAGAAAAGTAATTTTTGAACATTCAAGCAGTTCTGAAACTAGAAATTATTGTGGGTTTGCACGACTGCGCATGTCTTTTATTGCTTCATTTCTGCATTGTCTATTTGTTTTCAGAAGTTGCTGCAGGAGGAGAGTTTGTTATGTTCAGAGCAGGTATCCCTGTAAATGTATTGATCTGGTGAATGGATTTTCCTTCAGTTTCTACATCGAACTTCATTTGGCATGAAATTTTGCAGACAGCCATACTTTGGTCTCCTAATAATTTTGCCCTTCTGCACCAAACGCTGACTGCAATATGGAATGCGTGTTTTCCTTCCCAAGTCTTTTCACTTCTAGGAAGCGATATGTCTGCAAACATAAAATAGTGTGAGAATGTGTAATGTCCCCTTTTTTAGATTAAAATAATTAATAATATTATTTAAGTTTTGCCGGGTCATTTTTATTCTTGTGGGCAACTTAATAATAATATTATTATTAAAATAAAAAGTATTCTTAAATACTTTAGAGTAAACATAATAATATGACCAAGTGGTCAAAAAATAATGTCGGTAACTTATGTTTTATTATAAAAATAAAATAAGTTTGGAGTTTGAGTGAAAAATGTATAAAAGGAAGCATTTCTAATTTTGGCATCTATGTCTTTTTTATAAATTAAAATTATGAGTTTGAATAGCTTGCTTGACTTTCAACCTTAGAAGATGAAACCCTTCTTTGGTATTCTGAAGTTGAGGATGGAAACCTTCAACCTTTAGCAGGGAGACTTCATTTCAGAAGTCATATTGGGCAGAATTGAGCATTTTGTGGCGTCTAGCTACCATTCCAGGTGGACGCATTAGTTAGACAGCAGTTGAAAGGATTGCACAGCAGTTGAAAGGGTTGCGCAGCAGTTTGTGGAGTAGCAAACCTTGTTTGGAGCCCGAGTAAAGGCAGCGAGCTGATTTGGTGCCCTCTCCCAGGGCAGCGGATCTCTTGGGGGGTTTCAAAGTGCAGTTTTGAGGCAATTTGGATGCCTATTTTGATGGTTGATCATACATTCATACAACTGGTATTTTTGTTGTAATTGCCAGCTATATATTTGGTTAAAAAATTCAGATTTTGAAGTATTTTGTTTGGTTGTACTTAACTTAATTTTTGCAAGGGTTTGTGGCAATTAAATATTGAATTTTGATCTACAATAAGTGTTTCCAGACTTCTGAAATTTTATGTGGTTAGGGTTTGATAAAAAAATCAAAATTTTATTTTATTTCAAGAGTTTGCAATGATTTATAGAATTACTAACCCTGAAAGGAACATTTCAGTGGTATCAGAGCTTGTTTCTTGCCAGCTTGTGATTCAGAAAAAGAAGATAAAATGGCGGTCAATTTTTTTGATGATGCTAGGTTTGAGAGGTTTGCCCAAGGGCAAGAGAGATTGGCTAATATGATGGCATGGCTGATCTGTACCATGCAAAATCCGAATGGTGAAGGGAGCTCTTCGAGGGCAAGCAATAATATTCAGCCCCCAAGGACCATGAGTAATTCTTCATTTAGGTCATTCCAACCTACTTTCCTTCCAAGAGAAGAAACCATTCCGATGATGGAAAATCAACCTTCCATAGTTGATGACATTGTTGCCAGCTATGCTGAGTATAGGGCCCTTTTAGTTGATATTCGGGAAGAACTGTCACTCACCAACTTCATATAATTGAAGAGAAATTGAGTTGGAATTGGACCAAGCTCTAAACCACGAGCTACACAATGATACTTGCAACATGCTTTGAGAAAGGAAGAGAAAAATAATTTCCAAATTGTAATGGCGGAACATGAAGAAAAATCGGGGCTGCAAGGAAGGGAGAGGGAACAACCCATAGAGGCACATATCATACAAAAAGAAAGTGGGAAAAATGTTCCAGTCTAAGAGGAAGAGATTTTTGCCCTTGCGATGAGGAAAGAGATAGAAACAAAAGTGAATCCTAGTGTTGAAAGGAAATCAACTACATTGTAGGCAAGTGCAGAGGATGTGATAAGAATCTAGGAAAGGTGTGATGAATGGTGGAACAAAACTAAGGAAGCTAAGTTGATAGCCATTCAAGCAAAACAACACTTTCAAAAAATCAGGGGATATGATTCTCCAATTGCTAGGGTAGAACATGGAGAAAAATAAGTTTTGCAAGGATTTGGAAAGGAATTTTGGTTAACATCAAATTTTTGAGTCTTCAATATAGTAGAGTCGATAAAAATCTCTCTAAGGCATTAAAAAAATAAAAGCATTTGGATCAGCTCTATAATAGCTGATAATATGGAAGGAATGTTGTCAATTGAGAAGGTTATGAGGTGGAGTTCTTGGAACACTTTGTTGGGAGGCATGCACAGGAAATACGGGCTTCACGAGTCACTAATGTTAGTTTCCAGCTTGATGAAATTTTTAGACTAGACTGCCATTAGATCTTTGTTGGTATTTAGAGGTGTTGAGGGTATCTCAACAAATTCTAAATCGGCAAAGGAAGGTGAACACTTTGGTGACAACCTAAGGTATGACAAGGATGATCATATTTTAGATTCATTGCTTTCTACTATGTCATTGCATGGAGTTTGTCATCATAGGCAACATGTTAAAAAAAGTGATAAGATGAAAAACATGTTGAGTAGCAAGAGGCACATAGATCCTTTCATACAAGTTCCAAATGGTTTGTGCATAAAAGAGTGGGATCCGGGTGAGCATTTGAGCTACATAGATGATCACTCCTTGGAAGCAAGTTCTACACTTGAAGACAAGGTTATGGAGAAAGTCACCATTGCCTAGGCAACAAGATACTGGATGTGGGAAGGTGGTAAGTACAATAGATGTTATTTGGTTGTTGTCCAAGGTCCAATGACTCAAAAATGCATGGCTTTGTTGGAGTCAAGTTACATACAAATTTGCCACCCCTGGATGTGTGAAAGAAAAGTCAATGAGGATAAGAGTCTACAAAATAGCTTCACCATTCTAGATTGTAGACTTGTTATCCACATTTCTAGCAGAAAGTTGAGTGTTTTTCAGTTTGTTGTTACTGCTGAAGTATTTCTAGTTAGAGTGTGGTTGTTTCCAACCTCTAAATTACTGTCATTGATGTATTTTACGAAGGTTTTTCAGTATGACATCTATTGTACCATTCTTTCCTCGGCTGCTAGTTACAATTTTAGCCCCCTTCACCCTTTTATGACAGCCATAAAAGGATTTTCAGTCACATGGTGGAAAATTTTTCAGCCTACTGTCAATGTTAAGGCATGTACAACTAGTGCAAATTAGTTTCCAGCCTGTACAAGTTTGATTCTGAGGAAGAATATGCAATGCTACAACCATGCTTGGGGTGGTATGAATGGACCTTTGAAAGTCCATCATATGAATGGAAGATATGAGGAAAATGCAAGTAATGGAAGAGGGTTGGGCAACATGTCTATGATGCAAAATGAAGCGGTTGAAGGAGTGATGTTGGAAGCTCTTGCTTGCCCTAATGTGTGTGCTCTATGTGTAGGTCCAGCAATGGAGAAGATAGAAAAGAAAAGGGATGAGTGTGGTTTAGTCTAGCATGCTTATAGGTATGAGAAGCGAAGCGAAGAAGTAAAACAAGATGATGGTATGGCAACGACAATCGAAGAGATAGTTGATAAGGATATGACAACAGTAGAAAATAGTCTTCAAGTCATCATGGAGACAAGAGAGAGTGAGAAAGTGATTGTACAAGGATGTTCCCAAAAAGACATGCAAGAGGAAGTCCTTTTGCAGCAGCTGGGAGACATAAAGGTTGTTTAGGCAAAGCCATTGCCTCCATCTGAGAAGTGGTTGTTTCTTGACCACAACTACCTCCAATTCTTGGTAGATTAAGTATATGAGGTTATGGCAGTTTATACAGCTTTGGAGAATGCAATATCAAGTATAAAAATAGAAAAGTGTAATTAGCCTATAAGGGAGGTAGAGAGTATGAAGGAGAAAGAAGACAAGGATGAGATAGAGCAACTGAGTTTGTTATCAGCTTAAGCTAATGATGAAGAGTATGGGGTTGTAGTGGGTGTTGATGGGATGGAGGAGATGCTTCTCCAAGTATTAGAAGCACATGGTGACGAATATGGAAACAATGATGAGGTGATATCATCATATGACAACGGGAGCATACCCAGGACAACTTTGGCCTAATTTCCAACACTAATGCTGTTGTCATCAGTATTATCAGCCATCACATCACTACATGGGCACTCACACAAGTGATTTTGTAGGGGTTTCCAGTCATGAAAAAGAGTATTTTCTAGTTGGCGATGACTAATGTTGAGCTTACAGTCTTTGTATGGCTACCTATTGCCTCTACATCGATCATATTACTGAATTTTTCATGGGTTTGTCATATTTATAGCTGTTACATCATTTATATATTGCTGGTCTTAATATTTACACTCATGAACATTTGTACATTTGTGCAATTTGAGAGGGTTCCCTTGCATGGTAATGTTAGTGGAGGGGTCCTATTATTGAAGACAATCATCCCAACCATCCCAATGTTGATTTGGATGGAATTCCAAGTGACTTGTGGCTGTTATGCCTTGTTTCTAACTTACATGCAAGCTGTGTTGTGCCATGAATTGGAGGGATCAGGGCACAACAAAATTATGGGACCCAGTGGAGCTCAAGGCTATAGTCATGAAGCAAGTGTGTGGGATCCTTCATCATATGAGAAGAGCAGATATGTACAACAAAAATGCAATGGTGAGCCCTTGGGGCAGCCTTTGGCCTTAAGGAAATGTATGGAAGATGTTCTCATACCATGGATAAAAGACTTCATCGAAGGGGAGCATATAGATGTGGGTAATGGATGGAGTAGACCCCATGATAATTGTTGGCAAATGTTGTACCACTTGATAGCTATGGGACAACAACACAATGGGGAGAGTATATGGTAGATTTTGGTTGTGTGGGAGTTTGTGGGTGCCTTGAGACATCAACAAATTTTGGAGGATCATCTTGTGGATGAATTGTATTCATTATCCATTTGAGATATCAGAGATATATCACACTATGTTTTTTGGTAGGAGTTATCCCATTTGACAAGTATAGGGTCTAGACTCTATGGGCACTATATCATGACCTATCACTTTGCATAGTGATACTTGAGCAGAGGAGGTTGCAATTACTTGAAGGCAAGTAATTTTGGGAAGGGTGGACTGTAATGCCTCCTTTTTAAGATTAAAATAAATAATAATATTTTTTAAGTTGAGCCCAATCATTTCTCCTTTTTAGGGCAACTTAATAATAATATTATTATTAAAATAAAAAGTATTCTTAAATACTTTAAAGTAAACTTAATAATATGACTAAGTGGCCAAAAAATAATGTCGGCAACTTATGTTTTATTATTGAAATAAAGTAAGTTTGGAGTTTGAGTGGAAACGGTATAAAAATAAGCAGAGATTTCTAATTTTAGCATCTATGTCATTTTTATAAATCAAAATTATGAGTTTGAATAGTTTTCTTGACTTTCAACCTTAGAAGACAAAACCCTTCTTTGGTATTCTGAAGTTGAAGACGAAAACCGTCAACCTTCAGTGGGGTGACTTCATTTCAGGGGTCATATTGGGCATAATATAGTAGTTTGTGGCATCTAGCTACCATTCTAGGTGGAACGCAGTAGTGAAACAATAGTTCAAAGGGTGGCACAACAGTTTTTGGGGTAGAAAACCATGATTGGAGCTCTAGCAAGGGTAGCGACCTGATTTGGTGCCCTCTCCTTGGGCAATGAACCCTTTGGGGGTTTCAAAGTGCAGTTTTGAGGCAATCTAAATGCTTATTTTGATGTTTGATCACAAATTCATACAGATGGTATTTTTGTTATAATTTCCAGCTATATATTTGGTTCAAAAATTCAGATTTTGAGGTATTTTGCATAGCTGTACTTATCTTAATTTTTGTAAGGGTTTGTGGCAATTAAATATTGAATTTTGATCTTAAAAAAGTGTTTATAGAATTTTGAATTTTTGTGGTTAGGGTTTGATAAAAAATCAAAATTTGCATTTTATTTCAAGGGTTTGCAGTAATTTCCAGAATTGCTAAATTCTATCCTAAAAGGGACATTTCAAAATGGTTTGGCATTAAGGTGAATATAATGATAATTTTTAGTTTTATTTCAGACATATTTCACTATTTTAGTTGAGAGGTACCCATCATGCTTCTATAAGAAAACCAAAGACAGCTAGCTCTACCATGAACAATCCATCTTCTGAAATTTGGCCATGGTTATGCAAAATATTATGCAACAACAACAAATTGCAGCATATTTTTATATGCTAAGTGAGTAAGGATTTAATAGGTGTGACAAAGTTCATTTTCTTCATTCCCAACTTCAACATTGACAAATTAATGTCAAGATTTTTGATCATACTAGAGACCCACACAAGACTGATACATTAATATTTTACATGTACAGTTTGTTTAAGTGTATTCCAAAACCTGGAGAACAAAAAATAAGCAGCGAGACTTGAAATGTCAGTAAAGTCAAACCCCCCTCAGTTGTACCCCGAAGACCCTTACACATTGATTCACCAAAACCTAGAGAACAATAAATAAGCAGCGAGGCCCGAAATGTTGGTAAATTCAAATCCCATGTAGTTGTACCCAGAAGACTCTTACACATTGATTCACTACGAATAAACACTTAGAGACAAAAAACAATTGTAGAGATCAAGCTCATTGGCCTTGATAGTAGGCATGTTGTAGATCAAGATACAAGTCAATGCCCTATTTAATCATGTGATGAGTTGAAAAAGTGGTCTGGACATCGTTAGTCGATATCGTACATGAAGGAATTAAAGATAAAAGTGGGCTCAATCATTGAAGGAAATGGATATAGTGTCCAATCTTATGTAAAGGACTATTATGGATTGTTTCCCCTGTCCTTGCACACCCAGGATAATGCGATATGTAAGGGCAATTTGGACCAAATACAGTACATAATCTTAGAAGTAATATTAATCAATACTACATGCTTAGACTCACAAATTGTAGAATGAACAAAGGGTCGTAGAGTGTGTTTTGGGATAAATATGAACAAATGGGATTTTGATCTAGACTAGAGCAGAGGCTACTTCTATGTTTGGTGCCAACCAAGTCTTGGTTAAGGTGATTGCAATTTTTTTTCTTTCTTTTTATTATATTTTGTTTCTTCCTATTCTAATTGATGCTAAATGAGATGCTTTTAATTTGAATTGTACTACATATGGAGAAAATGTCACATACCCTCAAGTTTTCAGTAACAGAAGGCTTAATACCTTTCTTTACCTGATGATAAACGTGCAGGGTAATTTTTGTCAGTGATGTCATGAGGAGTTCCTCCACTCTTTGTTCTAAAATTTGAGGAACCACTGATAAACCACGAGTAATCTGCAGTTTTTGACTTGCCAAGTAATCGGCAAACTTCTTGTGAGCCCACTAGTAGGCTGGGACTCATGAGTAATTTCCTGCTACTCGGCTACAGCCTGCTAATAACCTTCTGTGGATTTTAAAAACATCATTTTTTTGCACACTGTCCTGATTTTCTGCTGGTTTTTGGTTGAAAACTAATAGAAAATATACTTATGTGTTCTCTAGCATAATAGAAAATATACTATTTCTTTCAGCATTGTTTTTCTTGTTTTCGGAGACCTTCTTGGTTTCCCACTTTTTCCTGACACATTTCTGTAATCTGCAGTCCCTTTGATCTACTTTTGTGGTCATTAGTTGGACATTAATATATTTATCTTTATCTTATCGACATTCATTTCTCATGTCATTTAACAGTGTTTTACATGTTATTTAAGTTTATTTTATGAATTTATATATTTTAAGTGGCGATAAAGTTACCAAGTAATTTCCATGTAATTGTCAAGTCCAGAGTCCGAGTCAAAAAATTGGGCTATTGAGTAATTGTCAGGTACGAGTTTTTGAAATATGCCTCCACTTACTTGTGTGCTTTGTTGTATAATGTAATGATAAGATTATGTAAGTTCTACTGTTTCTCTTTTGTCAACTATGAGTCCATATCTTCATAAGATGTCATTAGTGGTTTAACACTACGTATGAAATAGCTTTTCTGATATACATGATAATACTCGTGCTTTTTGGTTTTCAGCCTCCTTTGTGAAGCAGTCAGGAGTTTGTGGAACTCTACAAGTGACTGAACCTTTTGATGCATGCTCGCCTCTTATGAACAGACCAAGGTCAGGAGAAGGTACAAACACTCAATTTGCACTTATTAAGAGAGGAAAATGCACATTCGAGTCAAAAGTACGAAATGCACAGGCTGCTGGTTTTCGTGCAGTAATTGTCTACAACAATGAGGATGGCAACCGTTTGATTGAAAGTGCGTTAATACTATTTTTCACCACTCTTATATTTTCAAAATTTTTAGTGCTTTGTTCAAAGAAGAGCTAAATTGGAAGGAAACTGCTTTGATAGACAATATTGTGCAAATACTGTGCATTTCCTTGTTTGAGGGAATTGTATGTACTTTATAAATTCAGGAGGCTTCTTCTGGCCAAATTTCTGGTTTAAGGGTCCGTGCATTCTCTTTGCAACTAGCTTCCTTTAAGAGATATTGTTCTTACTGTTGGATTGTAGGAAGTTGCATGCTATCATCCGCAAAGGTTTTTAATCTCATTCTCTTGCTTCCTATGCATTGCTTCATTAATTTGATTATGCGTGTTCTAGTTTTACCTATGCAGCTCTGAATTGAACTATTTTTCAAGGCAGGCAAAATGGGGAAATTTGAGATTAGCACCAATCTAGTATTATTTGATTAATTTTTTATTTTTTATTATAGGCATCCTCTTTTCTTAAGTAGCTTTTTCAATTGTATTGCACACCCAGAAAGCAAATTTGAGAATCTCACTTTGTTTTCTTAGGTCTGTCGGATCAGGCCAGTTAGTCTGTCTATGCTGGCTGGTCTCAGTTAGATGAGATGGAAATCCTATAATATTTTGAGAGTGATTTCCTGTTGCCAAAGCACAAACCATGTGTCTTCCAGCGTGAATGGTTCAATAAAAAGAGGACATTTTGGCTTCTTATAAAGCAAGAAAGCAGTGCAAAGAACAACTGAAGAAACAGTCTTTAAAAATTCCTTTAAGAGCAGTCTGAAGTGGCAGCTTGCGGAAGAGGTTGATGGAACTCTTCTGTTGCTGACTGTTGAAAATGTTTAAGGTGCCTAGTGACTGAAAATATTCAGCAGCTGGATTATCCTCATTACATGGCAGAATCTACAAATTGCATCGGAGCATAGATAATTTCTTTGCACGAGGCAAGTATTGCCACGGGTATCAACTATGTTGACAATGACTGGGACATAATGGCAGGATGTGTCCACATCATTATACTTGCTAGGGTTTGCAATCACTGAAAGATTGAATCCTATTTGTGATACTGAGGAAACCAAACTTTCATTTATCTGCAGAATCCAGTCTGTGACAGATATCTTATACTTAGAAAGTAAATATGATATTCCCATTTAAGGCTCTTGCATAAAATAATTTTCATTAGTGATCTCCTGGAGCATTGTCTCCTTCTGCTCATATTACAATATTGAATATGCCTTGTTTTGGTATGTTATAAAACCAAGTGGTTGTGTCAAGCTTGCATTTTTTTCGTTTTCTTCTTTCTGTTTCACATACTTGCATACCGTAGATTACGTTTTGAATCCCGAGTGGATAAAGCAGTGATGATCTGTAACTTTCATCAGCTCATCAAGAGAATACTGGTAGAAATTGGGTTTAAATAATAAGTGGCTAAAAGCAAAGGCTAGCTTTATTTCTGATGGATTTATACTCAAGATTGTATCGTACAACTGCAGAATTGCAGAAGATATGGTCTCATGGAAAGAATGCCCATTTGTCTTGAGAATGCATGCCGACATGTGATTAATGTAACTATTATACGATGTCGATAGTTAGAGATGACTTAAAAGATGGTTCAAGGGTCGATTCAAGTGAAGTAGCTGATTGTTATTTGGTTGCAACCATCCAAGTTTTAAGGAGTAATAAAGAATGGAATGATTTTGATCGTCTGCGTGAGAGTTGATTTCAGATTTAATGTTCATTTCTAAATTTCTTGAGAGGTGTTCCATATTTGTCTGTGATATGTGTTGATGGACTGAATAGCTAATGCTTCCCATTTCTGATTGTGTAACGAAAAACCTTCTCTTTTGTTGCATTTTCATTACTAGTAAGTGAAACAAATGCACGAGTATTTTCTCTTTCTTGGCAAGTTCCTATTAGTTGCATAGGATTGTACAAGAATATACCTCTGTAAGGAACAGGAAACCTGTTCTGATCTTAGTTTTTGTGTCTCCATGTGTACCAGAATGTTGTTAGCATTTATCTCCCTTATTAATCAAAATTTATATGCATGGGCAGTTAGTATTGGTGGTAGAGATTGTCATGTGCATTTTGTTTGTATATATGCACATTACTTGATTAATGAGATTTACTGTTGCCATTATCAGAGTCATTTGTTTCTTCGTTGTTTTGTATTGTGCTTCTGCCATTGGTATCTGAGCCTCCTATGTGCCAATAACGGTAATACCTAGTTAGTTTATTGCGCAGCCATGTGAAAATTTTGTTGATCACAGAAGATGAATGTGGACAATATCAAGAACGAGTTAAGAGCAAGCAAGAATGTGATTGGAATTTGGAGTTAGTTTATTGTGCAGCCATGTGAAAATTTTGTTGATCACAGAAGGTGAATGTGGACAATATCAAGAACGAGTTAAGAGCAAGCAAGAATGTGATTGGAATTTGGAGCACTAGATAGATCTGTGGTATAATTAGCACTCAAGAACAAGAAGATAGAAATCCCTTTTTTTGGTTCAGCATTACATTTGTATTCCATTGCTCCTTTCAGAATTGCCCACATGGTCAAAAGCTTGCAGTTTGATAAACTGTGCTACTCCCTCTGCCTCTGATAATACTGTAATTGTCTTATGATTTAAATATCTTGGTTAATTTACATCATTCCGGTTGGTGTAATTGTTCCAATCCTTTTGAAGTTAATAACGCGGTGATTCAGATTTTGCAATTAACCTGCAATGTGAACAATATAACGCGCTGAAATGTTAAACATGCCTTTTTCACACAGGATACCAGCTGGTTTGTGGTGAAATCCATCGAGCATTAAGCAAAATTGACTAATTACATTTTTGAACTTATAAAGGATATGGTAGGCAACGAAAATCCTATGGCAAATGATCATTCATTTGTATGTGGGCTCTCCAACAAATCTCATTGCAGGGTGAATTTATAACTTTTGGTCGAAGCCTTTTCAAAGATGTTCCAAACCCAACAAATGATTGGTTATTACAAAAGACGGTAGTTTTTTTTAATCGACCAGTGTGAAAGAGAGGAGTATTCTGCCACAGGTGAGCGAGTCTTTCCCTTGAAGGGTTTTCCTCAGATTTTTCAAGCTTTTCTAAGAAGTCCAAATTAATCAAATTTAAAGTTTTTGACATGAATATGTTCATTTGCTTGAGTAAAGAATAGAAAGAAAATAAAAAGAAAAAAATTTAACACAAACGCAATTTAGTTTTTCATAGAATTATATTTGCGGAATATTCCCCAGCAAAGAAGAAGATGCAGATCAACATCCACAAAAAAATTCTTTTTCAAGTTCTGAGTGAAAGTAATTAGAAGATGCCTGCTAGAATATATATGCACAGTTTTTTGAAGACTAATGAATAGGAAGAGAAGATGGTGTCTTGGAAGTTTTTTTAACAGCACAATAGATGAACTGTCAACCTTCTTAATAAAGGGGGAAGATAAAATATTCTTTTTATGCATGAAAGCAGGAAATTTTTTTGTAGTATTTGTGAAACACATTACTCTCCAGCATTACACTTCGATTATTTTGATCTCCGTCAGAATTTAATCAGTGATGCACATGGCACAACAATTGAAATTAACACAATTTAAGCATTGTTCTCACATGTATGAAAAAGTTACTCTACGTCAGGTTCAACACTGACAGATGAAGAAAGAAATAGAATTGCTTCAGAGTGTATGCATTAGGATGATTTGATAGTTCACAAGTTGTTAGTTGTTCACATGATGTTATTAATCGGGATACTCCTGTTGCTAGTTGTTCTCAGCTTCTTGTTATTCAATGGACACCCACACTTGCAGTGGCTAGTTGAGTGCATGAACCAAAAGTTTGTAGACCACAAGAAGAGTTTGTTTTCAAGAGAAATAGGAGTGGTATAGGATATGGAAATGATTACACTTTTTATGTTCCTGGATATTCAAAGCCTCCAAAGATTTCTAGTGGTGGATGCATTCAGGGTATTGTAGATAGTGTTTCCTAGGTTGATGGATCTCTTGTTGAGGATAGATGTCTGTATTGTAGATAGAGAGGACATATTGAGAGGCCTTGTTTGGACCTCCACCTGCGTCTTCATTGTTGAAAGACCAATCATACATTTTATCGACGTTAAAGAAGGAAAGTTTCTAGTCACCATTTCAGATGGTTATCGACATGGAGTTGGTCTTTAGAGGTTGGTGATCTGGACCAAACTCGTCCACGAGGTCATTCACAAGTGTTATTGCATTTATCAGATGATCTTGATTAGTTGGATTGGTTGTCAATTTAGGGCAGCGCATGCATTGGTAAGGTGATTGACTTATATTGTTCAGGTCAAAGGATCAAGCCCCCTTAGAAGGTAAGTTTACATCATCTTCCAAGATGCCTAGACGTGTTGACTTGAAGGGTGAGTCTATATTATTTTCCAAGAGTTGTAGAGGTGGTCATATAAATGACTAACAACTATGAGGAAAAAGGGGGTATGAGCTAGTTTTGTGGTAAAAACAAGCAAACAAGCACCAAGGACACCAAAATGGAGTAAGAAAGTATTATTAAATTGAAATTGCATAATTGAAATAGATCATTTATGTGGGATAGGGATGAAAAGAAATGCCATAGACATGAAAAGGAGCAAATATGCATTATTAATAGAAATTAAATAATGAACAAACTGCATTTCCATGGAGAAGTGGACCCAAAGCAACTTTTATGGGGATATAAAAAGGGGATACAAGCTAGTTTTGTGGCAAAACAAGCAAACAAGCACCAAGGACACCAAAATAGAGAAAGAAAATATTATTAAATTGAAGTTATATAATTAACAAACATCACTTATGCGCATAGGGACGAAAAGAAATGCCATGGACATGAAAAGGAGCAAGTATGCATTATTAATTGAAATTATATAATGAACAAACTTTATTTCCATGGAGAAGAGGACCCAAAGTAATCTTTATGGGATATAAATAAGTCTGGTCAGATAGTGTCCACATCTACAATATCATTCTATAGTAAAGCACAAGTGAATGGATGGTGGAAGATCATTAATAAGTATATGGAGTGGGAGAAGTTTGAAAATACGTTGTCAAGTAAATGGATTAAAGAATATGCAAAATAACTCAAGACACAGCTGGGAAAAAAGGATGAGGAAAACTCGTCTCCCAGAGCATAATTAATCACTTTTGTCCCAAGTTAAATACATAAAGGATAAAAACAAACATGTTTAAGAACTGAAAAGTATAGACAAAGAAACAAAGGGGTTTGAAGATGCAGTCTGCAAGAATATTGAAGCAGCATTAATTATATATAATTTATAAATGGAAAACAAAGGTATATGACGAATCCAATTAGTTAAAAGATTAAGTCTCAACAAAAATTGCAACAAAGGTATACGATGAATCCAATAAGTTAAAGATTAAGACTCAACAAAAATTGCAACTCGACTTGAAAGGAAAAGGAAGAAAAGCTATAAGAAGGCAAAATAGAAAATCTATGAAGTGTATGAGAAGAAATCAACAAACTCAAATTTAATAATCAGAAGCAAAGGAATAAGTTGAAAGATATCATGTGTAAGGTGAGAAAAAAATCAAGGAATTGTGAAAAGCAACGGAAATGAAGGTCGAGGACAAGGAGGCTATTCAAGAAAATCAATATAAAAGCGATGAACTATATTTGAACCTCCATTATGAAAATCAACAAGTGTATCGACATTCCCTTTACTATGAAAGCTGAGAAGAAAGACAATATGATACTCATTGATATAGATTGGAAGGCTATGAAATACATGGAAGCAAACAAACAATTATATAGCTTGTTACTAAAGAAGGTCAAATTGGTGAAGAAAACACTTTAGATAGTTAAATTGTGGGATTTTACATGTGTGTGTGTTTTAAGTCATCTCAAGATGTCCTCCATGAGTAGTCATTACTCTAATTACATTTTTCTTCATGTATTTTTAGTAATAATCACAATTCAAGGGGACCTACTTAGCACACAAGCACTGTAAGCATTTGGTAGTAGGGGGAGAAGCATTGAATATAAGCCACCACTTTGGGCTTCTCACTATTTAGCCTCTTAACCAACTGAAATCAATTATGAGCCCCAAAATTATTGAAGCTTGACACAAATACAATTTATTCATGGAAAAATTAATTGTGAGAAAAGGCAACACTTTAATACAAGATTGAGTTCATATCAATTAATATCATCATTTGAGACAACATTAAGGCTGAAAGTCAAAGTTATATTGATGCTTTGGGTTGAAGCTTCTCAAGAATGCAAGACATTATATTACACATATCATTATTATTAACTAATTCAATATGTTGCAAAGATGGTAAGGATGCATGGATTAATAGATTATGTCTATATTAATACCTAACGTAAGTATTCATTAATCATCATTGAATCGATTTGATCTATTACCATTTGGGTATGAACAAGGATATGATGATTGTGAAAAACACTTCATCAATTTTGGCATGTAAGGAGGGATCAAACTGCCTTGGTAGTATGTTCAAGCATGTGGTTAGTGAACTAATTCACTAGCATATATAGTTAAAATATATGTAGATTTTGTAAGGTGGGTTGTAAATGAATGGTTGGTGCTTATTTTCTTGGGAACCATTCAAGTGTCATCTCTAGGATGAAACTAATTCCCTAGCATATATAGTTAAAATATATGTATATTTTGTAAGGTGGGTTGTAAATGAATGGTTGGTGCTTATTTTCTTGGGAACCATTCAAGTGTCATCTCTAGGATGAAATTTTAGCATGAATGCTTCCCTTAATTCACATCATTTGTTAATAGGGTTCCATACTTTCACACCAATACTAATTTCTATGTAAGGATAAACTACGATGGGGATTTTTCTTCTTCATCAATTTTACAAGAAGAAAATACAAGTCTTGTGTCTAATAAACAATATGAACTTTGTATACACCTTTTTTTTGCTTATTGACACTTTATTTTGTAGGACTCGTGGACACTTTAATTTCTTTGAGTATATGTCCTAAGGATTATATCGGGATTGTAGTGGGTTAGCGCTTCGCACTTTGTGAGAGATACTGTCACACATTACCATTCCTACTATCACCTTCGGATCATCATGACATCAACTTGTCTTGCCCTCCTAGGTTCCCATTCCTCCTTTTGCCCCTCTTTTTCCCCTTCTGTGCCTTTATCTGACATGACCAGCCAGTGCCCCTCATTTTAACCAACGTTATCGGTCACGCTGATGATGTATTGTTTTCTACGGAATATGAAGTACATATGCTTATTTATTTACTTTCATTTATCTCAGATTTACCAATATTTATTTCAACATTTATTATGGTTTTAGTGCTATATTCTTTTCCTAAAGCACCGTCTCGCATTACGCTATGGTGACATGTGATGAGCTATAGGTGGGGCATACACATACACCTTATTTTCACTTACGGACACTTTCTTTTGCAAGACTCGTCAAGGCATTAATCTCCTTGATGTACGTTCTAAGGAGTACACTGGGATTGAGGTGGGCCGACTTGTGGCACTTCACGAGAGATTATGTCATGCATTACCATTCCTACTATAATCTTTACATCATCATGACATCAACGTATCTTGTCCTCCTAGGTTCCCATTCCCCCTTTTGTTCCTCTTTTTCCCTTTGCATGCCTTTATCCGATGGGCCGATGATGCCTTGCAATGCCCCTCGTTTTAGTAGGCAGCCAATGACATACTATTTTTTGTGGGATTCATTATGATGACGACGTCGGTTAAATATGAGTTTTGACTTTTACGGTTTTGTTCCATATTTATATGGTTCCATATTTATCCAATAATAAACATCCAATCTACTCTACTTGTGCACACAAATTCACCTTAGGAAGAAATGAGGAATAGGGATACAAAGCTTTTACACCAAGGGAAGACAAGTTAACACGAAGGTTTTTGAAGATGTGATATAAAGGATAGGAACTGAACCAACAAGGTCTACACTGTCTTTAGGGTGCCCTCTACTTAGGTCTTCTATTCACTTTGACTTCACTTACAACAATCTTTTACAAAGTGCTACAAGCCAAGGGGGAGATTAATGCACCGACAAGTCAACCCATGGTAAGTATCCGTAACACTATACTCTTTCTTTTGTATTTTAGTTATTATTAGATTGCTTGTTTCATGTCTTCCATGTATAGATTAGCATATGCTTGTTAATTCATTGCTATCTTTTACATGCTTGTTATTCATAGCTTTTGCTTATGCCTAGAGGCACCTTTACTTTATATTGCAAACTTTAGATTAGTTATCACTTTATATTGCAACCTTTAGATTAGTTATATCTCTTGATTTAACGCCTAATGATACCCCTAGATTAGTTATAGCTCTTGTTTCAATGTCTAATGACACCTTTATCATCCTTATAGCTCTTGCTTATGCCTAGTGCTCATGCCTAGTGGCATGCCCTTTGTTTTACCCTTAGCTTTTGCTTTAACGTCTAATGACACCTTGGATCTAGTTAGGTCCTTCAATTTATATCTCTTTAGGGATTGTGTGTAGATTCCCCCTTTTAGATCCCTTACAACCTTCTGTGCACATGACCTTTGTGTATAGCCTTGGACCACTTTGTGGATTAGCATCTTGTGTGTGTGTTTGATCTAGAATGGTCATCTACATTTTTCCTATTTCAGAGGATCCTTATATTAGAGATTATTTTAGGCTTACATACATTATGGTGAACCTCACATACATTCTGATCGGTTTATTGTCATGTTCTCTTTCTCTAGCTTCCAAGCTTATTTGATTTGTCAATCATAGCTTGCTTTCCAAATCTCTCTCCCTTTAGCAACCCTAAAGGCTATTCTCTTCTTTCCACGATGGAATATCTCAATGATACCCAAGATGAAGCCACTCAAGGTTTCTCTTTCTCCCAAGCAGGAGCCTCACAAGGGTTCCCCTTCTATAACGACCGAGATTGCAACATGGCTCTCACCAACATTAAGAAAAACACTCTTATTCCCACCAACAAGGTCAAAACTAGATCTAAAACCAATCAAAAGCAACTTCCACTCTAGGAGGAACTAAAACATGAGGGAGAGTAAGATGACTGTTGAACTCACGCCCGGAATGTAAAACTTTCTGGTTGAGAGTTCCGCACATATACGAAAGTCCTATGTGGAAATTCAAGCCCTTATGGTTCCCAATTTCTGTAAGACTTCCAATAGATCAATCATTTTCTCAAGCATGGGGGCAAGTCAAGCCATGATTTGCCCCATCTTGTCATTTTCCACAACTCCATCTATAGCTACAACCATGGTGGGTGCTACCGTTAGTACCTTGCCAACTCAAACCTATTGGGAATTTAGAGTTCCCATGGTAATTAGTTTTTAGTATGTGCTAAATAACTATTTATTGTTAGTTGTTAGTCACTGTATGGTCAATACGGTAAAGTTATTATTGGTCAAAATAGTTAGTTAGTTAGATATATTGTTAATAACAAACATTATATCTCGTATTGTTATTAGTTATTTGGTTAATAGGTTGAGATTTTGTAGGGATCAGAGCATCTCCAATTATAGGAGATATATCTCCTATATATTTGTATGAAGTTCGATTAATAAAACATGCTGGTTGATTGACTGATTGAATTATGTGTATGAGCCTTCGGCTCTAGTTTGATATGGGCTAACTTCATTATCTGGTATCAAAGGAGGCACCTTGGTGGGACCTCTTTGTACAATTCATTCGCATGTGTTTTTTTTATCACAATGGATTTTTGAGTTGCATTGCTGGGTTGACCACATGCAACTACTGTTCATTTATTTGTTCACCCCTGTGTGCATGCTGTCCACGAAGTGCAACGAAGACCACATGGACATTAGCTGGCTCCACCATTCACCTGCATGCTTCTCCCTCTACATCCTTTCCGCAGTTTATCCACCCATTATTGTTCATTGTGTGCATTCATAATTAAAAAAAATTGATATATATCCTCAAAAAAAAAAAAGAGGTTATATGTATTTTTAAAAAAAAATATTTATATATAAATTCTATAGATATCTGTACACTTTCGATTAAGGGTTTGAAATATACAAAACTGCAGTCATTAGATCTGGAATTGACAGTTGTGTTTTTGGAATTGATGGCGAAGGGATTCATTGGATTCTCCTCCATGATGTTCTCTGCCCGAGTGCAACTCTAACCAGATTTGGGCGTTCCCTCAGTGCACGATATGCCTCCAATATTCACCTATGCACCTCATTTTTTCATGTTGGTCTTTGCATTGATTTGGCGCTTGGATTCTCTACAACGACCTTGAACTCATCAAAAGACTAGCGTTGATTTACTGTGCATATCTTCTTGGCAGTTGCAGATAACCCTGGACGGGTTCAGCGTCTCCTGCAAACCTGTGGTGCATTCCTCGATCTAGCTTGGTGGATCCTCCAAACAATGTAGGTCATTCATGCTCTCTTCACCGGCACCAACATGTCCATCAACCAGATTGAGTCTATCCTTCCAAGTGGTGGCATACATGGCTCGATCCATGACTTTCCCAAAGGCTACTCTCTCCTTCCAAGCGGCGGCATCATTGGAAGCTAATGTTAACTTTTTAGGGTTTGTTTCTTTGTTATTTTTTTTTGGTTTAGTCAATGTTATTAAGCCCGTGGTATTTAGGTTTAGTTGTTTTGTTTTTTAATGCTTTGAAAGATTTTAGGTTTTATTTTATAACCGTAGTATTAGATTTTAGTTTAAGGTATTGTTTTATTTATAACTCCCGTGCTTTTGTTTTTTGGTGAGTAGTTTTAATATTTTGATTGTGTAAGAAAAGTTATATTTAATTACTTTTCCTTTTTTATTGTTTAGATATTATAAGTTTGGAGTTAGCATTTTTCAAGTCTTGGTCAAAATCTTGTGTGTGATTTAATTTTGTCACGTCTTTATTTATTGTCAAAAAATAAAGGTGTCAAAGTTATTATAAGAGTTTGTTTTATGTCTAGAGTCATGTCCTATTGTCATCTTGTTTTAGTACGTGTCATTGTCCTTGAGTCACAAAGCTAAAAATAAGCCTTGAGAGGCATTTTTTTCAAATAAAGCCTAAGTAGCTGATAAGGGTACTGGAGCGGGTATGGGTACAAGTATTCGATATGTGGATACAGGAGAATTTTTTTTTTGGGGTTTGGTTACAACTGGGTATGGCCGTACAAAAATATATATAAAAAATTAAAAATATAGCTATATAACCACATAATATGCATAGAGGAAACAAAATAAGTTAAATAACCACAAAACATACTCATAATTTCAATGCCAAAGGTTGAACCTTGAATAGTTTTATAAATTATAAATAGGTACATAGTGCGAATGTTACAAATTACAATATTTATTTAAATATTTTCATGAGTCTTCATCTTCATCTCCCATGGCTTCCTTATGATATGGTTCATTAGAACCACAAGCAGAAGTGCCACTCCCACTAGCTCCACTATGTAGGTCCTATGAAGCAACCTCCAAATCCGTATCAAGCAAGAAAAGATAGGCAATGGAGGCATCCAAGTCGGGAGTCTCTGGGTCCACATCCCAACACTTTGTTGCCCCTTTCGTGTACTCAGGTTGCTTGTGTGAAAGAAGACGTAAGTTGGAATGGACATAGACCAAGTCCCCTGCCTTTTTTGCCGCCAACTTGTTGCACTTCACTGAGTGGATAAAGTTGTAGGTACCCCAATTTCGCTTGGCGGAGGAGGAACTTGCAACCTATTGAAGCAAGCCACAAAGTCAATTTATATTAGAATTTATAAAAATAAAAAAGACTAAAGTTAAAACAAAACATAGAAATGAACAAGAAGGGTAGAGAGTTTTTTTAAAAATCTTACTTGTGATAGAATTCTAAAGCAAGTGGTTGGAGGTAGGTGTATGCTTGCCCATAAAGGTACCACCAAAATTGAGCTTCCTTCTTGTATTTGTCACGGATGGCAGCAAGGGAGTGACCCGCGGAGGATATGAAATGTGCAAACTTTTCCCTAACTTGGTCTTCAATTTCTGGATCAGGGAAGAGTCTAGAGAATGCCGCCTTACATCCCTCGCTAACCTCAACATCTCGATATGGTGCGACCCTCCTAGGCAAAGAAAGGATCTCTGTACTGTAGTATTTGGGCGTTAAGGCAAAAGCAAGATGATGCAATGGGGTGGTCATTTTGTTCCACCTTTCAATGAGATGCGATTGCACTTCCTTGAAGAACCTCTCCATGGGATCTTGCTCTTTGGCATTTATGATGGATCTAATGTTTTCAATCATTGAGTCTATTCCATCATATACCTCACCCAAACATGGATGATTTTTGTCCACATATTTCAACATGCTGACAATGGGCTCAGTAAAACTCAACAAATACTCCACATGTTCCCACCATGCATCATCAAGATTCCACGCTTTCACCTTTGTGGCCTTCTCAGTGTTTGACTACCTCCATATGCTCCAAAGGTTGTTGATGACCATGGTACTCAATGCCTCACACATCTGAGCAAGTCGTCTCAAGATGAGGGTGTGTGAGGCAAACCGAGTCTCAGCAACCTAACACCAAATCAAAACAAATTAAAATTAAAATTAAAATTAAAAAAAATGTTCAAATTATAAATTTTAAAATTTACAAACTTACAGAATTAAAAATAAAAATATACATGATTCATGAATAAAATTTAAAAATTTAAATAGAATGTTACCTTCAACAACTGCAACTTCGAGAAGGTCCTGAAAATGCCTTGGGACAAATGATGGTTAGATATGAACATTTGCATCTCACTCGCCTCCTCATAGACTTGTTTGATCCAATCAATTTTTGTGCCCAATTTTTGTAACATAAAGTTGATGGATTGAACGGCACAAGGTGTTCAAAATATGTGCCCATACCTCTCCTCAACCAACATGCCTGCAACTTTACAATTTTTAGCATTGTCCGTTATAACTTGGACAACGTTTTGAGGCCCCATCGCCTCAATGGACTCTATCAGGATGTTGGCAATGAATTGTGCATCTTTCACTTGCCCCTCACAATCAATGGCCCTCAAAAACATTAGTCCTTTAGGGCTCACTGCGATCACATTAATCAATGGTCTATTTGATGTATCTTTCCATCCATCGGAGATGATGGACACCCCTGTCTCGACCCATGAATCCTTGATGGGCTGCAATGCATCTTCAACTTTTTTCTTTTCTTTTGTCAACAAGGTGGTTCACACCTTTTCATATCCTGGGCCCACGAACCCTTTAGGGGCAGCGTTGTAGATCTCACCATATCTTGCCGATATGGTGATCTAACAACACTAAATGGAAGCCCACATGCATAGAGGCAACATGCAATACCCTGCTTTGCTATGTCCCTTGACTCAATCTGGAATGACCTTTTCAATGGGCCCAAATCTTTTGTTCTCTTGCGAGTAAGAGGTGAATCCTCTTCCTCTATGACCATATCAGGTGTAGCAAGAAATGGGTGTGATGGAGCAGCCATACTGGGACGAGATTGATCAATATCCATAGGGGTGGATCCTTTGTTGCTCAATGGATGGTTATGTCTTTTATCAAAAAGGGCATCTGCTTCTTCTTGCTCTTTGATGTATGCAAGAACCTTTGCATGTGCCAAGCCCTTTCCTGGTTTTCCATTTATACTTGGCCCACCACAAATTTTGATTCCTTCCTTTGGAATTGCACACAAATGGGCTTTCACCCGTTTATATGAGCTCTTGAAATGACAACCACATTCTGAACATTGTCAAATGAAACACCCTCCACCTGGTAGTTGTTCAAGCAATGTCACATACTTCCATAGAGGGGCTCGAGCACTGGGTTTGGAGGGTAACCCTTGGCCCACTGAACTAGCACTTGCATTGGCAGACATTATGGCAAATCGAAAATCCCTATAACATTTAATAAAATTATAATACTAATTAATATTGTTATATTTAGCATTTGTTGAAAGAATCTTTAAAATTTATTAAAAAAACAACAAAAAAAATCAAAACTAATTACAAACATAAATATAAATTTAAAAACTACGGAAAAAAAAAAACTTCAAAAAAAAAGTTAAAAGTAAAACTGTAAAACCCTACAAAACTAAAAAAACTTACCTTGAATGAAGAATTCTCCTTGTTGCAAGCTCCTCAAGATCTTTGGTGCCAAATAGGTAGACGTAATGGCGTAGATTTAACACAAGGAGATTCAAGCTTTGTCAATTGAAAAAATGAGCGAGAGTGAACAAATATGCAATGGGAGGTAAAAATGCAATGAAAGCTAAGTGTGTTGTTATCTTTTGATAAAATGAGTGTGATTCATGCTTTTAGGGTTGCAAATGCACTTTAAAATTTTTTAAATGTTTTTTGAGGTCCACATTTTGACTTTGACTGGCGAAATTGGAAGGAGGAAAAAAATGCCTTTTTGCGGGGGATACGGCGTCCCTACACCCAGGGTACGTCGTAGCCCCTGCGGGTATGCTCGGGTACGTCTGAGATGTACTTGGGCATCCCTGTAGGGGCTACGACGTACCCTGTGAGTAGGGACGTCGTATCCCCTGCCATACTCGTATCCCAAGCCCCTGTCGGTATCCCCCATACGACGTACCCTAGGTGTAGGGACGTCGTATCCCCCGCCATACTCGTATCCCAACCCCCTGTACCCATACTGACAGGGGCTCTAGCCGTATCAGGTAACGTAGAATAAAGCCTATGTTTAAAAGGCATTTTGTAATATTTTCCTCTCCTAAGCAATTTTTGCAAATTATGTATCTGATGCATTTTTGGGCGAACCTGACATCCGCATGTCAATCTTGTGGGAGGGTAATATAATATTCAGTGTTTGTGATTCCTCTTCCCATGTGACCTCTAAGGGAGGGAATGATGGGAATTTAGAGTTCCCATGGTAATTAGTTTTTACTATGCGGTAAGTAACTATTTACTGTTAGTTGTTAGTTACTGTATGGTCAATACGGTAAAGTTATTATTGGGCAAAATAGTTTGTTAGTTAGATATATTAGTAATAGCAAACAATATATCTTGTATTGTTATTAGTTATTTGGTTAATAGGTTGAGATTTTGTAGGGATCGGAGCATCTCCAATTATATGAGATATATCTCCTATATATTTGTATGAAGTTCGATTAATAAAACATGCTGGTTGATTGACTGATTGAATTATGTGTACGAGCCTTCGGCTCTGGCCTGATATGGGCTAACTTCATTAAAACCAACAACACTACTTAAGCAACTCAAAATCCTCCAATGGATTCCACTCAAATGATCATGCAAGTCTTGGACCGAATGGCCAACATGCAAATATTTATTGCAAATCAATGTATGCAAATGCAAGCTCAACTCATGCAAATGTCTAATTGGCCACAACAAATCCAATGTGTATTGCCTAATCAATGTCTGCCCATCCCCTCCCCTCGCACCCCCCAAGGATAATCATGGGAACCCATCCCACAACCACCTATTCACAACAAAGTACTCCAAAATTTGCAAAACGAACCCTTAGCATCTTATATAGCAAGCCATGGACATTAGGGGAATCACCCCAACCATCACTTATGGTGGGTCTATAGACCCCACTTTGCATCTTTAAGGCCTTTGGAAACCTCTACAAGGATTGGCTTAAAAGAAACGTCTATGCAGCAACCAAACTACTAGCTAAAACCCTCACAAGTGATGCTTTGGAGTGGTATAATCAACTCAAGCCTAACTCTATTGTTGAATTAGAAGGCTTAGTTAATGCTTTAGTTCAAGAGTTTCAATACAATGACTTATTGAGGACAATTTGCATGACTTCATCAATTGTAAACAACTAGTGGCCCATAAATCTGATCATAGCATGACTGAAGAAAGCCTTTTCATGCTCTTAACAACCATCTTAGAGCCAAAATTACAATCCAAAGTTAGACTCTTTTCTTGAAAGACATTGGAGGAACCCTTCAAGACCATCTCATGCCCCAATTTGAGATTCCTCAACCTTAACAAAACACTCAAATGCCCATCAAACGTAACAAAAATAGGCATGCTATTGATGATGGTGTTTCTAACTCTCGCGATCATAGTTTTGAATCTAAAAGGACAATCCATGCAATCATGCCCAATGCTCCTCAAAATGGGGCCCTCGCCCAATTACTTTTGGAAATCCCTTTTAAAATGCACTCTCAACTAGGAAAGTGTGATCATCAACCTCTAAACAAAGAACTTCAAAAAACATTACCAAGACCTCATCCTAAAGAGTTAGATCCTACTAATAAGCCAACACCCCAGTGGTATGATACAGAAAAATGTTGTTGGTTTCACGCTAATTAGGGTCATTCACATGAAAATTTCCATTCTGTTAGAAGCCTAGCCTATGCATTTCTCCTTGGTGCTAGCTATGACAATAATGCTATGGAAAGAGAACATTATCAAGAATTCCTTAATGCTTCCAAACATAACTAAACTCAAAACAAGCGTGAAGCCATTCACCAAGCAAACACCCACTTGGGTATTTATACTAATCCTCTCCTGGATCACTCAAAGACTAGAACTCAAGCTGCTCAAGATAACACAAACAATCAAAATATTCAAAATCATCCTACTCAAACAACATGCCTTTACTAGCAAAGGAAACCTCATTCACATGCATGGCTTGAAATAGGCTATTACATCCATCGATTCAGGTTACAACACCCAACCTTCCCCTACATCCAATTATAAGATTTGTAGATCTGTTTGAGTCTATCCTATAGGTCATAAAACTTTCGAAACCTCATTAGAAACATCAAAATCAAAAGGTATGCAAAATTATGAGGTCATCGGTTGGACCGATGACGTTGGGAATTTAGACCACTCTCTACCAATGCCATCGACTGAGCTGACGACATTGCATGTATTAACCTACACCATCGATTGTGCCAATGACTTTGAAGAGAAGCCAAAATAAAAACAGACTCATCCCCTCATGAGGCCAAATTTGAGCTTATTCTAAGTTCCCCTCCTTATGTACATTCCATATTAGAGTAGTCTAGCTTTGAGGAATGGGATCCTATTGTAGATCTCCTTAATCTCACTAATAAAATTCCTTTTATCTACCTAATGCGAACATCACCTTATGCAAACACTCTTCAACATGAATATTCCTCAACCTCCCGCTTTGGGGCAAGAGGCCCCATTGCATGATTTTGATGAGATTATCATGAAACAATACAAAGAATTGTCTATCCAAAATGACCAAACAACTGATCAAGCCTTATCATTTAAGTTTCCAATTCAATATTTGATCCTCAACAAAATCTTATTTCATGTGGACGACTCTCTACTTTTCATTAACATCAAAATCAACGATATTCATGTCGAGAGAGCCCTCATTGATGAAGGTTCTGACATTTATTGAATTTTTAGACTTCATAAAATCTCTTAGATACTCCACTAGCAAGCGAAAGTCAATTCTAGAACTTGTCAAGGATATGATCGAAGACATATCTCTCCTATGGGATGCATTTGGCTTCCTATTACCATGACTCCTAAAAGAGTTATAGTGAAAGTTTTGATCTTCAACTTTCCTCTCTCCTATAGCATCTTGTTGGGGCACTTTGGACTCATCAGATCAGGGCCATAACATCCTTTGCATGTCAATGTGTAAAATTTCTACACTTAGGAGCCATCTATATGGTCCAAGGCAACAACCCTTGGAACTTCAAATGATTCCACCAAAGAGGTGTCTACAAACTACTTGCCTCTGAAGAGATACCATGCACACCCTTCGGAGAATATCAACACTCTAACTATCCTGTCGTTTCTTTGCAAGGCTATAGTGGTCATCCCAAACTAGTTGGGAGAGTTCCACCAAACCTCCTTGATTCTGATGACAATGAGCTCAATGAGATAAACCTTAAGATCAAAACATCTAAATTACCTCAAAACATTATTGACCAATTGCTTCCTACTTTGTGACCCAAATCTTGCAAGAAGGCAACAAACGAAATTTCAGCAAAACCATCGTTTGAGAAAATATCCCTCATGGATATTGCTTCTCCTAGAAAAATTGTAGTTGGATCACTCAACGTTGAACTCTCGACCCATGAGTACAACGATGGTTACATAGTAGATGATCCCTACTTGTTTGGCTATGCCCAAACAAAGAATGTGGATATTCTTCATTACCAAAACTCCCTTAAAACAATCCAAGAACAATGTATTTCAATAACAGTGTTAACATGGTCAATCTTTGTTTATACTTTGATGCATTGGAAATGATTTACGATCTTTTTAGCACTCCTAGTGACACACCTAACGATCTTAACACCACTATGATCCCTTATGTGAGGTCCCCACCCATGGAGTTCATTGCTTCTGAGCCCATTCTGACTTTGGCACTTCGCCAGTCAAAAACAAAAACTACAAAACGTAATCTAGCTTTCTATCATCCATCAGAGTACTGCAAATGGCATAAGGCCGTTGGGCATCTTATCTAAAACTGTAGAGCATATAAGAAACATCTAAAGTAATTAGCCACAGCCGCAAGCCCCTACGATGATAACCACGTTTTATTTCTCCACCTAGGTGCCTTTGTGAGTTTTATGGTACCACTATGCATTTTATGGCTGCTTGTTGAGCCTATTGACAACATCAAGAGTCCTTCCGTACTCAAATGAGTCATTTACTGTCATCTTCACACCATTTGGATAGTTAATCTCCCATGAAAGCTCCCATGATTTTCCCCCCAAAAGGGGAGTATTATTTCTTTTAGCATAGTTTCTATTCCCATGCCACGAGTTCAACCATATTAAAAACATATTCAACAATTTGAACTGACAGTGGAACAACCTTCCCTAGAACCAAAAATTTGACGAGGGAACATCCTCCCCAGGAGCAAACTAATCAGCTGGAGGAACAACCCCTCCATACACCCCATTCACAGTTGGAGCATCGACATCCTCACGATTTTATCTTCCCTCGTTTCTCCATCGAGGCAATTCGCAAGGCAGTGCCTGTAAGGATCTTAGAGAGAGTGCGAACAACCATGATCAAAGCAAGAGATAAATGACAAGAAAAAAATCTATGCAAGTTATTGGTGAAGTATGTAATGATATTTTGAAATGTTTGTGAGCTATTATATATTTTTTTGTCGTTTGCACCATGTTCATATAATTAGTATTTTGATTTCATTTACCCTCTTATTGTCTTCCCTCTTGGGTTTATCCAGCCATTGCGCCTTCTTGGTTATTTGGTAGTTTACTTTTTGTCCTTCCACTTGGGTTTATCTAGCCATTGTGGCTTCTTGGTTCTTTGGGAGTTTACCTTTTGTCGTCCCTCTTGAGTTTATATGGTTATTGTGCCTTTTTGGTTCTTTGGTGGTTTACTTTTCGTCTTCCCTCCTGGGTTTATTCGGCCATTGTGGCTTCTTGGTTCTTTGGTAGTTTACTTCTTGTCTTCCCTCTTGAGTTTATCTGGTCATTGCGCCTTTTTAGTTCTTTGGTAGTTTACTTTTTGTCTTCCAGCTTTCTTTTTAAATTTTGAAAAGGTAAAAAGGTTTAATAAAAAAGAATTATAGTACAAACAAAGGGTTGCCAATAATGGCCAGTCCAAAAACCTAAGAAAACAATGGAAAAAAACCCTTAAATACCTAGGCTGCAGAGAACCCCAAGACTTAGGTTGTTCCAAACCTAACTTAATCTTTACATAAATCGGTACTGGCCAATCGAAGAACCATTTGGTTCACTACCTACCAATCCGATGTGTCCCTCTTCTGATTAGAAGCCAGTTTGTATCCCGTTGATCTTGCACTAACATATTTTGTTAAAAAGTCAGCAACAACACTATGTTGTCTGGCAACATAGACCATAATGATATCCTCAAACTATTGTTAAATAGATTTGATTTGAGTCACTAGATTACTTATTCTCCAAGCCTTCGAATCGAAATTAGTAACAAGATCTAATAAACCCACCATGATTTGTGAATTAGACTCAACTATAAGCTTATGAACCCTTGCCTCCCAAGCATTGAGAGAACCTTGCTTGATGGCTAAACCTTTAACTTCACTGTTAGTAGCCTTTCCAAGACCCTTTAGCTCCCAATGAAGGATTTTCCCTGTAAAGTCTCGTCTAAGAAAGCCAATACCAGCAGCCCTTGGGTTATTCTTAGCAACACCATTTGAATTTATCTTTTCCCAACCCTTGGGAGGAGGTTTCCATTTGTTCAGAATCTGTGGCTTGGAAATTCCCTTATACTGGGTTTTCTTGACCATATGATGAGTTCAAATGGTTTTAGAAGCCTTACTAATAATTTTATTCCAAACCAACTCTTATGGATTGAATTCTTCGTAAAAACTTCTAGAATTTCTTTCCAGCCGAATGTGCCACCAAATGAAACTCGGACCTAAGGACCATCCCATATGAATAGAGGTGTTTTTAAATTTTCTGCGTTTCCAAGTTTCCCATATATTTTTGAGATTCAGTTGAAAATGCAGCTGAACTTTAAAGAGTTTTAAACAACTGGTTCAAAGCTCCCGGGCAAAAACACATTGAAACAACAAATGATCAATTGTCTCCTCATAAGAATTACACATGATGCATTTTGAAGGACCATGAAAACCTCTCTCCATAATATTATCATAGGTTAGACAGCCCCTGTGCATAACTTCCCAATCAAAGAAATTTATCTTAGGCCAACCTTGAGTAGCCCAAATTCTATCCCATGGAATACCTTGTCTGATCTCTTGAGGAGAGAGCAAAGTATTATAACCTTTTTGAACAGTATAGATACCAAGATTACCATGTCCCCAGGGAATCCTATCCTCTTCCACTTTTCCTGAAAGGTACCTTTGCCTAAGAATCTGATTTATAAGAAGTTTGTGATGAAGAGGAACTATGACAGGCCAGTCTTCTAGATTTTTCCATTGAGAAAAAGAGAAATTTTCAATCATTTTAGAAGAAATGTAGGAAGCCACCTTGATCCAACTTTTATCTTCAAGACTTTGCTTTAAGGGTGGTAACTCTGGGAAGTCTATGATTAAGGGAGAATGTTGATCCCATGAATTTGTCCAAAAATTAGTATTATCTCCAACCCCTAACTTCCAAGAAAGTCTAGTTTTAACCAATTGTTCTCTAGTTTTCAGAGTTTTTCCAAATAATTGAGCCAGAGTCCTTCAACCCAAAGTGAGCAATGTCATGAAAAGGAGTAGAGCCATCTTCCAGCTTGGGTTTATTTGGCCATTGTGCCTTCTTGGTTCTTTGGTAGTTTATTGTTTGTCTTCCCTCTTGGGTTTGTCTAGCTGTTGTGCCTTCTCGGTTCTTTGTAGCTTACTTTTTGTCTTCCCCCTTGGGTTTGTCTAGCCATTGTACCTTTTTGGTTCTTTGGTAGAAATGTTGGCCAAAATTGGCCTACATACAAAACTTTTGCTTACATGTACTAGGCCATTCCAACAGGGCAATCAGTGCTCTTCTTGCCTTGATGACTTGTCTCCTTCTGATCATGCCTTGATGATGCAGTGTACCATCCTAGAGAGGTCTTGGCAGGGTGTTGTGGATGATTCAGGATCTTATTGCAGTGAGCAACCCAATGGGAAGAGAGAAGGTTGTGTACTTGGTAGAATTGTGTATGGATTGTATGAGTCATAATGGGTTGGAAGAAGTGCCTTCAAGTAGGAAGGAGGTGTATCACATGATCAAGGGGTCTTTTCAAACCTATCCAAGGTCTTCACCATCTTGACCCTCTCATTTCAAGCTCAAACCCAGTCCAGTCACCACCTACAACTCACTTTTGCAACCAAAGCAAGAAACCCTGAACAGTCAAGCATAAAGGTCTATAGAAAATTGGAGCAGAGGTGCCATGGAGATTTCTTAATGATTTGAAAGGGTAAGGATCATGTGAGAAGGCTTCTAGAACATCACCAAGGCCTTGTCATCACTTTCATGCCATTATGACAAGGTGAAATAAGACAAGCTCAGTCATGAACCCAATAAGCATAAAAAAACAAGCAACCAACTAGCTAGTTTTAGGAAAAATGAGTTTTGGGGCATCTAAAGGTACAATCAATTTCTGAAATTTGGTATAGTTGGTGATCATGAGTGGTTTTAGCTATCTATCATCTTGGTTTGGTCATACTAATAGTGGAAGTACCCGCTGTTTTGTCACAGTCCTATGCCTGTCTGTTGAGGAGGACATGAAACTAGGCAAGCTTCTCGGAGGGCTATAAGGTATGATGGATGGTTTGAACCTCATGTGAGGGTTTGTGAGGCATTTGAGGGTGATTTTAAGTCTTCCCAAACCTGGTGAGAGTGATCATATTCAAAGTTTAGAGGTAAAAAGTGAATAAGTGCAAGTTGGCCAAATTCAGGGTTTTGGCATGCAAATGTAGACAGTGGGAAAAAGAGTTTTTGAGGCACTTAAGGGATTGAATGATCAAATCTAATGCTTGGAGCAGTTGTAGGGTTCTTTCTAGGTTCCAACAAAAAAAGAATGAGGTCTTGAAATCTTATAAATCTTAAGATACACCTATTTCTTACTCCCCATGTCTCGTAGTTCACAATTTCTGAATGTGCAACAAGCCTAAATTGGTGTTTTCAGAGGTTTTATTTGATTGAATGATGCAAAAAAAATGTTTGGAATAGTGGTAGGAGTTCCTCCATGTCCCAACAAAAGAAGAATGAGGTCTTGAGACCCCATACATCACAAGATATGGCCTTTTCTCGCTTCCTGGTTTTCTTGTTTCTCGCAAGCATGAGAGAGCTAGTATGGAGCTCAAGAAGGAAATAGATGTTTTGGATGAACATAATGATTGGAAAGCTTTTAGAAACATAAATTCAAGGTGTTACATCCTTGAAGAAACCAATTTGATCAATGAACCACCATTTTTCACTCTTTTAGCCCATTTTCCTCTCTCTCGGCCAATGAGCATTGTGGCAATTTTTAGTCCTTGATGCATGTTTTGAGTTTTTTTACATTATCTTATGGATTGATCAGGGGTATTCATTAGCGAAGAGGTTTTCAGTGGCCAATAAACCTTAGAACATGCTAGGATGGTCCAAAGAAGGCAGATGAGGGTTATGAAAGGGAAAAATCAAGTTCTCTTATCTCCATTAAAGGAGTCCTTGCTCAAAACCAGGTCTAAAAGTGAAGGTTACGGGGTCAAATGGGGCATTTATAAAGTGAAGAGTGCTCATGAGTCTGACCCAGATCCGTCAGCATGATCTCAGTATGCTAGAATAGGCGGGAAAGGCCCCAAGTGGTTCAAACTAGCAAAAGACTCTTTGAGCTACACCTAGGCTTAGAGGGTGGCAGACCTTTTCAGGCTGCTTCAAGGAGATCCAGAGTGATCCAAGGGCTGAGAATGGTCCCAAAAGAAGGGTGTGCCTCATCCAAAGAGTCCTAAGCAGTCAACAAAGCCATGGAAGACCTCAAACATGCAGAGAGACCCCAAAGCCAATGCATGCCTTGACAAGGCTAGTGATGGATTAACTAGTGACTAATCAAGTTTTGATAAATTTCAGCTGTTCCAATGCATTTTTCATCCATTTATAACATGAATGACATGTTCCAATCATCCAAGGAGATCTTTAAATCCATTTGAGGTCAAACTTTGGTTTTTGGCCTCTTTTTCACTCTCTTGGCCAAGTGCGGTCTTGGAGCTCGAAGATCAAGTTTCACTTGCTTGGCATATGTCATAGAGGTTGCATGGGGGCTAAGGAGTTAGGGAAGGTTGAGGGTGGTTGTTAACTTCCCATTCTATGCTTTTATTCAGTTGGCTTTATGAACAATCATTAAGAAGCTTGCCCACTCTCAAACCTTCAAATTGTCTTTTTGCCACCCAAGAAGCTAAATTGTTTTGAACGTTTCTTACACGTGGGAAAGAGTTAAGAACTCAAATTTGGAGGATAGTTTGGGGCCTGAGTTTATTCCATAAACCTCTCTCCGTTTCCCTAGTTCACCTTCAAAATTCGAGAGCCATCATCAAAGCTAATTGCAGGTTTTAGCTTGCTTAGCCCTCTCAAAAGATCAGTTTTGCCCAAAACCTCTTGAAACCTCCTAAATTGCCTTCCAATGGTCCTAGGAACATTTGGAAACATTAATACACTCCCCTAAGCACCTTGTGGACCCATTTGGCAAAGAAAGTTGGCACATGTGGGCTGTCTTGAGGCCCAAAATGGCTAAAATTGCAAGTTTTGAAGGTTTTCAACATAGTTGACCTCCATTAATGCAGTCATGAAGAACCAGGTCTGTATCAAGACCATAAATGGTCAAGCAAGCATCAGGTACCATGGGAAACGTCTTCTAAACTCATAAACAAGCTTCTGTGGGCATTGGCAAGCAACAAGGGTGAAAGCTCTAATGGTGGTCCAAGCTCCTAGGAGGTTTCTAATGGTGGAGTGCAAGATAAAGGAAATGTTTGCAGGTCTAATGGTGTCCAAAGGAGGAAAAGGGAGCTATGTCAAGTTGAAATTAGATTATGTTCAACTTTTTGGTCTCTCAAACATTAAATGTTATCTTCACTAACCGCCAAAGTGACCATGTGGGTTAGGGAATGCTAGTGGTCAAAAATGCGTTGGATTTGATCAAGTGGTGAAGGGGGAAGTAAATAGAAGTAATGGTATGTAGGAAGGTTTCTAGAAGATCAAAGATTGGCTTTGTGATGAATTAGTGCTTGTTTCAAGCTTATTAGAGTCTCATTTAATTTGGTGCATCACCCCTTTAGTGCTCTTAGTCATCTCGTACCCCCTTTTTATCCATTTTCCAAGTAGAAATATCAGTTTAGGTGATCTACCAAGAGGAAGCCGGCCTTCTTTGGAGGTTCAACCTCATTACAGGATACCTATAACCTGAGCTTGCTTCAATAGTGTAGCTAGGAGTGAGAGAGCTTGAAGAACCCTCTCAAAAGGTGCAATTCTACGCAACAACAGTTTTTGGCACATCCAGTGGGACTCACGTTCACTGAGTGAAGAGTTTTGGTGTTTTCTTCATCCAATCAGCCTTTGGAGGCATGTGTGTAAACACCAATGGCGACTCCAAGTATTTATCAGCTAGTATAAGCAGCCCAAGTGCCTAATCATCATTATTTGGTATGTATTATCACTCACTTGATCAAAATGCATGTTTCTTGCTCCCTTATCCTTCATATCAGATTAGTAATGTTTATGGCTTCACCCCAAGTGGCTCTCAAGATTCATTGTATCAGCCTTGTCAGAGTTTGTCTCTCTTTAGTCAACCGGAAAAGAGTCTTAGAGAGATAAGACTTGATTTTGAAAGAGAATTGAGAGTGATGGGGTGGAAGAGTGTTATAGGCAACAAGAAATTCTTGAACACCAAGCTTTTGGTCAAGAGCAAGAGTTGAGGTTTCAGGAAGAGTGCTTGGTTATGCAAGACCAAACCAGGGATGAAAATGACTATCAGTTGTTCTTAAGAATGAGAGCAGCCAATCCTAGACTCCAATTGCCCTCTGCTACCCCTATTTATGCTCAAATCCAGTCCCCTAGTCAACCTTGTTAAAGCTCATCTTTGTCAAGAGTCAAGCAAATCATTCTAGACCATGGGAGATCGATCATGAAGGTGAATGCAGAGGTAGCCCTTGGCAAAGAGTTCGCCATCCATGCCATGAATAGGACAAGGGACTTCTTGTAAGAGTTTTGGAGTGTGTGGGCAGCCATTGAGGAGGGAGATTATCTAGACTTTGAGAATAACTGAGTAAAGGAATGAATACTCTCGATAGAGAAGATGTTGACTCATTGGGAGGATGAGTATGTCAAACCCAAACAAATCAGTTTTCCCTCTCCTACGCCTACGCCCATTCCAACCCAAGATTTCGGAATCATCTCAACTTGGACACCCCCTACACCTTGGACCCGGACTATGTCATGCCCTCTCTTGTGAAACCAACCTCTCCTATACCCATTCAAGAAGAAGAGAAGGTGGCTTTACCCTATACATTCCCCTCATGGAAATTAGTCAAGGAGAGCATTGAGAAGAAAGAGGAGGTGCTAGTTGAGGCAGTTCAAGAAGCAGTCTTGGAGGAGTTAGTTGTTCAAAAAGTGAATCAAACAACCATAGCTCCGAGCAATGAGCTTGCTCTACAAGATTCTCAAGACTCTCTCTCCCTTCCCCAAGAACCACCTAAAAGAGCCTTCAAAGTCCCTAGTTGGATGGATAGCCTCCTAATTTGGAAGCAAGGTGAACTTTTTCATCCTCCGACCATTTCCCTCTTGAAGAAGGGATCTATTATACCAATCTATAGTGAAGAGGAAAGGCTTGACGAGTTGGCATTGATAGAGCCACAAACAGGCCCTCAAGATGCTACAATGAATGAAGAAATGGAAGACCAAAATGAGTTTGCAGAGGTTGACCAATCACAAGAGGTAAAGCCAATTGAAGGCAGTACTGATGCCTTCATACTTGAAGAGATGTGTATTCAGGTTGCAGCTGAGAGCAAAAGAGTTTTTGATTTGTTTCAAGAGCTTCCATTTGGTATGGTTGAAGATGAAGATGAGGAAGGTGCAGAAATTGATATGGTTGCAGCAGTCAATCATTCAGCGGATCATGTTAAAGAGGTCATAAATGAACAAGAGAAAGAGATAGAGGAGCAGTTCTTAGAACATCTTGGTGAAGTTGAGGAGCTTGATGCATTAGACTTGCAACCAGATGTCCTCAATGATGCTTCAAATGTGCAAGAAATGGTTGAACAAGGTAACTATGAAGACTAGTTTGATGTGTTGGAGGCAAGCTATATGTTGTCAGGTAATTATGAGTTGACTAAGGTAATCGGAGGCAGTCTTAGTGACCTAATCAGCGAGCTAGAAGTGGTGGATGAACAAGTGGAAACTCCTCAAAAGGCTATTGAGAGCCAAATATGCCACTTCAATCAGCCATGGGTGAATAAGGTTGTAGTAGTTGATCAATCACGAGATAAAGTGTCATTTGAAGGTAGTATTGATGTTTTCAAGTTTGAAGAAGATTGGTCAATTAAGAGCCTCAAATGACTACCCTTCCTACAAATGGCCAAGAGGAAGCTGGATTTTGGGATGAATTAGATCTCTTTTGCCTAAGCCTGGATGGTCAACCTTCACGTTCAAAAGAGCTGTCAAGTGAGAAGATTGCAAGTGCTCCCATAGTCCAACACGAAGCAAAGCTTTGAAGACTTGGACCAATATGTCTACATTGGAGACATGTTTGTCCCTTTTCATCCACTTGAGAGCATGTCAAGAAGATTGACAATCAAGCAGCCCAATGTAAGATTGATACCCAAGCCTCCTCTCTCACACCATGACCCATCTCATGAAGGAGGTGATCCAAAAGATTTTTCATTCGATCCAAGTGGAAGAAACTGGTGAGTTTGCAGCCTTGTACATATTAGATTAGATGTGTCCTTGCTCCTTGTGTTTTGTTTTTCCCTTCCTCCAAGTGCCTTGTGCACATTTCCTTCTATTGTGTGTTTCCCTTCCCTAAGTGCCTTGGGCACAGTGTTGGTTTTGTTTCTTGTTGTCCTTGTTGCTTCAAGAGAAAGTTTTCAGAAGTGGACAGCCTTGTATCGATTTCATATCAGTTGGGAAAGAGAGTCTTGTGACCCCGTAAGCCCAATGGACAGGATTTAGGCCACTAATCTGTTGCATAGCAGGCATGCAATCCCAGGAGGTCGCTAGAAATGTTGGCCAAAATTGGCCTACATACAAAACTTTTGCTTACATGTACTAGGCCATTCCAACATGCCAATCAGTGCTCTTCTTGCCTTGATTACTTGTCTTCTAATCATGCCTTGATGATGTAGTCTACCATCCTAGAGAGGTTTTGGCAAGGTGTTGTGGATGATTCAAAATCTTATTGCAGTGAGCAACCCAATGGGAAGAGAGATGGTTGTGTATTTCACAGAATTGTGTATGGACTGTATGAGTCATAATGGGTTGGAAGAAGTGCCTTTAAGTAGGAGGTGTATCACATGATCAAGGGGTCTATTCAAACCTATCCAAGGGCTTCACCATCTTGACCCTCTCATTTCAAGATCAAAACCAGTGCAATCACCACATATAGCTCACTTTTGCAACCAAAGCAAGAGACCCTAAACAATCAAGCATAAAGGTCTATAGAAAAGTGGAGTAGAGGTGCCATGGAGACTTCTTAATGATTTGAAAGGGTAAGGATCATGTGAGAAGGCTTCTAGAACATCGCCAAGGCCTTGTCATCATTCTCATGCCATTACGACAAGGTGAAATAAGACAAGCTCACTCATGAACCCAAGAAGCATAAAAAAAAAAGACAGCCAACTAGTTAGTTTTAGGAAAAATGAGTTTTGGGACATCTAGAATTACAATCAAGTTTTGAAATTTGGTACAATCGATGATCATGAGTGGTTTTAGCTATTTATCATCTTGGTTTGGTCACACTAATAGTGGAAGTATCCACTGTTTTGTCACAGTCTTATGCTTGTTTGTTGAGGAGAACATGGAACTAGACAAGCTTCTCGGAGGGCTATAAGGTATGACAGATGGTTTGAACCTCGTGTGAGGGTTTGTGAGGCATTTGTGGGTGATTTTAAGTCTTCCCAAACTTGGTGAGAGTGATCATATTCAAAGTTTAGAGGTAAAAAGTGAATAAGTGCAAGTTGGCCAAATTCAGGATTTTGGTTGGCCAAAAAAGAATGAGGTCTTGAGACCTTATAAATCTTAAGATACACCTATTTCTTGCTCCCTATGTCTCGCAGTTCACAATTTCTGAGTGTGCAACAGGCTGAAATTGGTGTTTTCAGAGGTTTTGTTTGATTGAATGATGCAAAAAAATGCTTGGAACAGTGGCAGGAGTTCTTCCACGTCCCAACAAAAAAAGAATGAGGTCTTGAGACCCCATATATCTCAAGATATGGCCTTTTCTCGCTTCCTAGTTTTCTTGTTTCTTGCAAGCATGAGAGAACTAGTATGGAGCTCAAGAAGAAAATGGATGTTTTGGATGAAACTAATGATTAGAAAGCTCTTAGAAACATAAAAGCAAGGTGTTACATCCTTGAAGAAACCAATTTGATCAATGAACCACCATTTTTCACTCTTTTAGCCCATTTTCCTCTCTCTCGGCCAATGAGCATTGTGGCAATTTTTAGTCCTTGATGCACGTTTTGAGTTTTTTCACATGATCTTATGGATTGATCAGGTGTATTCATCAACTAAGAGGTTTTCAGTGGCGAATAAACCTCATAACAATGCTAGAATGGTCCAAAGAATGGCAAAGGGTTATCAAAGGAAAAAAATCAAGCTCTCATATCTCCATGAATGGAGTCCTTGCTCAAAACCAGGTCTAAAAGTGAAGGTTACAGGTGTCAATTGGGGCATTTATAAAGTGAAGAGTGCTCAGGAGTTTGACCTAGATCCATTAGCATGATCTCAATATGCTAGAATAGGCGGGAAAGGCCGCAAGTGGCTCAATCTAGCAAAAGACTCCTTGAGATACACCTAGGCCTAGAGGGTGGTAGACCTTCTTAGGCTACTTCAAGGAGATCCAAAGTGATCCAAGGGCTGAGAATGATCCCAAAAGAAGGGTACACCTCACCCAAAGAGTCTTGAGTGGTCAACAAAGCCATGGAAGACCTCAAACATGCAGAGAGATCCCAAAGCCAATGCATGCCTTGAGAAGACTAGTGATGGATTAACAAGTGATTAATCAAGTTTTGATCTTTTCTAGGTGTTCCAAAGCATTTTTTATCCATTTATAACATGAATGACATGTTCCAATCATCCAAGGAGCTCTTTAAATCGATTTGACGTTGAATTTTGTTTTTTGGCCTCTTTTTCACTCTCTCGGCCAAGTGTAGTCTTGGAGCTTGAAGGTCAAGTTTCACTTGTTTGGCACGTGTCATAGAGGTTGCATGGGGGGCTAAGGAGTTAGGGAAGGTTGAGGGAGGTTGTTAACTTCCCATTCCATGCATTTATCCAACCATGAAGACCCCTGGTTTTATGAACAATCATTAAGAAGTTTGCCCACGCTCAAACCTTCAAATTGTCTTTTTGCCACCCGAGAAGCCAAATTGTTTTGAATGTTTCTTACACGTGGGAAAGAATTAAAACCTCAAATTTGGAGGATAGTTTGGGCCCTGAGTCTGCTCCATAAACCTCTCTCAGTTTCCCTAGTTCACCCGCAAAATTTGAGAACCATCATTAAAGCTAATTGCAGGATTTAGCTTGCCCAGCCCTCTCAAAAGACTAATTTTGCCCAAAACCTCTTGAAACCTCCTAAATTGCCTTCCAATGGTCCTAGGAACATTTGAAAACATTAATACATTCCCCTAAGCACCTTGTGGACCCATTTGGCAAAGAAAGTTGGCACGTGTGGGCTGTCTTGAGGCCCAAAATGGCTAAAATTGCATGTTTTGAAGGTTTTCAACATAGTAGACCTCCATTAATGGAGTCATGAAAAACCAGGTCTGTTTCAAGACCATAAATGGTCAAGCAAGCATCAGGAACCATGGGAAATGTCTTCTAAACTCATAAACAAACTTCTGTGGGCCTTGGCAAGCAACAAGGGTGAAAGCTCTAATGGTGGAGTGCAAGATAAACGAAATGTTTGCAGGTCTAATGGTGTCCAAAGGAGGAAAAAGGAGTGATGTCAACTTGAAATTAGACTATATTCACTTTTTGGTCTCTCAAACATTAAATGTTATCTTCACTAACTGCCAAAGTAACCATGTGGGTTAAGGAATGCTAGTGGTCAAAAGTGGTGTTGGATTTGATCAAGTGGTGAAGTAAGGGGAAGTAAATAGAAGTAATGGTATGTAGGAGGGCTTCTCGAAGATCAAAGACCTAGCAATTTGAGTGGATTGTGACATCATCCAAGACAAGAAACCTTTAGCCCAAAGGTGCCTAATAGGCCAAATTAGATCTTTTTGGAGCCTTTTGGCGCTTAGTGATTGAAAAGTGCAGCTAAAAGACAAATTAAAAGAGCTAGAAGATGACAAAGGAGCTTCCCTCCATTTTCTACATTGGAAATCAATTATGAGAGCTTGGAGAGTGGTTGGAAATACATTTATTGAAGAGCTAAAGCTTTCTCTCTTCTCCTCTTCTTCCTCTTCTTCCCTATATCTCTCATTTTTGGACTCATTTTGTAATAAACTCTTATTTGACAAGGGAAAACTATGTCGAAATTTGTAAGAAATACCTTTTGAAGCAATAAGATTATTATTTGACCTATCTCTTTGCCTTTAACTTGTGCTTAGTATGCTTGTGCATGATGGCTTTGTGAAGAAGTGTTCTTCCATGGTTATTGTCTTTTTTTCTTGCCTCTTTTTTACGTGTTTTCAAGTTATTTGCAGGTGTAAACTTGTGCTTTCATGCCATTAATGGATGTTTAGTGTGAGTTTTAGAACCCCTCTTTGCTTCATCTCTTGCTTAGTGAGCCTAGTTTTAGAAATACTGATGCAAATTGGCTAATTTGGGAGATTATGTGAGCAAAGATTGTCTTTGTGCTTAATTAGTGCTTGTTTCAAGCTTATTAGAGTGTCATTTAATTTGGTGCATCACCCCTTTAGTGCTCTTAGTCATCCCATACCCCCTTTTTTATCCCCTTTTCAAGCAGAAATATCAGTTTAGGTGATCTACCAAGAGTAAGCCGGCCTTCTCCGGAGGTTCAACCTAATTACAGGATACCCACAACTTGAGGTTGCTCCAGTAGAGTAGCTAGGAGTGAGAGAGCTTGAAGAACCCTCTCACAGGGTGCAATTCTACGCTACAACATCTACTTTTTGTCTTCTCTCTTGGGTTTGTTCAACCATTGTGCCTTGATTCTTTGGTAGTTTACTTTTTGTTTTCCCTCTTGGGTTTATTTGACCATTGCGCCTTTTTGGTTCTTTGGTAGTTTACTTTTTATCCTCACTCTTGGGGTTATCCAACCATTGCACTTTCTTTGTTCTTTGGTCTTTCACTACCTTTTTGCGTATCCTCTTGGGCTTATCCAACCATTGTGCCTTCTGGATTCTTTGGTAGCATACTTAGTCTAGATCTTCCCTCTTGGGTTTACCTACATCTTTGCTTATGCTAGACCTATCATAGGTTAACATTTCATATCGAGTGACATTACTAGCTATTTCCTCCATCTCACTTCTCCCTTGGGCTTACCTCAACACTTGTACTTTTTACACTATTTGAATGATCTCCCATTTCCTCCTATTTTCTCACTTGAGGCACACTTAGGTTGGATATAAGATGGCACTCTCTTGCGAGGTGTAGGTCTAAGATTATTTAAGCGTCTTGGTTTCTAGGTTCTCCTTTATAGTGGCTAGGTGTAAGCTTTCTAAGCGTTGTCATCTTATATACCCATTTCTTGGTCTTCGAAATCTATATGGAGGAAAATAGAAAAAGCCAAAATATCAAAAAAAAGGCCAAAAAGTTAAAATAAAAAATTTAAAAGGAAAAATTTCAAATGTCAATCACAATAAAAAAGACATGATCAAATCATATTGGCATGCCATCTATCCTAGTTGAAAGTTCAAACTCATCAGTTGAATTTATAGTAGAGTCGGAGGTCAATTGGAGTTTGGTAGGCTAGTAGACTAGGATAGGAGGCCTCTCATCTATCATTTGTGCCACCTGCCTTTTTGCACAAGCACCCAATCTGTGCAATTGATTGATGGCTCTAGTGGGGTCGTAAGGAAGGGGGAACACGTTGTGGGAAGGTAGGCACCTTTACATTTTCATGCATATCCTTCATGGAATATATCTGATACTTCACTAGTTTTTTCAAGCCACAACCTTACAAAACAGGGTTTCTAAATCTTTTTGATGTCGAAAACTCCTAGTCTTGCCTACTTGATTAGGGTGTCGTATCTCCGCTAAAGATTCCACATTGCCTTCGTGGTGCCTCATGCTTTGCCTCCACAAATTTATTCCCAATATCCCCTTGATGGTTATTGTTGCTAGTTGACCACATCTCTCTTCTTTATATTTCTTTTCTGTGACATGCATAAGATTTGACTCCTTTTTCTAGCTTCAGTGAAAGATTTGTGACATTAAAATTTGTAAGACCTTGGGGTTCAACTGAGCCTTTTGCACAAATGCCCACCTCTTATGTCATACATTCGCATCACCTTTGTCATATTAGTTTTGGCATTAGATGATTTTAATATTCCAATGTGAAACTCTAGCACAAATATTGATTTGGTTTTAACTCATTTTTTTGGTTCATTTTATCACATCATTTGTTTTATTAGATTTTTCAATGTAGTTACATTAGACCTCTCATTTTTCCTATCTTCTATCACATCTTCTGTTTTATTATATTTTCTATCTAATTTCATTAGGTGTCACATTTTTATTGCACTATCATTAGTTCTTTCATTATAGGGCATAGTTATGCTCACATTTGTTCAACAGTCACAGTGGTTAGATACATTGCTTGCTCCTCATTAGGGTCTGTTGCGTGTCCATCACCTATTGCATCAATGCATTCACCCTGACTCTAGCGAATGTTGTAGAAGTGGAAGGTCCTAGATCCTCCCTGTCTCCATAGTGTATGTGTTGCCTCTCCTACAAGCCAAAAGGCCACCATATGTCTCTACCTACTGATGGTGCCATTGGATCTTGCATTGTTGTAGCATCATGGTGTGGCAGTACCCCGTATAGTATCTCATGGTGTGTGGCCTTGATCAATTGTTGTCACTTCTCTATCGTATCTGCAAAAAAAATGAAATAAGATCAGTCACTATATAATGATCAAAACATATACATCACTACTCTACTTTGTAGCATATATATCAAGTCTAGGAAATGTAGTGATAACACATTATTACTTGGATACTCCCCTGGCTGATCATAGACGACCTCTTCGTCTTGTCTACTTCTAAGGACTACATCGTCCTCTATTTGTTGTACTATCAGGTTCAACTCCTATCACCCCCTGTAAGAACATAACTGAGGGTCTCGGCCTAGCAAGGCGTGCTTGCCGCACTGGGTCCCTAGCCAAAATATCTACGATGTGGAGGCCAATGGGTCCTAAGTACCCTTTGTCTGTCTTCAACAGTCTCCACTCCTACCCCCAAAAATAGGGTCTCTACTCTATTAGCTGCTTCTCATCTAGGATAGTCCCCTCTGCCATGGGATCGTTCTGTCTTGGACACTTGGCCAAAACTACCACCTAAATTAGTATCTATACTTCCGTTGCTACTATTTCTAGTCTTCTTGCCTTATTAGGTATTGACTCTAATCTTTGCCTCTACCTCTTCCGACGACGTTGAGGAGCTCTCCAAGGGCTCAAAACTAGGACACGCAACAATGTTCCTTTCCCTCTTGTCCCTTTTGGTTCCCTATAGTGAGGAAAGTCTGTAGGCATTGTCAGGTGAGGTAATCCAAATTGAGCCAAAACCCAATTGCAAGAGTGTGGCTCCACCCACGAAGAGAAGTGCCCTGTAAGCTCGGTCTAATTCTGTGGCCCATTGTAGATGGCCAAGATGACCATGTATTTGTTGTCCCTATGTATGGGGTCCACACTATGCCTCCTTATGCACTAAATCGGGTCTTGGGTAACCAATTCGAGATCTAACGAATGACCCCTGAGCCCAATGCTTGATTCATGGCAAATTCCCTTCCATCTATTTGTAAAGGTGGCTCCATCAATCTATACATTGGGAACTTCCCATATATCCAAGCTGAAAACTAAATCACTGGCCCTTTCACTAGATGTTCACGAGCCAAAATACTATAGACGTGTGCTAGCTTCATCCATATGCATATGCCCATGCTTTAAACTATGCCTTGCTCTAACATCCATTGACACATTGCTATGGCGAATAGTGGTGCACCTCCATCAACCTTGTGACAATACACGTGTCACCGTCAGTCTAATAATCGCTTTACAAATATCTGGAATCGGTGCTGCATATACATCTCTAAGATGCACAATGTAAGAGTGCGGATGATAATCATTTGATCTTATGGCCCATTGGACAAGTCACTACCTCTTTGCATTTGTCTTTGGGATATTACATATCATCGACGTGCCCTCAATGGGTAGCCCTAGAATAGTGTTGACATCCTTCGAGGTTAATGTCACCTTCACAATGTCCTCACTCACTTAAACGTGTCAGTGTGAATCTCCCAAAAGTTCATGAACATGATTAGGATATTTGCATCCAATGAAACCCAACACATCCCCAAAATGCCTCCAAATCTCAAACTAATCAATAGGGCCTTGTCCACATCCGATACCTATCCAGTAGCTTAGGTAACCATGAGGTATCTACTGTTTTCCATCGTTGTTTTTGTCTCTGCTCCTGCAAAAATTAAACAACACTCAATCAGTCCTAATTAGACAAAATAAGATCAAATACAAAAAACTCATAAATTATGCAAAATTGTAAAAATAGCTACGTCGGCCATCTTGACCTATGTCATCAACTATCCATAAAAATCATAAATCAGCGAACTTGACAAACATCATCGACCATTTTTCAGAGATTGTATGTCATTGGCCATTTGACCCATAGTAACATTATACTTACATGGCAATGTCACAACAAACTAAATGTGTAAATGTAATTTAATTACACAAATATAACATGGGAAAAACACTGCAAATTAAAAGATGCTAAAATACTCATAAAAACACGGGAAAAAACTACAAATGTTATTTCATGTCAAATAGAGTGCATAGAATGAGAAACGAAGTCCAAACTTCAATTATTAGACATAAATAAAGATTCATTGTTGCCAATTACTCTTGAGTTCTCATTAAGTATCCATTTTTCAGACTTAGATATTGTCATAGACTCATTACTCATAAGTCATACAAAACAAAATTAGCGATTACTTCATGACCTAGCAGCCTTGTTAGGCGCCATTTGAAACGGTTGAGTCCCCCACTATTTTCATTGCTACAAAAGTTGCATCTCAACATTTTCATATTGGGAACTAGAGTGCAATGCACCCTTGAAAATCTTTGTCTTGTGGCATGATGAAATATGGGCTGAAATCGAAAACACATTCATACTCATTGCTAGAAAAAATAATAAACATAGCAGCAAGATGCAACCTTCAGTTTTATCTCAAAAATAATATATTACTTAACTTTAGCAGCATCTATTAGACTGAAAAAATACAAAAAAAACATAACCTTCTAGTAAAACGTAAAAAATAGAAAATCCTAACCCTAACCCTAACCCTATGTCTAAAGGTGCAATGTTGAATGCGTGCCGCCATGCCTAGTTTGATGATCACAAAATGTTTGGTTTGATTTTTGCAATCACTTGGGAAAGTCTAAAAATTTATTATCCCTGTTACTTGAAATCCAAAAAATGACAAAAAACTCAATTGAGGGATTTATAGGCAAAAACCCGTAGCCGGTTTGAAAAAAATGTCTGTTTTTTCAATTACATGCATTTTACATGCGGGTTTTTCACAAAAATCTGGTTTTGTGCCGGTTTGAACTGGTTTTGACTAGGTTCGACTAGGGTATTGAAAAAATTGGGAAGCCTAGGTCAAAATGGCATGGCACACAGGGAGGGTGCATTTTAAATGCAGGTACATGCGTTTAATTCCCATTTTCATGTACTTTGATTTGCCCTGATGTCATCGACCATCTCTTAATTTTCCACTTCATTGGTGATTTTGACTTAATATCATCGGCGATCTTATCTTTTTAGACTACATTTTTCACTCGACAATACATCATGGTTGGGCGAATGACGTCTTGTGGTTGTGCGACCACATTTATTGCTTCTATTAATTATGCACACATCAAAAAATCAAACAATGACAAACCTATTACCCCGTCCTTTATTGCTTACATTTTGATGGCTTTTGGGGCAAATTCCACCAAGTGAATTTTACCTGGTGCCCTTTTTTTAATCTACCCTAGCCACCCATCTAGAGTTTAAATGCAAAGACTACCTCGACAATCATTACGACTAACCCCAATGTTGGTCCCTTGCACTCGCTTCTACATCCTCTTGCCATCGTCTTTCATTGTGCTAGAAATGGTTCTCTCGGAACTTGAAAATCTCAAAGTTACAAATAGCATATAACAAATGAAGGGTTTTGACGTCTATTTATAGCCACCAAATCATATTTTAAAGCTTTCAAAAATTCTCTCCAATTCCGTACAAGTGCTATATTTTCAACCATAGCTCCTATTGATAAATCGAAAGCACTGGAATTCTGGCGTCGTAAGGAATTCTATTGTACCAACAAAATATATTCACCGGATCTGACCTAGTAGCAACGATTGGCGATGGTAATCTTCTTACAACCAACTAGGTAAGTGAAGATACATATGTTTACTTATTTACTTTCATTTATCTTAGATTTATCAATATTTATTATGGTTTGGTACTATATTCTTTTCCCAGAGCACCATCTTGCATTACACTATTGTGACATGTGATGAGCTTTAAGTAGGGGCATATGTATACACCTTATTTTCACTTATTGACACTTTAATTTGCATAACTCATCGACGTATTAATCTCCTTGAGTGTACATTCTAAGGAGTACACCAAAATTGGGGTGGGCCAACTTGTGGCATTTTGTGAGAGATTCTGTCATGCATTACGATTCCTACTATCACCTTCACACCATCATGACATCAACGTATCTTGCCCTCCTAGGTTATTGTTCCCCATTTTGTCCCTTTTTTCCCATTGCGCGCCGTTATCTGATGGGCCGATGATGCCTTGTAGTGCCCCTCATTTTAGCTTGGCAGCCGATGACGTATTGTCTTTTGTGGGATTCATTATGCTGATGATGTATTGTTTTTTGTGGGATTCATTATGCCGATGACGTCAGTTAAATATGAGTTTTGACTTTTAGGCTCTGGGTTTCATATTTATAGGGTTTCCTTTTGCCATTTCTCCAATAATGAACATCCAATTCGCTCTGCTCATGCTTGCAAATCCACTTTAGAAAGACGAAGAGGGATTAGGGCTAAGGAGCTTACACCAAAGGAAAGCAAGTTAGCACAAGGGCTTTGAAGATATCAAGGATAGGAGCTGAACTCGTAAGGTCTACCAAGTTTTTGGAGTCCCCTACTTTGGTTTACCTAGGTCTTCTTCTATACACCGTGACTTCACTTACAACAATCTTTGACTAAGTGCTACAAACTAAGGGGGAGATTAATGCTTTGAAAAGTCAACCTTAGGTAAGTATCCTTAACCTTATACTCTTTATTTTGTACTTTTGTTGTTTATTAGATTGTTTGTTTCATATCTTCCATATATAGATTGGTATATGGTTGTTAGTTCATTGCTATATTTTACACACTTGTTATTCACAGCTGTTGCTTATGCCTAGATGCACCTTTACTTTATATTGCAACTTTTGGATTAGTTACAGCTCTTGTTTGATCATTGAATGACACCCCAAGACTAATTATAGCTCTTGCTTTAGTATCTAATGACACCCCTAGATTAGTTATAGCTCTTGCTTCAGCATCTAATCATACCCGTAGATTAGTTATAGCTCTTGCTTCAATGTTTAATTACACCTTTATTATCTCTTGCTTTAATGTCTAATTACACCTTTGTTACCCTTATAGCTCTTGCTCACGCCTAGTGGCACCCCCTTTGTTTTACCCATAGATTTTGCTTCAACCTCTAATGACACCTTGGATCTAGTTAGGTCCTTAACCTTATATCTCATTAGAGGTTGTGTGTGTAGATACTCCCTTTTAGATCCCTTACAACCTCCTTTGTACATGCCCCTTGTCTATAGCCCTAGGTTGCTTTGTGGACCGACGTCTTGCATGTGTTTTGGATTTAGAATGGTCTTCTTCCTTTTCCATTTAGAGGATCCTTATATTAGAGACTATTTTAGGTTTACATACTAACACAACTTCCATTCATTTGTCATTGAATTATGGAAAATCTAATTTTTTGAGATGCTTTTTGTTCAACTTGGTAGGTCTTCAAAGGTAGGTTCCCAACGTGTCTTCTTTTGTGATACATTTTGGATGGATGCTTTTGACTATGTTGCTTTTGGTTTTGAAGCTTTTGCTTTAAGACCTTTTTTCTCAACCACCATTCTATTGATTTAAGCAGGTCTCTCTGTTGTGTTCTCTCAATTCATCTATGTCTCGATATCATTCATCTTGGCAAAAAATGAAAAATCACTATTATGCCAACAAGATGATCTATTCTTGTAGCATTTTGTCATCATGTTCTAATCTCATTAGGTTGGGTAATCTTTTTCCTAGCTCTAATATTAAAGTTTGGTTCTTTGCACCTATAGCACAGTAAATAAGAAGGCATGATGTTTTGTGTTACCATGAATATATGGCAGTTCAATTAACTAAATCAGCACCACAATTAAGACTACTATTGTTTCCGTAGAGGAAAGTCCAATAGGTTGTAGGAAAGATGATATGTTTAAACAAACCTCCCATGAAGAGACACACCTCTAGTTTGGCTAGTGCTATATCATCTCAACCATGGTTATGAGACTTGCAAGTCCTACAGAGGACTACTTGTTCCGAGTCCAATTCCACCCTACTGAGAAATCACCAAGTCTTCAGCAGAATCACCAAGTCTAGTGGCAAGTCTGGTGAGTCTGAACAGACTCGTGAGTCCTGCACCTGGACCTGGACTAAGTGATTCCGAGTTTTTTAAAAAAATTTAATTTAAATTTTGTTTTTTTCTAAATTTTAAAGAGTCTCCAATATTAAAAAAAATGACATGTATGACTGATATTTTGGAATATGTTTATGATCTGTATCCATAAGAACCCACAAATTATTTATCTTCATTGTGCAAAACCTTTTGGAACAATTCAAATGTCACAAAGTATTGTTTGCTTCTCAAGATAAGCCTTTATTTGCCATTTAATGCAATCTTTGTATTGTCGTAAATGCGTCTGATACAACTTGTTTATAGTAGATCAAGTGATTCAAGATACATCATTTGAGTTCTGGGCTTGATATCAATTTTCTACAAGGACATTCTATAATTTTTCAACGTGTTACAATTTACCAATAATTATTTATTTTTCATGTATCCATAAGTCAAATTAATCAAGGAGAGTTTGAAGAATATAAAGAACAACTTACTTTGGTTTTTGTGTTCCCCTCTTCATGCAATCTTTAATAGAAACACTTTTTCCTCTCATACAGTTCCATTTTGCTTAAGAATTTGTTTTTTGTTATTCAATGTCGCTTTTTAAACATGTCATGAGACTAGACCACTCAACAGTTGGCTTGAATGCTTTGTTGCACGTTATAAATTTACCAGTAACAAAATGCAGCCAAGATCTTACTAGTTTTAATTGAACAAGTGTGGTATTTTCCAGACTTTTGTTGATTTGATGCACAACAAGAATGCAGGAATAAAGTTTTGCTTCTGCTTCAAACTGTCTGTAGATTGTAACTTACCCTGCTCTTTTCATTTGAGTTCTGGGCTTGATATCAATTTTCTACAAGGACATTCTATAATTTTTCAACGTGTTACAATTTACCAATAATTATTTATTTTTCATGTATCCATAAGTCAAATTAATCAAGGAGAGTTTGAAGAATATAAAGAACAACTTACTTTGGTTTTTGTGTTCCCCTCTTCATGCAATCTTTAATAGAAAAACTTTTTCCTCTCATACGGTTCCATTTGCTTAAGAATTTGTTTTTTGTTATTCAATGTCGCTTTTTAAACATGTCATGAGACTAGACAACTTAACAGTTGGCTTGAATGCTTTGCTGCACGTTATAAATTTAACAGTAACAAAATGCAGCCAAGACCTTACTAGTTTTAATTGAACAAGTGTGGTATTTTCCAAACTTTTGTTGATTTGATGCACAACATGAATGCAGGAATAAAGTTTTGCTTCTGCTTCAAACTGTCTGTAGATTGTAACTTACCCTGCTCTTTTCCTTTATCAGGTCTTTGGCATAACAAATGCTCTTTTCATTCAACTTATATGTCATGAAATGAAACTTGACCTTGCTGTTTCTATTTCAAATAGCATGAATCTGATGCTATCTACCATTACATGTTAACTTCAAATATTCAATATCACATTATTTACTTCTTTGTGTATATACGTGTATGCTAGATGTAATTAATGAGTTTTGAGTCTATTTTAAGTTCATGAGGATCCTATATTTTTAACAATCTTTTAAATTTGCGGAGTCTCATCAAGTCTTGGCCGAGTTTTGTTGCCTAGTCCAAGTCCGAGTCCAAAATTGGCTTGCCAAGTTTTTGCCGAGTCTTGTTTTTTTGATCGCAACTATCCCTTAATAGGTGATTAGATTGCATGTCACTCCACCTTGTGACCATATGACCACAGACACAAGACATCTGATGATTCTGATCTTAGTGCCTCAGCTTTTAAACGTGTAGGGGTTTCAAGGACTTTTAAGGTCACACACACAGTCCATAACTATTTATCCTAGTTATAACTTCCCTATACCCAAATATGTTATCGTATAGATAATGTCCTAATCTCATGGACATGATCCATACGGAAATATATATCAAACATTCACTAAAAGCGCCAAAAAGAAATAGCCCATTGTAGGCATAAATAATTCATGCAGCTGCACACTTACCAATCTTCCCTAGGATTGCTTTCCACGCTCGCTATATATTCCGACTTTACATCAACCTAGAGCATTTTGATCTATTGCTGATGGTATGCAGTTCATGCAATGGTTGGGATCACTGTGTGTTCCATAATCAATCAAATCACACAGCCAAATGTTTTAGCTGTTGTCATAGCGCAAATTCACAACGACATGGATAGAGTCTATAACTACATAATGATAATTAAAAAATAAATTATTCAAGTGAAAGCCATGCCATCCCCTCTATGTTGGGAATTAGTGATGGAGAACAGTCAATACTAAATTCAAAGCTTTTTGGTCTTAGGCACCACAAATTTCAGGCATGAAGGCTTTTAAACAAAACTACAATTTGATCTCAATGTGAAATATATATGCTGTAGGAATCCCGAATGGAAAAAAGTCAAAATCCCAATCATAGGTTCGAATCAGCAACCTAAATGCAACCCGCTTCCAAAGATTCACCTTCATTAGAAGGCTTTTCCTTCCTTGAACAGATCAAGTGCAATAAATAGACTAAAATCAGTCTAAAGAAGTGACATGCCCATTCACCATTATTTCTCAATTTAAAATTTCACAATTGTAGTGCAATAGATGAAGAAAATTTGAAATTTCCAAAGTGATGATAAAATGCTTTCTTTTTTCTTTGGTAGGGGTATTTTTGTACAAACTTAGACATGGAGTTTATTCACATGCAAGTTGTCCACATTATTATCCGGTGTGTCGTTGCATTCATTCAACTTGGCCCATTAATTCAAGATGGGTGGGTCAATTTCCATACAGGTTGGCAAACAACTCTTTATGGCACTGTACAATGGTTTATTGTACAAGGAAGACGAATTCTAAGGCTTACATGGGCTGCTTTCTGTATCTCAGATTTCTTTTGTGATTTTGAACATAGTGTTAAATTGTATGGCCATTATTTGTTTTTTTTTTTTTCTAAAAATAACTTGGGCTGTAACATAATTAACCGGCCAAGACCTTGATTATTTATGTTGGACCTTTGTCATCTAGTAGTTGGTTGGCAGGTGTTTTGATGCAAAGTGCACAATGGTCAAGAGATACTGCACTAATCACTAAAAGGGATGCACAAGGCAAATCCGATTTAAAGACAACAATATAACAGAAAATACATCTGAACTGTGCAAAATAACTTGGGAATTAATGTGCTTGGAATTGAAGAGGGGTTTAGAGTCTGTACATTGATTATGACTTACCTGTTCCCTGTTGGGGTTGGAAGCTAAGTAAAAGCAATCCTAAAGCAGATCTGAAAATTTGGTGCATAACAGAGCACATCAGAAAAGCATCCAAAATTGAAGGGCTCGAAATTTGGCAATGGCCAAGACCGTATGACTCAATTTTGGAAATTACATTTCGATTTTGGTCAAATAGTGTCAGATCCTCCTGAAATTTTGCGAACGCCATCATCCGTTTCTTTTTAATCAGAAACATCTCTCAGATTTTCAGATTGATGCACATATTTTCCATTATTTCTTCTTCTTTGTCTAAGCTGTAATCCACTGTTAGAGACCTTGAAAGAGCATAAATAATTAGTGTAATTATGAGGGGTCTGCGTCAGTTAGACCCTTGTTCTTAGATAGTTTGGCAATTAACACTCATGTAGTCCAGCAAGCAATCTAGTGCAATATGAATACCCGACCGTAATACATAGATATTAGATGCAAAAAACTAGTAGATTCTACATACTCTTTTACTATTCTTCAGCTTTTGGTACAAGATGTGCATGCACTCCAATAGATAATAGCAGTAATAAAATGCAGGGTGTAATAACTCAATAGAGTTCCCTTGGACTTCTTTTGTATGTGGATGCATATCCTAAGTGCATTAGTATGCTTTTGTGTATATAATTTTTGAATTCAAATTAAGCCTATTGGCACGCAAGCCGACAATCAAAAAGGTGGGAAAGCCGACAAGCAAGGCACAAAAGACTAACAAAACTAGAGACAAGGGTCAAAGAACCCAAAAGGCACAAGTTGCCAAAATGGAATGGCTCGAGTTTGGTCACGACCAAAATTGAGTTGCTCGATTTCAGCAACAACCAAAATCAAAAGGCATACCTAAAACCTATAAAGCAATGGACTTGACCTTTAGGGAGCATTAGGTGTCGTGCCAGGGCAAACAAATACTTGATATGTAGGTTTTTTAATGTTTGGAATTGAACGGTGATATTATCATAGACCCAAATTAAAGCAAAAGTAAAATTGTAAAGACAACTCAAGGCAAGGGAAGGCAAGCAAGGCCCAACACAAGGGGAAAATGTGCTAATAAGAGACTAATATGAACCAATCATCCATGTACATAAAAACACACTAATGCCTTATCAAATAACTAGACTTGTAACAAAATCAGGGGTCTACATAATGCCCTACACTGATGTGTGTGTGCGCGCATGTGCATAAACATCAAAGTAAAACAAACAAGTGTGCCTAGAAGGCTCAAAGAAGAAGCTACAGCTGAAACCTGTAAGTTATGCTCAAAGTTAATACTGGATCTTATAATGATCTGAAAAGGAGACAAATCCCATATATTTATATGCATATGATTGCCCTAATATTAAATGTTATTTCATGTTGGTCTCCTAATATGCAAAGTTTGGCTACATGAATTTACTACATCATAAGGTAAGGTTCGAATTATAGATCCCAAGGTGTTTAAAACTTTTACCTAATTGGGTCCACTATAATACGACCTAAGGATCACCACATGCTAGTGCCTTACGGTGATAAAAAAACCAAGCCTAAAAGTATCTCAAGAATCACTCACAACCGGTGAATATTACATGCAAACATGCACCAATAGTTCCAAGCTCCAACATGCCAAACAACGACTTTGTAGAGTGGTAGTGCTTCACCAAATATATCCCACCTTGCCTAGGATAGTCACGAAGGATGATGACCAATTTAGAAAGGGGATAGATGTATGAGCTTTACTTAGAATAAAAGACATAGAAATCATAATAAAAGAATCCTAATATGAATATGATGAATGAGAGTTTTGTTAGGAGGAGTGTTATCTTGAGAATTGGTTGTTCCCAACCATCGTACCTGTTCTTGTATGATTCCTATGATTCTATATAGATGGATTGGACATCAGAATACCAATACGGATTTCCATCATAGGCAGGACTATACATCGTATGTGACATTAATGGCAATAACTATTTTATATTTCACATTGTGTTCTCATTATTCTCTGTATTATGCTGAGACTCTATACTACAATGTGTGTGTGATATTATTGTAGGATAAACTGTGTATGTGAAGTTATATTTCTACAGAAATTACTTGGAGATTCACAGGTAAAACTATCACATGTAACTATTCTTTACTATGGTGTTAGAAATGTTTTGAAAGTGGTAAAAACTATAGTATATCATGCACAAAGAAAACATGTGTGGAGGTGTATCATCACTATATGTTGTCAACATATTCAAAGTGGTGAAATTGAGCTGTAGTTATTATGAAGTTCAAGAACAGACTATTGACATTCTCACCAAGCCTCTCGGTCTACATGAGTTTGTAAAATTTAGAGATAAGCTGATGTAATTTCTCATTATGACCTTTAAGAGAGGTTAATAGAATTTAAATGTACAAATAAATGGTCATATTGTATAATATCACTTAAATCTAATCTTTTAAAAGTTGATTCACAGGTAAAACTATTCTTTAATATGATACTAAAAATGTTTTGAAATTGGCAGAAACTCCAGTAGATCATGCACAAAGAAAAATCTGGAGGTCCATCATTACTTTGTTTTGTCAACTTGTTAGAATTGGTGAATTTGACCTGTAGTTATTCTGACAACATTCTCAACAAGTCTCTTCTTCTAGATAAGTTTGTAAATTTTAGAGAAACTCGGTGTTAATTCTCATATGATCTTCAGGAGATGTTAATAGAACATAAATGTACATATTAATGGTCATGGCTCATATTGTATTATATTACTCAATCTTTATCTTTTATTAAGTTGAGTTATCAGGCATAAAGTTGGACTATTAACGAAAGGACATTGAGAATGTACGAAGTAATAGTTGATGGTTAGGTTTTTATGTGTTTGAAACCTCTCACCTTTGTCCATTTTATAATTCCATTATTATTATCAAATGGTGTGATTCTCTCTGTTTTCTCGTTCATCTTCTATAACTCAGCAAATTGCTAATATTATACCATATTCAATACAGGGCCTACTGCATGCACATCTGAGCATGTTTGCTTTGGAAGAATGAATGTAAACTGAATCTTACGAAGGTTTTAAAAATAGGCATTGAACCAGATAGATTATCAGAAGACTCAAACCATACAGATAATTGAGGCTCTCAATGAGATAATTTGAACCTAAGCAAAAATTTCAAATGCCAGGCTAAATCTAGGAAACAGGAAGCAGATATTTTGATGGGAAATGAACAATAATTTTTCATTTGATTAGTTTGCTTCATTGTCTTGGATTTATTGATTGGAAATGTAGAATAGTCGAAGGTATTGCAGGGGCCATTCTTGATATATGTTGAGTCTGACATTAGCTAATGTGGAGTACTAATGTTGTCAAATCTGGTTGTTATGTATGTGGCAATCATACATAATGCCTTGTGTGTAATTTTATAGCTGGGAAACCCTCTTAATAGCGTGGTGGGCCTTCAACTTATGGAAAAACATCTTTGATTGATAGCAAAACCAATGCTATGTTTGGAAGTGTGAATGCCAATTATTCATGTGATGCTATGTTTATTATTTTCATTCATGTAATTGCGTGCACTTTTAAGCAATTTCTCCAGAAGTTTAATGTGCATAAGCTTCATTTCTAAGTTTTGTAATTTCCCCAACTATTGTCTGATTGAGAAGTTTAATGCACATGCTGTTGATATCTTCAAGTGTCTTGCTCATGGATATTACTTTGCTGTTTCATTTCTGGTTATTCTCTTCTCTTGCAATCTTAGCTCTTTCTGTGCCTGTTTCCTAGTGCTACGGTAGTAGTATATTTTGTTAAAACACAATGAAAACTTTGTGGAGTGTGTGCGAAGCTTACATTCCAGCAAAATAGTGGCCTATTAGAATGGCATGGAGGTTTAATTTACAAGTTTTAGAACTATTTATATCTCAAAAAATGCATTGTTGTTTTATTATGTTCAAACTGCTCTTGTGATGCCTTTCCTCTCTTCTATATGTAGTGGGTGGGGCCTCTGAAGGTATCACAATACATGCGGTGTTTGTTTCAAAGGTAGCTGGAAAAGTGCTCCTCAAGTATAGCGGAAATGAAAAAATTGAATGTTGTATCATCCCCTCAAGAGATGATACAACATGGACAGTGATATTAATTGCTTTTATCTCATTACTTGCCTTGTCTGCCGTGCTTTCAATTTGTGTCTGTGTAAGGAGGTATCGGTTACGGCGTCGAAGGCATCGACCTCGGCGCCATATTATGAGTTCTCGAGAAGTAAAAGCATTACCAAGCCTTATATTCACTTCTGTTGTTGATGACAACTGCACATCGGAGACATGTGCTGTATGTCTTGAAGACTACACAGCAGGGGAAAGACTGCGGGTTCTGCCATGCTGTCATAGTAAGTTTTTTCTTCTAACCTTTATACGTACATTCAAAGATGAATTTTACTTTCATATTGTTTGTTTTTTCTTCACTTGAGATGGGGAGTGATGATCTTTTACTTTCAAATTTATTTGAGTACTTGTTTGATGTCAACTGTGAATTGTTAACATTAATTATATATTCCCCAAACTGAATGATCTTGGCTAAGGTCCTCAGTAATCTTAAGATTGTATGAGCTCATTGCTTGGTTTTGATGGCAGAATTTCATGTACTCTGCATAGACTCTTGGCTCACTAGGTGGAGGACCTTCTGCCCTGTATGCAAACGTGATATTAAGGCCAGTGCTCGAGAGCCTCCAGCCTCAGAACACACACCACTTCTATTTTCGACTCCCTTAATTTCTTCCCATGTTTTGTCTTTTCAGGGATCTTTAAATGAGCATATGTCTTCAACTACTGCCCCCTCGTATGCTGGATCCTCTTTTCACAGTGTCTCACTAAATGTATCGCAATCATTTAGCTCCCTCCCTTTTCTGGAGGGAAATCTTAATAATATTAGAAATGTATCGAGACACTCCTCTCTCCACTCACTATATTCCCATCCAAATTCTTTACATATAGGAGGGTCACTTATTTCTAGCCATGCCAATTTTTCTATGCCCAGCTCACACAATGCATCAGTGCAGACTGCTAGTTCTTTCAGTCAACCATTGTATATTCCATCTTCTAATGACTCCTCCACAAGTACCTCTCCCCTCGCTTCTTATAATAACTTATCGAGCAACTGAAGGTAGCAGAGAGCGGTTTTGTAATTGATTTATCTTGTGAGTGGTGCTGAAGCACCTGGTGTAAATAGTTCTGGGGTGTTTGTATATTGGAAAACATTATATCTATGAAGGGCATTGAATTGTAAAGCAGCCTGTATCATTAGTTTGTATAAATCATGATTGAAGTTAGATTAATGGTTTGCGGGTGGGGCATTATTCAACAAGGGGATTGAACTTAATTGCTACTAAGTCTCTTCCTATCACATGGTGATAAGGGCCGTAGTGCCATGAGCAAACATTAGACGCCTTGTTGCACGTGATCATAGCCTGAAAGTTTTTGTATATAATACGCAATTTGGGTTCTCCACGACTATGCAAAATGCAAAAAATATTATAGAGGTGTTTGTCACTTATGCATCTCTATTCTCGGACTTTCAGAATGCCATTGAGAAGAACATCCAATGCGCCAACATCTTTTGATGATTATCAAGTGGAATGCCAAGATTTGTTCAAGTTACTGTGAATCTGATTTCCTACTGCTACACAGTGCCTGGCTAACGATAATACTGGAAGAGTGAGACATCATCACACTTTTGAGATTGCTAAAAAGTGTTTATTTGAGAATATGCATTGGTCTAGAGTGGGGAATGCATGTATAATTTGTGATTTCCAGCATCGCTTTGTGACTGGAGTGTCAATTTTCACGGAAATGTCATTTAGTTAAAATTCATTCATGTTATACATTTTCAGGTAATCACGTATTTAAGAATAAATTATTTTGTTGATTCTTTTTTCAAGGGCAGTGTTGGTAGAAGTTTCGTTTGTTACATTTCTAGTGTGGAAATTTTGATATTTTTAGCATCTATTATTATTGGCTTTTGAATTTTTCATCAACTATTCGGTATTGTTGGTGCTCATCTTGTAGTGACTTGAGTGTCTATGGAAGAAGTTCAAACCGGGGCAAACGTTTCTTGTAGATATGTTTTAGCATACATAGCTTGGTACAAGTCCTTTCGGTTTTTTAAGGGGATCTTATAGATTCATTCGTGTACTTTGATAATAGTGCTGCAATGCAATATATGATGTACTTGGCATTCTAACAGCTCAGGATTTTGAATTTCTTATGAGCTGCCTGTTGTTGTAAACACCCTTTTTATATTATATAAAGCCCTTGGCTTTTATTTAAAAAAACATGATTGCAAGCATATGGGTTTTGGGAATATGAAGCATTGTAACTTTCGAGCACTTTTCATCAATTCTTCTGCCATCCAAACCACTCTGAAGTGCTCTTTATTTTCAGTTATTCTTCAGCCATCTGTTTTCATCCTTTTTGTTTTCCCTACTGAGGCCTCACCTGCAGGTCATTTGTTTCTTTGCATGATAGCTACTTTCAACAGATCCTTTTTGCTATCTTTCACTTGAATTACAATTAGGATCAGGTACACACTGGCATCTTGTTCTTTATTCTCATGCCCCAAGTTCAACATTGTTTTCATCTTCCTTTCCTGTTGTGGCACATGTAGGTCGATTTTATTTTCACGAGAGCTAGTTCCTATGAAACATTTGGGGATCATTTAACCCCTTATAAGCTGAGATATAAGCAATTCACGGAGCTTATGTAAAGGGTGGCATTTTGCTCTTGTGAAACTACTTTTTATTCTTAGATTGACATGTATACGAAGGATATAATGTTTACATTTTTATGATCAGCAGAAAGAACTCATGCTGTGGTATTGGTAAGAAGTTAAATCTCATAAATACCGGGCCATAATGACTTCTTAATGGTATGCATTCATATTCAGCTTAATATGTAGGGCAGGATGCTTGGTACAAGAGCTATTTATATCAAGACCTGTTTTTTCATCAAATCTTGTTTTTGGCTTCAATGATCGCATTTTCACTTTGCTGAACTAAGGACTGCTCTTCTGTGGTGGTTTTTAAATGACACGTTAAAAATCATGTGTCAGAACAACATTTTTGTAAGAGACGATGGAAGAATAAATGGAAATCGTGAGGGTTTCCATCTAGTAAGTAGACACTTTGTTAAGAAGAATGTGACAACCAAACAGTTCGGATGTTTTTGGTGGACCTAAATTTAGGTTTGGGAAGAATATCAAAAATGATGGTTGCATGAAGGGCGGGCAATCTTGACAGAGTTTGGTTTGGTTTTCCATTCTTAAGATCCACCAGGTTCAACCATGTTCAAAGCACAAATGACAAGTGGGATAGATGTTTTGTCCTATGTTCAACTTCAAGCACCCTACAATTTAGGAAGTGGTTATGGTGCATGTGGGACGCTTAAAAGCCAAATAGGTCTCATATACTCTGATTACTCCATGTTGGACAAGTGTTCCAGATGCATCTATGGCTATAAACATGTATTATTAAGAAAATAAAAAAGTTGTTGTAAAACCGATGGTTCGTTTTTGGTGCTTTACCCTGATTCTTTTACCCCTGCATGCCCTCAATCAAGAATAATATATTTTTCAATCACAGTGCTTTTGGAGTAACTGGGTTTCTGTTTATAGCTCGACGTTTCAGATCACTACTCGTGATCCTTCATCAGGGGAAAAGGACTAATGGTGTAACAACAAACTCTAGTACTCCTTAAATAGGGTAGAGATAAAGATTTCATCAGGGGAAAAAGACTAATGGTGTAACAACAAACTCTAGCACTCCTTAAATAGAGTACACAACAAACTCTAGCACTCCTTAAATAGGGTAGACATAAAGCTTTATCTCTACCCTATTTAAGGAGAGCTAGAGTTGGCTGTTGCCCTGATGAAGGATCACGGATAGTGATCCGAAATGTCGAATTATAAACTGAAACACAATGATTTTAAAAATATTGTGATTGATTTGTATGAATAGTGAAAACATTAAATATTTAATAATAAATTATTTCCAAAATTAAAAAAAATTTAAAAAGTGTTTCAAAAGTGAACTACTTTTTTCGCAATTAAGATGTGTTCTCTCCTCCATTAATGTCTAGACTCATAGTTTCAACAAAATTCTCATGAATCATTTGAAATGTTCTTAAAAAAGTATGACGTCCTCTAAAAAGGTAAAAGCCAAAAACTATATCTATTCTCTTTGAAGAGGTGGGGGGAAGTAATGCGCTTTGAAGATGTCTAGGTGGTGTGCCCGGTAAGACTGTATGGAAGGTGGTGTGCCTGGTGAGGCTGTATGGGGTGATGCGGTATGGGTTGATGCTGTATGGTAGGTGGGTGCACCTGATCCGGTAAAGTAAAGGGAATAGGCGGTAGGCGGCGGGCTACTGTGCTGGGATAGGTGTATCTGCGTGAGTATCCAATACATCACTTACTCCGACCTCTCGCACTTTCGGTGAGGCCACCGTTCCCCTATCTCTATATGGGGAGAGACATAGAGATAGGGTCACACACACACACACACACACACACACACACACACACACATATTGATGGGGCCCCCGGCGCGCCTATATATTGTCAATTGTATATTCCCTTCGGATGAATAAAAATTTACAAAGTAAAACAAATAAAACTAACAATTCTACCCTTAGATGTGGACGGGGGCGGAAGTAACATGCTTTGAAGATAATAATTGCATTTCTTTAAAATGATAAGAAAGAAAAAATAGAAGGCAAAAAAATTCTAAACTTACAATTCTCTAAAAGTGAGTTTTTCTTTTAAAAAAAATTGATTTGGTAAGTGGTTTGTGTTTATGGGATCAAACACCATTTACAACAAACATTGAGTTGCAAGTACGATTGTGAGTTGAACTTAGGACCTCTCCATTAATGTGGGTCATCTATTTTATCGACATTAATTACATTTTTTTAAAATAGTAACAAAACAATTTATTAAGTTGTTTTCTATGTTTAAATTTTTAAAATTTGATTGTGGATTATTTTTCGTATTTTATATATTTTTTAAATTTATTTTATATGGAAGTTTGTAGTCGTATGTTTCCAACAATATTTTAATTTGAGAAATCTATAAATAAATTGGATGCATTTTAATAAAATATTATAATGAAATCGAGCTGCACAATCTACTTTATTTCATATTCTAAATACTTGAATTAAAAATAGTTTTTATAATGATATATCATTTTCAGACTAAAGCTTATTTATAACTAGAGCATCTAAATATAAACCTTTTAAAGATATCTCCAGAACAAGGAGTATATATAGGGTTTGTATTTATAGATGAAATAGAAAATACAACATTATAATGATAGTAAGTACCATTATACATGCATTAGCAATCACAACCTTATATATTTGAAATAATTAAACCACCCCACTTTGACTTTGATACCATGTGAATCTTCCATAGCCCAAATAGGATGTTAAATGCATTCATGGAAAAGAAAAAAACAAGGAAGAATGATCATACGAAGAATGAAAGAGCAAATACGATATAAATAAATAGTATACGAGTAAAAAATGCTATACAACTAAATGCGATTAATTATATGTAATTTACAAATGAGTGAGTTTTTTTCTTTTATAACAAATTGTATTATGGATAAATCAATTTTCAATTAAATTGCATGTAAATACTCATAAACATTTACTTAGGTTAAATATATACATAAAAAATAATTAACTAATTAATCAATTCTAAAATATAAGAAAAGGATGCAACATGTAATGTTTAGGCTTATCTGATTCTTAGAAATGATAGGAAGATAGTCATCATGATCAAACGGTGAAAAATAATACTTTTCAATAATAAGAAGACAATCTAGAAAACTTGCGAAAATTAGATAAGTGGGACGTAATGTTTAGGCGTATTTGATTATTAAAAGTAGAAAGATAGTCATCATAATTTGACGGTGAAAAATAATACTCGATAATAATAAGAAGATACCCCAAAAAACTTGCGAAGATTAGATAAGTATGCCCAAAGTGTGGTGCTTACAGTGTTCAACATTTGGAGCGTTAATTTTTTCTTTGGACAAAATATCAAATTGCAAAATCTACTTTGACGACTATGTTCCCCTATTCCAAACCTTTAAAAACCTTGCCCATTTTTCCATGCCTTCTCATAGATTGTTAGAAAAATGGACTTCTCCTAACTTGGAAGCTAGATATGAAAAACATAAGAAAAACATATATTTTGGGGCATGTGTTATACTAGGGAATATTTGAGCTATCTTGATATTTGTTAGGGTCCTCAACGATGTACAAAAAAAAAAAACCATTATGATGTAATGCAATGTGTTGCGAATAGGAACTTTCGCGCTTCAAAGAATGCTCTAATAATTACTTGATTCTCTAAATGCTGAATAGATTCATGTGAACAACTAATGAATTATACAGCTTTCAATTATTTTTCTTATTTGCCTTATATGCCTAAATGAACTAAGATGCATGTGTATTTATGAATGATTTGAATTCAAAAATTTGACCAAATTGACTTGCAAACTAGCATCCAATGGTCAAAAAAATGAAAAAGATGAGACAATAGTTGCATGGACCAAGGGGCAAAAGGGACCAACCTAGTTTGCTAGGACAATACAAGTATACTCTAAACATGTCTGGGACACAACTGCACACTCTGGACTAGGAGGGTAGAGTGATGGGGAATTTGAGGATGGATAAATTGACAATTGGAGGTTGTCTGGAGGATGTGCAATGACCATTTAAAGTTAGTAAATGTGTCAATAATATCTAATTTAAACCAATAATCAACAAGTACACAAATATCTTAGAAATATGGAATTTAAAGACTAGTAAATACTTAGGGGCCATTTTTAGGTGTTGACATTTTACCCCACTTTGATGTGTGCGTGGGTGCGTGTGCGTATATATACACATCAAAGTAAAGGAAGACATGGTATGGATACAAGATTTTGTGCCCTTAGAAATTTAGAACCAATGTCCATATCCCTAGGAATATGGAAAAACATTCTTTTTCTACACACATGGGTGAGTGTCAATGGTAAAAACTAACAATGATACACTTGAGTTGATTGGGAGTAGCATAACACCTATATGGATCAAATGCTTGCAAATATATGTAAAATTTTGGACACACTTCATAGTACACATTTTTAGTAATATTTTGAATAAAAGTTATATAAAATAAAAATTAATACAATCCTATGCACAATCTAGAATAAATATGATATAATATCAATGTTAGGTGGAATTGAAAAGCCCTTATTAGGTGCAGGGCTCCACTTTTTAATAAAATATGAATAACTAGAAATTGGAGTTAGTCACCATGTTAGTCACATGGCTCCAAATCCATCATGTTGAATATGGTAGTATACATGCCCTAATAACATGTATATGAATATGGCGAGTTGCATATATGCCCTCCTTTTGATGTTTGAGATGAATTTGTAAAGCACACATCTCAAAAGAACGAGTCTAAACACATCATATGCAAGATGAGATACGGAATCATTGATGTATAACATATACATATATAATCTTGGTCGCATTATGTTATGAATAACTTGCCCCACATGGATGGAAATATCAATAGTATAACACAAGGAATCATATGCCCCGTATGAGCTCGAGGTATATGTAGTGTATGAGTATATGGGCTTTGCCCCTAATGGATGCATGAAAGTAATCATGGTAACATAAGCAATCAATGAAAAACATTGTGCATGATATGGATCATGACACCGTAAAACACACCAAACCCTGGATCAATGCAATTATAATAAGAGACATGTTGCATATATAACATATGAAGAAAATTATTCACATACAAGAGTCATGCCAAGAACATAGAAGGTACAATGAAGTCATACCTAGCTCATAAAAGACACAGAAGGTAGTGAAATTACAACTAACATATGGTAGGGACATAAAGTAGTGAAGACACATCAAACAGTTAGCAGGCACACGAAACACACTAAAGACATGTCAAGTACAATACGAGCAAGTCAACTATGTGATCATGCATAGAGTAAGCACTTAACACATGGATAGTGAAAATATAACAAACACTATGGAGGCACATTAAACAAGAAGTCAACTAGAATGTATATCATATAGATAAAGGTACACATTAGATAATAGAAAGCATGACAAACTCATGAAAACACATGATATAGCTAAAGACACACAAGGGGTTAGTGTATTTAATTACTCGTACACTTTTGTATGGTTTAAGATGCAATTATATTATTTAACTTTAAATATTGATAGGCATTAATTGTGCGCACCTTTATTCATATATTATTATTAAAGAATATTATCAATTAATTAATTAAGTTAATTGATTTATGCTAATAAAAAGAAAACTTTATTTTTAGAAGACTTGTTGTGCAAGTAAACTAGTATCCAAAACCTTAATGTAACCTAATTTCTTATCTATATAAGAATATAAAGGGCTAGTGTGGAAGTTTGATCAGTGGATGAAAGTTAATTTTATAACACTGACTTATTTTTCGAGAGGTATTAATCTAAAGAGGTAGACCATTTTATCTAGAAAAATCCATGTCTTTTGTTATTCATTGCTTATAGTGATTAAGTTTATGAATGTATGTGTGGAAAGAATTAAGGTGGTTTTACAAACTCTATAAACCTTACATAAAATTTACATGATATCATATCTTCTTAGAAATTTCACCTCTTGCATCTCTTGAGTTTTGTGAGCTACAAAATAAAAGTCACACTTAAAAACCCTGATTAGATATGCAACTCTCAAAGATCCCTAGATTGATTTAGAGATTTGTGGATCTAACCTCACCATCATGACCACAACATTTGATAAAGTTGATTTAAACTTTCAGTTCACCTAAAATAGACTCCTAGAACCCAAGTTATTGAGGTTAAAATTTGGCCATTAATGGCCTCTTGACATACAAATGTTTTTTGCATAGTTACTATATTTTGTTTTATTTAAAACAATAAAATAGAAAATATTTTTTTAGTCTCCAGTTAAAACTTAGAAATAATAAATATATTTTAGTAGTCATTCCTAGCTGTGACAACTCTACATTTGTTTCTGGCAACAACCCCTCAATTTTGTACACTCACAAAAATTAACACCCACTAATTCCATTGACCACACCTTGAACAACTGTGAAACAACCATGAAATCAAAACCAACTAATTCTAACCACCACTGCTTCTTAGTCACCACCTGCAATGCTGCTCTGCGTTTTACAAGCCTCCACTACCACCACCTCCAACTCAAAAGATATTACCTACGTGATGGATATGCTATGAGTTTTGAATCATTCCCATTCCAAAATATATCTCTAGAGTGATGGATTTGAGATAATTGTGCAGCCCTTGCCCAAGTGATACATTGGCTATGGGTTGTTATGTTATGGAAATTACAGAGGCCATAAATTTTTCGTGAGTTAAAATTGAGTGCCATTTTCAATAATCATATATTTTTTCATGGGGAATCCAAATATGGCATCATATTTCATATTGGAGGAGGTATGACCCATGTAACACTTGGTTGAAGTAGGAAGTGTGCTATTATGACAACAATAAATTGCCAAGACCATAACTTCTTATAGACTTCGAATTGAGTGCAATTTTTTTGAAATCATATAAATTTTTAAGAGAAATACAAATATTCCATTACAGTGCAACTAAGTATCTCTTGAGTGATCCCTATCTAGTGTGCACCATTTTTGGTAGTCATTCTTTGCAAGGACATAACTATGACATACTTTATTAGTGATTTTTTTTGAAAGTTTATATATTTTTTATGCTCTTTACATATGTGTTCATAATGAAAAATAAAATTTTTATTCTCACCAGCACTAATTAATTCAACTAGAAAGCCTAGATTGAGGACATGCTTCTAAGTAAGGGCCTCTATCGAATTGCTATGGTTGAAGAATTTGGTCCTCTAGATCTTATCAAAATGGCCAAATGGAAAAACCATTGTGATGAAAAATGAGGATTCATTAGGCAATTGGTGTCCCCTAAATTGAAGTTTCACTTTTAGGGTGTCATGGAACCATGGGTTGTTTGGGAAACCTTACAATAAATTTTCGGTAAACAAAACAAGATGTGGGCATGCCAACTAGAAAATGAGCTTGGTCCTCTTAGTCTAGAAAGGTAAACTTAGATTAAAAATTTCATCACTCAAGTCAAACACTTGGGACTTTTACTCGTTGATTAAGGGCTTACTAAGATTGATGACCAATACATCATACATATTTTGTCAAAATTAGGTTGTCCCTACTCAATCTTCATCTCCACTCACTACATACAAAAATATTCCTTGGGCACATCATATGTGGCATAAACCTTTGATATGTTATGTGAGCAACTTTAAAGAAACACAAGAAACTAACTTTCATTGGTCACATCTGATGCGGAGGCTCTAAGCAATATACATTGGTTGTTAATGAAAATAATGCAAATCCCCCCTAACCTAGGAAAAGGTTAGGGCTCTCCCAAATGGAAAGGGATAATAAGGTTTCAACTTGAGGCTGATCAATTTACTTAGTATACCCCTTTTAACCAAAAAGACATAGGAAAAGGAAATTTGATTGTAAATGTTGACAATAATTCTTGCAATTATTGTGGTAGTCTAAACCATCATGAAGCATCATATTTTTAGAAAAAGATAAATTTGGAAGCAAATATGAAGAAATCAAAGCTCCCTATTTATAAGATATGAATAACTCTTTATGCAAAAACACATGGAATGCTAGTGTTAAACGGATTTTGGAATTAGGGGCCTCACACCTATGGAAAATTAGGGTTCCATACTCACATATTTTAGCATAGACTGTACATATGAAATATTTGTGGGAAAGTTTAGTCATATACTTATCGAGGGTGAAGGGTCCATTGAGATGGAAAATGGAATGTTCAAAAACGTTTTACACATTCTAAAATTGTTTGCGGAATTACTATCCATATACTAGGTCATACATTCACAATAAGGTATTTTTTTGTGTTTGATCCTAATGATGTTTTTATCATAAATGCAAAGGACTATTCAAATATTGTAGCCACTAATAAGGCTAATAATCAATAAAAATTATACAAGTTTGAAATTTCATCAACCTTATCAAGCCATGCTTACACATGCAAATGTTTTGAGTAAACTATGGCATGAGCATTTTATTCACCTGAACTATCACTCATTACAAAACCTCAATAACAAAAACATGGTGCAAGGTTCACCGAATTTTTCCTTTATAGATGGAGTTTAATTGGGTTGCACACTTGGAAGACAACACATGGAACCTTTTATTAATGGAAAATATTGGAGGTAAAGTGTCAGGGTACAGATCATTTAAAGAGATTTCATGTCATTTCCTCATGTTTCATTTCAAAAATGTAAATATGTTATTATGTTTGTTGATGATTTATCTCAAAGGACTTGGGTCCATTATTTGATAAATAAAAGTGAAGTCTTTGAGGGCTTCAAAATTTTCAAAGCCCTTGTTGAAAAAATGTCAAAGAGAAAGATTAAGCATCTCAAAATAGATAATGAAGGAGAGTATATAAAAAATTAAATGATCCAATTTTATGACTAGACATGCATCTAAATCTAACATATTATGCCATACACACCTTAATAAAATGATGCCACTGAACACAAAAATCATACACTCAAGGAAATATAAAATTTCATGGTGCATTCCAAGAACTTGCCTCCTTAGTTTTGGTTTGAGGTAATTCAGTGTGAAAACTACTTCTACTATCATTGTCCCCATTCAATAGTGCAAATCGTTTCTCTTGGATAAAGATGATCTAGTGTCAAGCCAACTGTTTTATATTTCTATGTTTTTGGGTGTAATGCAGGGACACATATCCTTGATGATACACACAAAGTCATCGAAAGAAAGGATTGTCCTTGAATTTTTGTTAGCTATTGTGAAGATAGATGTGAATGGGCACCACTTAAGTGATTTTATGATGGGATGTGTTATTTGATGAACAATCCTAGGCTTACGAGCCAACATATTATCCTCCTTCTCCATTAGTTTCTACCAGTCTAGACACAACTCCTAACTTGTCCTTTGTAGAAGAGGAAAATTTGAATTAGTTCAATTCTAAGTGATAACATAGTTCATATGATAACTTGTAGGGGACAACAAGCTCGGAAACTATCAAAATAACACATTGTTCCACCACTAGTGCTAGAAGTAGACTTGAGACACCTACATAATCAACACAACCTCAACCGGAATGGGTTTTCAAAGTTCACACTAAGGTCAATGCATGGATAATGAGTCATAGAGATCCATGTAAGAGTAGATAAAACATTATTTTGGTGTTACACACGTGGCACAATAGATAGTGAGATAATATTTATAAACAAGGCTCGTGGACATCTTGGATGGCAAGAAACAATGGTAAAATAACTCTATTATTTGAAAACTAATGACACTTGGGACTTATTTCCACTTCCAAAAGGAAGAAAAATAGTGAGGTGAAAGTGGTGTACCACATTAAGTATAAATTAGATAGGTCAATTTATTGGTACAAATATAGGCTTGTTGCAAGAGGTTTCTCAAAAGTTGAAGGTATTGATTACCATGAAACTTTTTCTCTAGTTTCCAAGATTAATTCCATTAGGCTTGTACGTTCTGTGGCTACAACACAAAGGTAAAAATTCCATCAAATGGAAATAAATAGTGTTTTTATACACGGTGACTTGCAAAAAGAGATCTACATGTCCCATCATATCAAGTCCATTAATAATGAGAACTCTAATCATGTGTGTTGATTGAAAAAGTCCTTGTATGGTCTAAAGCAGGCTCCTTAAGCCTAGTATGATAAGATCGAAAGGGTTCTACTCAACTTATGTTTTATAAGAAGTCACTCCCACCCCAAAATATACACAAATAAAGTAGATGAGAAGTTCCCAATTTTGGTCCTTTATTTGGATAAATTTATGATTAGAGGGATTTCCACCAAATAGATCCATGATGTGAAATCACAGTTGATGAAGTATTTTGAAACAACCAACTTGGGCTTGTTACACTATTTCATTGGCCTTCAAATTTCATAGTCTATGTATGACATATTTGTAAATTAGTCGAAGTATGTTCAAGGCACACTTTGTCACTACAACATGGATGATTGCATGTCCACATCAATTCATTATCAATATGGCATCAATGTTTCCTCCAAGTGTTCTTCTCCTTCATTTGATGGTACACTTTACATGCAATTGGTGAGAATCCTTCACTATTTGACTCATACTCACCCTGATTTGTCCTTTGTAATTGGCCTTATGTCATGATATAACCAGGACCCCCATGATAGCTATTGATAGGAATCCAAGTGCATTTTAAGATATGTTTGTGATATTATTGATTATGGAATTAAGCATTCATCAAGTGGAAAACTGATCCGAGCAACATTAGCAGAGATTAAATTCTTTTGACTCCCACTATCAAGAATGAAATGCAAAGGCTTACCTTTCATCTATAACCTAGAGTGAAACAACCTTTCCTTGTCATCTGGCCTCTCCTCGTGGGTCTGTGATGAAGCAACAATGGCATCGGGATCGACATCTACAATTTCTTCTTTATCCTCTTCGATTGTAGGTTGTGTATCAAGCATAGTAGTAGATGTTGATAATTGTGACTCAGAAAGCAGGGACTTGATGGCTCGACATTCTTATTTGGAGTGCATTCTAGATTTTTGGTAATCACATCATTTCTTAGTCTTCCCTTCTTTTTGATTCCAATTTTGGCCCCATATTTGACCTCCTTTGTCACTTTTCCATTTTGAAGGCTGACTCTTCGTATTCATTCTTCCATGCTTCTGCTCAATCTTCATCGTAAACTTGTATACCTCACTGAGGGTTTTTAAATTAAAGAGTTCCATCTCCCCCCATATATACCATTGTAGTCCACCATGATATTTGAGAATCTTATGTTTCTTACTTTCCTAGATGCCCAATCTTGTAGATAGAAAATGAAAAATGCTAGTGTAATCTTGAACAGATAGTTCCTTACCTTGGTGAAGTTGTTGTCACTCTATATATAGATCATCATATGCTCCAATGAGGTAGTATTCTTCTTTTACAGCTTCTATGAAATCATCCTAGGTAGGTTCCGCCTCAAGGTCAATATCATCCGTATTGAATCTCTTCTTGTACACTTCCCACCAATTTTTGATAGGCAATGATGCTTTCAAAAGAGCAAAAGTGATCTTCTCTTTATCGGTGAATTTATTTACCAAAAACTATGAAGACAATTGATCCAACCAATTTTCTATTGCATCAACATTGATTTTGCCTTCAAATGTAGGGATATCAAAATTCACCTGAACTTTGAAGGGTGTTGGGGCACTAAAATGATGTGGGGGTGCAGATGAGGAGCTATAATTTTCCATGGATATTTGTTGGAGAGTTTAGGCAAATTGTTGTAGCATCTATGCTTGCTACTGTTGGAGGGATTCATTCACCATTTCCTTGAAAGGATCGGATGTCTCGGTGTTTTCTACCATTTAAGGTTGTTTGGCGTGAATAGGTGGATAGTCTACTGGTTCTATTTTCCACCCAAGCTTCTTGTAATCTGACCTCATCCTCGAGATCATACACTCTAAATATAAACCACTCTGATACCCTGATCGAAAACTCAAAATCTTTAGTTTAAAGATAATTCAAGAAATAAGAACAACACAATAACAATAATGCTATCTTTGAGAAGAGATGTTTTATTCATCAAAATTTGTAGTTCCAAACATATGCTTATCTTTGAGAAGATATGTCTGATTTTCATTTCAGGTTACATATTCATTTATACACATTTTGAAGGTAGGAGGAAGATGTGGAAGGTCACCAATCTTAAGGGAGATCAAGTGGTTCAACTTCCATGATTTAAAACAATACAAAATTTGAGGAATTACTATTTTTAGAAACTTACTATTTTTAGATTGCACTACTAAAATTAAAATTTGGGGCATTTACATTGGGTTTTTGGGGTTCAAAATCCATAGAGAAAATATCCATTCCATTTCACCACGTTCTCCTCATTCTTAGCTTTCCAACGGTTCAAACGATGAGTCGATTGAAGCTACAGTGCAAAAGTTATGGCTCCCGGAAGTTTCATCATCAATTAGGGTAGAACCGTCACCCAAATTATCACCTTAAATGTTGCTCGAATCAAAAACATAAAATTTAGGTTACACTAATAGTACTTTTGGTAGGAGATCTAAATAATGACAAGTTGATAGTACGATGTATTTATCATCTTGGGGTAAGTCCCGTGACTTCCTCTTATAATAAGCACTCTCATATTTTTTTTTCTATTATAGATGCTGAGTATGGTGGAGTTGTTGTTTGTGATTTTTTGGGATTCAAAGCATGTTTTTTGACTTTGGATTTCCATAGGTCCCACCCAAAATGATTTGGTACAATAATAAAGTGCCTTCCATATTTTTCAACCTAGTGGAATACCGAAGCATAAAACACATCAAAATTCATTTGTATTATATTTGATAAATGATTCAAGATAAGGTCTTTGAGCTTAAATATTACTAGAAAAATGATCATGTTTTAGACATATTCACAAAGCCCATTCTCGAGGCCCGATTTATTTTGCTTACGAAATTTTGGGAGTGAATGAAGGCTTCATCAAGGGGGGTGGTTTTGTGATTCCTTCGAATGAAGGCATCATCAAGGGGGATGGTTATGTGATTCCTTCATCCTTTCATTTACTAAGTACATCTTAAGGGTGGATGCTGTATGGTTTATAGTGGATATGTTACTACTAGCTAGGTGTATATTTACATTCAATGCATTCTTTATGAGTTTGGATTTCCATAGGTCCAACCCATAGCTTTTTGGTGTGATAATCAAAGTGCCATCCACACTGCTTGCAAACAAATGGATCACTAATTCACAAAGCACATCAAGATTTATATGTATTAAATCTAACAAATGATACAAGACATAATTGTTTAGATTACGTATTACTAGGCAAACACACATGTTTATCCCTTATTTGAGACCTAATTTGTTCAACTTAGGCAATTATTGGGAGTGAAGGAAGGTGTTTTCAAGGGGGATAGTTATATGATTCCTCCATCATTTCCTTTGCAAAGTAAATCTTAAGAAGGGATGCTACTGTATTTAAAAACTCATACATTTTTTTATGGTTTAAGATGCACTTGTATTATCTAATTGTAAATATGGATAAGCACTAATTACATGCACACTTATCCACATCCTATAATTAGAGACGATTATCAATTAAGTAATTGAATTAATTTAATTTTGATAATAAGCATACTCTTGGGATTATGAGATTGGAACTACAGTCTAGGGATGCTTGTCTCTATATCATAAAAATATAAATATCATAGACTATAGTGAAAAAATCAGTGCTTCATAAGCAACCATCGATTATTCCCAAGAAATATTTGATGGTCTACCAAATAGGTACCTTTGCAACTATCGATTCTATTGTTTGGTGTCAAATATGCACTTCACTAAGTTTAAGTTTTTGTAACTTTTAGGGTAGGTGCAAACAATTTTGTGCAGTCATCTTCTGTAATTAGTGAGAAAAATGTTACCTTTTATCTTCTTCTTATCTTCTTGTTCTAATTCACCACAAAATTCTTGCAAGAGAAAATGAATAATAAATAAAGGGTTAGATGGCTTGGGAAATCCTCAAGGAGTTGTAGCTATATATCCCACATGCTTGGAATTATAGCCAATGTCGTTATAGTATAGTGTGAATGGAATTGTGAAAGAAAGAACTCTAACTTCTCTCCCCAAGTGTGAAGCAACTACAAATACATTTGCCTAAACACTTATTTTGGTACAAGATGCAACTTAACCTTGATCAAGTTCTTAAGAGAAATTGTGTAGAGTGTGCCTGCACTTGAATGATAAATGATTCCTCTTTATCACTTGTTATTGAAATTACTCATGTACCAACTTTAAGTATTTACATAATGCCCATACTTTAATGTGAGTATGTGGTATAAATACATGAATGCATAAAAGTAAATAATAATAATAAATTAAAGTACATACTTTAAATTATCTTAGGAAGGAAGGATGGAATGCCTGAATAATTCAATCCTTATTGTGTTGCTTCTAAAACTTTGGTATAACTATCAACAATGACCACTTTCTAATAAGTAGTCAATATCGTATCAAATTGAGACAAATATAGTAATTTTTGAAACTTAAAATTGAAAAAAAAACATAAGAATGAATACACTTATTTGTATGCAAACGATGATGATTTAATTAGTAAATAACACCTTCTAATGCTCATTTCATTTAGAATTCTTCGATTAAGTTCTTAAAAATCTATTATGTTTCTTGATTAGAAAAAGTAAATGCTATATGGGCATTTATAATGCCTTCACTTAGATCAAATTCAATCAAATTCACTCAATATTGAAAAATATTTTTTCTCATTTCATTTAGTTCTAAAAATATTTTGTTCAAATTTACTCAAAATTTGAAAAATATGGTAAATATATGCTAATTTTTGAGGTGATGGATAGGTAATATGTTCCTACAAATCACTCATTTCAAAATAAAGAGTTAAAATACATCTCATATCATTACATAATATAATTTAAATTATTATAATCATTAAAAAATCATTGAATAGTTGTATGTAACCGTCGCAAATGTTCAATAGTAAAATATAACCAAAGGGAGTGAGAGTGAAATCAAACACTATGGCCCATTAAAAATGATAAGATAATATATGTCATGTCATTAACAAATCATATATAATAAATAACATCATGCCATGCTCAATATGTATGCACATCCTCCTATGAGAATGAGGTAGTATGGGGAAATAAATATTCCCAAATGTAGCAATGTGATGGAGAACATCTGTATGCCCCAATGGTGATCTCCATGTGTGCAATATGTATATGATAAGATCAAGGAGAAAGTCAACAATATAAACTCCAAATGGCTAAGCATATATGCGCAAATTATAAAATCTTGAATGGGTATAATAACTTCATTGGAGATGATAATCTTTGTCTATGACAAATGTCATGGTGTTCTCATTGATGTAGTATAAAAATAATAATAATTATATGAAGAATTATAAATATCCTGCCCCCATAGGCAACACAAGTTTTGAATCAAAGACAAAATGCTATAATGGGTAGATATAAGTGCATACAACACATGCCCCCTCAAGGGTACAATGTAATAAATGTCCTTCATGATATGGGGGAATTGTTCATATTATTTATCACTAAATAGTATTAATTCATGTTTATAAGTGTAATCATTAAACAAATCGACGTTTAAGAGTATCTTGTAGGTTATCAAGGTGCTAGAAAGAAGTGATAACAACCCTAAAAAGTGCAAAAAATGCCTTGATAATAAGAAAATTGACTTGTGGATTCCCATATTGTGGATAAGTGTGAAAAATGTTCTTGACATGTCTCCTAGTAGGTGAAATAAATCAACAAAACATTAAAATCATCTCACAAGCAATGCTATTCTATACTTTTGTAAAATTAGTATAGATTTTTTTAAAGTACACAAATCAATTGACTTTATAACTTTAGAAATCATTTTTGCTCATGAGCCTATTAATTATATTTATTTTTAGCTTTAAAATTTGGCATCATAGTGGTTAGATGAGATGCTATTAAATGTTTTTTGGATTGAGTGAGTGTTCAAGTGGCTGCTCGATAGGTTGTGGACAAGGTGATGACCCTTTCTAGTCATTTTTATGAGATTGCTTAGTTTTTAAAGTAACCCAATTTTTGTTATGTAGCCTAACCTCTGATATAGTATCTCTCATGCTGAATTTATCATGAGAATTGATGAATCTATCATAGGAATTGTTAATTCCATCTTACAAGTTGTTGATTTTGATCCTTATAAACCCAAACATGTCCTATGTACTACCAAATTTGTCAGATCTAGATTTTTACTATTATAAAACTTTTTAGCATGTTTTTGTTAGCATTTTATGGTTCAAGGAACTAATATGTGTTTTTACATGTGTTTATGATTGCATCTTGTGATACATGTGTGAGATTGGAGAAATAATAAAGCTTGGGATTTAATTTTTGAGCTAGACCTCAATCCATGGTATTAGTCCCATGTAGATGCTAGTGGGATTGTTCCATTTGATGTGCCATCATTGAAATCTTTTGCATATAGATGGGACTATGACTTTTTTTAATTTCTTGCTTCCGATAGGGGAGATGATAGTGATATTAGAGTATACATGGTGCATATTGTGCATATTAATTAGGTTTAGGAGGTTTGAGTTGTATCATTATCTCAAGATAAGCATATTTATACCATGAATTATTATAGGGTGGCTCAGAGTTTAAGAGAGATATAGTTAGCTTAGTTTTGGATGATATAATGGATTTTATTAATTTGTGTTTGCAAAAATATTTATGCATATTGGTTATTTTCATTATTATAGATACTAGTAGGTGTGCACTTTCCTAAAACATTCGTCCTATCATCTAAGACATGGAAGATCATGAGATAGTCTATAAATAGGGTTGATCTATGCTCAACCATATATACAAAGACTTGTATTACTTTACTATTGAGAGGGGATTTAGTATTGTGGCAAAGATAATATTATAGGCCTAGGCATACATGCATATTATAGTTATTCAAGGATTCATTTAATTTGATAGAAAATAATAGATCCACATGCTACTTGATGGGTACGTACATAATTTAATCGGGTGGATGCCTAGATAATTACTATGTTTAGACAAACATTCGATAAATTGCAATTTGACTAGATAGTATGGTGCACCTATAGATTATATATTGGGTGGCCCGAGGATGGTCATATGTGTATACAAGGGAAAGTGAAGTTGATCTAAAAATCAAGCATAGATTGGAGAAGATAAATCAAACTAGCTCTTCTGCTTGTTGGTATATTTAGACAATCGGGGTCATGACCAATATGAATCAACTAGACCTCACTAAGGGGTCTCTTACCACATAATATCATTAGAGAGGGTTCTAAATCCTCTAGTCGAGCAATACCACACAATAACCCTAGCTAGGACCTATGGTTTCTAACAAAGTAAATGACAAAGTAAAGTAAATCTAATTTAGTGCTCACCAAAGCTTGTTGCACAAATGGCGAATAATAAACATAAAAGTAAACATGCAAAGAAGAACTCTACTCAAGTCAATGTAGAGGTAATCCTAATGCATGGAGAGAGAAATATATTCATTATCCAACATATCTAAATCTATATATTAATAAAAGAGGAACAAGAGTTAGTAATACTTAACTTAAAGATGAACCCATCGAGCCTCAATTTTTCCCTTGGCTAATGGTGCTTTGCAAGAGGTTGTGGTTCAAAAGGATAAAGGTCAGCTCTAGGATACATAACTTCTTCTATGCATCCAAAAGACTTTTCCCACAAGATAATATTCTTCTCTTAAGTGTAAACCCTAAGCAATGACTCCTCAAGTAGAAGGGTGGATAAGTAAATGCACAAATGAATGATTATCTCTACCTGTCTCTAATGAAAATGGCATGAAGGATGTGTTTATATATCTAGATCTAACCCTAAACCCTTTTGAAGTTTTAGCCGAAATAGCCACTAGTCAACTCAATTGTTTAATATATAAATCAGTTAGGTTTCAGACTAAGTCAATTGGGTCGGCTTAGTCCAGTAATATGATCATTTCCTAGAATAGGGTTGGCCCATTTGACTGTGTTTGAAGGATGACAAAAAGAGGTTTTGGCTTAAGTAGGGGTTATTTTAGGTGGGGAATTGCTTGGAAGAGTGTGTAAGGGAGGTGTCAAAACTTAAAAAAATGTATATGAGGGACTTATGTTGGTTTTAAGTGGTGGTATAGGAAACAACAATCTTGCGAAGTACTAATGGTCTACCCACCCCTTTCTCTGTGTACCCTTTAAGGTATGCACTCAGAGAGATTGTGACTTGACAAGTTTTTTGCAAGAGAGAAAGCATCAGTAATAGATAAAGTTTAAAAATAGTGTGTATACAAATGCCTCACTCGAAGCTCATCAAGTGTCATGCAGTGCAACACAAAATGGTACTTCAGAAAAATAAAATAACAACACACAATACTGAGCTAAGTAAATTACATTAAGAAATAAATAAGATAAATGAAAGGACATAATTGAAAAATACATACCTTTACTTACCTTGGTGCTATAGAGTAAAAAGGAAGTGGGGGAAATGTAAAGGTGTCCAATTTAGGAACATTAGGAAAACTTGTAAAATAAGTAAAAATTTGATTTTTTTGCAAAATATACATGTAAATTGTATAAAAATTTCTCTTAGATGCCAGGATTAATATAACTCTTTTGGTTCAAAAAAGGATCAAGTAAAAATAAAGTTATGGGAAAAAAATAGAATTTGATGATAAATAATTGATAGGTAAATAATTTTGAATAGGGTGAAAATTAATTCATTTATAATGTTTACTATTATGAGAAAATACTACTTTGAGAGACTTAGTTGAGCCTAGAGAGAGACCATGGTGATGAAATGACATCTATGACATGGAGGATGCCCAACAACCGCAACCAATGTAGCTTAGGTAAGTGATGCATTAATTTCATTTTTTTGGTCATTTTTATTAAAATTAAGCTAGATACATAAAAATAGGTGTTAGAGGAAATGTAGGTACCAAAAATTTCCCTAAGAATTTTTTAGGTAAACTAGGGGAAAAATGAGATATTGGGTAGGAAAGAGTCAGACCAATAAATGCCTAAGGTACTTATGGTAAATGGTTGAAAAGTCACCACATATTTTAAATAGAGTTGGCCCTACTAACTCATTTGGAAAAGACAAGAGGAAACAAGGTGGCCAATTGCATAGTAGAGAGTTGATTTAATATTGCTAGTGATGGCCAACTACATGATAGAGGGTTGAATTAGTTAGAAAATTAGATAAGGTTGACTTAGTGCATTCTAATTGATGCAATATGCAATAGGGGCTGATATAATCTGTTAAATAAGGCTGACGGCATAGCAGAAGGCCAATATAGTATGTAAAAGATGAGAAAGGGTTGATTTAATATTAAAAAGGTAGATTGTGTTTATAGGAATGACCCAACTACGTAACATAGGGCCGATAGAGTTGGCAAATAGGAGACATGGCTGATTTAGTATCAAAAGGTCTAGCTATGTAGGAAAAATGTGACAAATAGGAAAAATAGGCTGATAAATTAGTTAATTTTTAGTAATTTAAAAATTTTAAGAGTGTATTTTGATTATTTTTAGATTGAGATCTAATGCATTCTATGTTGTTTGATATTTTATAGAGACAACATATATTTTGGCACTTGGTGGATGCATCATGACTACCAAATTTACTAAAGTGACTATTAGATGTGGATCGAGCATGACTAGTTTCCTTAGGATTTGGAGGCATCATGGAGATGTGGAGGATCCCTCTCAGTGTTGATCTAGTCATCATGTTGATAGGAGCATGGGAGCGACTGACCAATACTTTATGATGGGAGGTGGAGGGGCATACCATAGAGGTGGGTATTACCTTGGAGGATGTCTATGATTTTCTTGGACTACCCATTGTTGGAATTCCTATCATTTTTGATATGTGATAGGTAGAGGATAAGAGGTGAGCCCTAGCTCATTGGGAAACTTGATCATATAAAATTTACCATGGGTTATGGGTTAGCTTATTTGATGTATATATATTGACCATTTCAGATATCTAAAAGGCCATGATAGGACTTGTGACATCGCATGTATTGTGTCACAAGTCAGATGGGAAGGTATCATTGTATGCGGTAGCCTTATGTCAATCTATCTTAGAACATGGTGCTCAGTATGATTTGGGTTCTATCATTTGGTTGCATGACATGTATGGTATGCTGACTTGCGGGTAGAAGATTATGGGCCCCATGATTTTTAGAGTGCTTGGATTTATGAGAGGTTTCCTATATATCATCTAATTGGGTTGCCTCATGCTATGGATGATAGGTTACCTTAGGTGGTAAGATGGTGATAGGATCATGTAGTACATGTTGTGCCCCATACCATAAATTTATAGATTGTTACTCTTGGGTAGATAATATGGCATCCCTATACTAATATTTCAACCAATTGGTCAACTTTGGATACACTTGCTACTGGTTTGGCATACATTCATATTATAGGAAATTATACCTTGTGGGTGGAGCCACATCCTATAGTGCATGTCCCTAGATAGTTGGGCCTACCACATTCAGTAGATCCCCTATTAATGGTTGCTTATTAGGCATGGCATGATATAGATCCTAGAGGTAGAGGGGGTACATGAGTACTTGAAGAGATACCTATCATTAGGCCTCACTGAGGGAGATCATGGGTGGGTCAAGCAAAACATGAAGGGCAACTATACTTGAGATAGAAGATGTTGTAGTTTTGGATGCAGAGGGTGATGATGTAGTTGAGGTAGCTATAGAGCCACAATGGGGATGACAGTGGCCACCATGAGCACATAATATATGGAAGCACTATTAGAGGGATAGGACATAAGAGAGAGCTATCGTGCATGGAGATATTATGGTGGAGCCTGAACATAGTTGGTCCATAGAGAGGCAACTGATGATAGGAGCACAATGTACATGCGTAGTGACACTAGAGTTTGTACTTGCATAGAGGTAGCCTACAAAGGAGGTGCTTGGTGGTTGGGCTAACAAGGAGACTATGGTTGGTGACACCAACACTGGTAATAAATGCTTTAAGTTTTTAGATAGATCACTAGTTACATTGTTGTTTATGTACTTAGTATAGATAGATGGTTATATATATATATATATATATATATATATATATATATATATGAGATCTAATGTGTATTTAGTTTTTTTTTCAAGGATTGCTATGGAGGAGATTAGATGGGATGCCGTGATTATAGTTACACACCATGATATTTTGGATGGGGTGTTATCACATTATAAGCCATCCGCCTTGGTAGATCTTATGGTACCATTTGCCCCAACTTATTCTAGTTTGTTTTGATTGGTTAGGGAGGTAATTTGATAGTTACAAGCATGAGGAGATGGCCTACAACTACCTGCAGGAGTTAGAGAGGGAAAGGCTTGAGCTTAATAGGCATTGGCATAGGAACGAGTTGCCCATATGGTGACTATTGTATAGCTTGGACATGTGCAGGCCTAGGTGGCCAATCTATAGGGAAAAGTTTGATATCTTGGACCACCTCTTTACAATATACTATTTATAGGAGTCATTCACAAGCATCTATGGGTAGTGTGGCTTGGCCACAAGATAGACATGATGGAGCACAACCTTAGAGCTATAACTATTATATTTTGTATTTGTAGTATTGATGCAGGAGCATCTACAATAGTTCAAATTCTAGTGTGAAAATTCAAATTTTGGTTTTCCCTCCAAATTGTGAGATTTCAAAATTTCACCTTCAAAGTAAAATGTAATTATCAAAAGGTAAAAGGTGAAAGGTAAAAAGTGATGGTTAGGCTGTTGAGTAAATTAGGGGGAAATGGTTGAAACTATTTTCAACCTTAGTAAATTGTTAAAACTTAAAAACAGTCTTTTGTTTGCCTTAAGCCCAATTTGGGCGTAGAAGTTAGAAGGAAAGTTCTTGAAAAGAGAAAAAAAAAAGAGAAGAGAAGAGAGAATGAGAGGGGTGTAGAAGTGAAGAAGGATAGAGAGGAAAAGTCCTCTCATTCAAGAGAAAGAAGATAGAATGAAGAGAAGAGGAGAGAAACAGTGAGAGAGGACCTCACTCAAGAGATGTTGAAGAAAAGAGAAGGAGAAAATTTGATTGAAGTCAAGAGAATGAGAGAAGGAGAAAGCAAGGTTTTGAAAGCCATGGATTCTGGTATTAAATTGTAAGTCTTCCAATTGATCTATGAAAGAAAGAAAGAATGTATTTGTTTCATTTATGAATTCTGTAAACAGGCCTATATATATATGTATGGGAATGTGTGTGTGAAGGATGGTTCTTCATAGCATATTAAGAAAGACTGGTTATTTGGCATGTTGAGGATAATTTTAAAACTGGTATTTATGTGAACAAAGGATCTTAAGAACTTTGAATGCTATAAAAAGCCCAAACAGGCCTAAACAAGGTATTCAGGTATCTAAATTACAGCCCACTGCCCAAAGAAAACCCCATGTGAAAATGGTTGCATGATGTTCATAATGGTATGGAGACAGGTCTATAAGGTAATTAGAAACCTAAATGAAGAAGAAACAGGCTTAGAAATCCCTTTGATATCTCAAAACTTCAACTGTTGAAATTCAGGCCTGTAGGTGACAGTATACAGGCAAGGGTCAAACATTTGTATGTTTTTGCAAGGTAAATGCATTGAAAAGGTCTTATTTGTTATAAGTATGGGAATATGGGAATCACTTAAGGTATGGACATGTTTGTATAACATTTTGAAGTCCATTGATCATTGAAATAAATAAGAAAAATCTTGAACCCTGCTGACTGTCATACAAATACAGTCAAAAGACACTAAATTGTTGAGCATTAGAAGGTACAGAAGGTTGACATGACCAAGATGATTATTGGAGAAGGTGTAGGGGGTTAAAACAGACCTTATACAAGTGATTAGAGCCCTTGAAACTGTCTAAAACACCCCCAACAAAAATAATTAGCTCGCAGCCTGTGACTGTCATGGAAAAATTCTGAATTAGGTTCAAACCCTCAAAATGAGTTTTAAAGCTTGAAAACTCTTGAAACTTTGTAATTTGACCCTTTATAATGTTATAAAACTGTTGGAAGTGGTTTCAAGGTGCCAAAGTATGGATAAGTACGGAAAAAGTCAATTGCCAAGTGGAGCCTAGGTGCATGTGAAGGGAAGAGCGTAGGCCAATAGAGGAAAAGTGGATTTCTCCAAAGAAGTACCCTAATAAATGATTGATTCACCTGTAAGAAGGTAATGGGTATTTGGAATGATTCTTGGTTTGCTTAGAAAGTCTGTACATCACTCTGGACAAGGGGTTTTGCACTAAAAGAGGGCTAATTAGAACAGGGCCTAAAGAAGAAAGTACAATTCAGTACAAAGAAACCTCAAGATATTTTTATGTATGTTATACAAGGGCTTAATGGGTATCCAGAAATAGTATTACTTTCATGATTGAGTCAACCTATAAATAGTTATGGCCAATAAACAGGGAAAATAGGGCTACAAGGAATGCTTGAACTAAATCAGGCCTATATATGAAGTTAGCTCATAGTTGATGGTTACAGAGTTGTGTAAGATCAGTTTTCATCATTTGGTATCAGAGCTTGAAGCTCTTGGGGATTGGTAACTTGTTGTTGGTTATGATTTTTAATGAGTTGTTACAGGATTTGGTAAGAGGATCAGCAGGACAAAGCATTAGGAGACCTTGGGGAGAAAAGGTATGCATAATTATGCTATTTGATTTGAGTTATTGTGTTGAGAAGAAATAAAGTGAAGGAGTTGCAGGTTCAAGGCAGCCAATCCATTGAGGCTTAAGAAGAGAAGAAGCCAAGTAAGGCTTAGTGAAAATCCAAGAAGAAGCTTGGATAGTTTGCCAAAAGATTAAGGTGAAATAGACTTAGCTGAGGTAAAGGATGGAGTTTGAAGCTTGGAGAGCTCAAAATTAAGGGAGCAAGTGAATGATCAAGAAGAAGATCCAAAGCAAGGTAAGCTTGGATTTATGATTTGTATTTGATGAAGTGTTGTATAAGAGTTGCTGGAGGATTGAGAGAAAAGGATCAAAAGACTAGGATGCAAAAGGCCTAGGTGAGATTAAGAAGATTGTCAAAAGACTAGTCAAGGAGAAAGGCTTGGGTGAGACAAGGGATCAAGAGACCAAGGTGGAAAAGACTTGGGTGAAGATCTTAGAGATGGAAGTGTTGTTGAAGGCACTACAGAGCAGCAAGGTACAGGAGGGCACCAAGAAGAAAGCAAGCATCAAAGGTATGGACAGTTTTGTACTTGATAAAGAAATTGCTAATTTGAAGAGAGAGTTAGCTAAGATTAAAGATGAATATGAGTCTTGGATGCAGATGGATAAGCAAGCATGGATATGGCCAATAAAGAAAAGGTTGAAGTGGCCAATAGATCTCCTAAGGAAGAGGAGAAGAAGGCAAAAGAAGATTGCCATGAAGAGAGAAGCCCATAGAGGCTTGAAGAAGGTAAGAAGGTTGCCAAGTGAGCAGCAAGAGGAAGAAGTTGTGAAGAAGGTTCTCATTGAGGATAACAAGAGAGAAGAAGAAAGAAAAGATGAAGTGCCAGGAAGAGCACTTGAGAAGATGAGAGTGTTGATGAAGAGGACACTCATGGAGACATTATGGTCTCTTGTTTTTATATCTAATGCTGTTTTTGCATGGGTAAGTGCAGGTATGAGCAGCCTTGTGAAGGTCAAGAGAAGGGCCTTGGAAAGTGAAGAGATTGGTGCAAGAGAAGACACCAAGTGCACAAGTGAATGTGCAGGGAAGAGAAGAGAGTTTGCTGCTATTGATAAAGAAGAAGAGATGCATTGGTTAATGCATAAGAAAGGTGTTGATGATTCCATACAAGCAAGAGAAGAGATGGAAGATGAAGCTGAATTCCATGATGCCATTGAAGGCCAAGAAGAAGAAAGAGGACAACCAAGCATAAAGGAAGAAGAAAGGACAGATAATCAAGAAGCTATGCGAGTCAAGGAACTAATGGAGCAGCCCATTAAGGAGGTAAAAATAAGTTCAAATTCAGATTTTTCAAATGCATATAAGAGTAAGACTACTGTTGTACAGATGGAGATGAAGAAGATTAATAACAAGCCTTCAAATCCAGCAATAGACCATGGCTATGTGATACCAAAATGGCTTAAGGGATCAGCAAATGTAACGAAAGACACAAAGTTCAATCAAGATGATGACTCAAGCAAGAAGCAAATACAAAGCATGAAGAAAGAGGTAGAATGCAAAGTGAGCAAGACCAGCTATCAAGCAAGACAAGATGAAGATGTCAAGGAGCAGAAATTGGTTGGTAAATTGAACAAGTGTCATCCCAAAGCTATGAAGAAGGTATGGATGGCTAAAGGTGAGAAAGAAAACTTCTCACAGAATAATGAGGTGGAGCATGATGATACAAATATAAAAGGTAAGTCAATTGCTTACAATGAATGGGATAATGAGTTGTTTGAAGCATTTAATGATATGTTTATGGAAAATGAGGAATGGAAAGTAGCTATGAAGACTAATATGCAGCAAGGAGAGTTCCAAATGGATGGATGATGAAGAAAGGGGAGAGTATGTAGCAAAGCAAACAAGATGGCTTCAAGAAAAGATTGAAGAAAGCAAGGAGAGACAAGGTAAGGGTGTTTCAATTGTATTTGATGAGTATATTGATGAAGAAGTTGATTTATGTGAAGACAAGCTAAGAAAAGAAGAGATAAGAGGGAAGGGGCAAGTAAGCCTTGTGAGTGATCAGCCCAAGTTTGATGAAGAGAATAGTGAGATAGATGAGATCTTACTAAAGGAAGAGTTGAAGATGTTGGAGCAGCTGTTTGATTATTCAAGAGAGATGAAGGAAGGTACAAGTCATGGTGAAGACACCATTGGGAAGAGTAGAACAAGACAAGAGCAAAGCAAAGAGACAAGGACAGTTTTAGTCAAAGAACAAGAACATGGAGACAGCCAAGAGGCTTCATGGCCTAAATATTTTGATTCTAAGGTGGCTTTGAATGTTTTGTATGCAGGTATGAAGGTTGCTGAAGTGAAGGACATACATGAGTCATTGGAGAAGCTCATGAACCAAGAAGAACAAAAAAAAGATCTTGAAGACATGTATGAAGATGAAGAAGCATGGAAGTGGGAGATGGCAGCTGAGAAAGAGATGAGGAGAAGAACATACCAGAAGAGGAAGAATAGCAAGATGAAAGACAAAGACTATCAAAGACAAGCATTGGCATTGACAACACGACCTTGGAATCTAGGTATACAAGTGAAGGCTAAAGCATGGAGGAAGCATCCCATTTGAACTAAGGTTCAAATCTTTTCTAGAGGGAGAGTATGATGCAGGAGCATCTACAATAGTTCAAATTCTAGTGTGAAAATTCAAATTTTGGTTTTCCCTCCAAATTGTGAGATTTCAAAATTTCACCTTCAAAGTAAAATGTAATTATCAAAAGGTAAAAGGTGAAAGGTAAAAAGTGATGGTTAGGCTGTTGAGTAAATTAGGGGGAAATGGTTGAAACTATTTTCAACCTTAGTAAATTGTTAAAACTTAAAAACAGTCTTTTGTTTGCCTTAAGCCCAATTTGGGCGTAGAAGTTAGAAGGAAAGTTCTTGAAAAGAGAAAAAAAAAAGAGAAGAGAAGAGAGAATGAGAGGGGTGTAGAAGTGAAGAAGGATAGAGAGGAAAAGTCCTCTCATTCAAGAGAAAGAAGATAGAATGAAGAGAAGAGGAGAGAAACAGTGAGGGAGGACCTCACTCAAGAGATGTTGAAGAAAAGAGGAGAAAATTTGATTGAAGTCAAGAGAATGAGAGAAGGAGAAAGCAAGGTTTTGAAAGCCATGGATTCTGGTATTAAATTGTAAGTCTTCCAATTGATCTATGAAAGAAAGAAAGAATGTATTTGTTTCATTTATGAATTCTGTAAACAGGCCTATATATATGTATGGGAATGTGTGTGTGAAGGATGGTTCTTCATAGAATATTAAGAAAGACTGGTTATTTGGCATGTTGAGGATAATTTTAAAACTGGTATTTATGTGAACAAATGATCTTAAGAACTTTGAATGCTATAAAAAGCCCAAACAGGCCTAAACAAGGTATTCAGGCATCTAAATTACAACCCACTGCCCAAAGAAAACCCCATGTGAAAATGGTTGCATGATGTTCATAATGGTATGGAGACAGGTCTATAAGGTAATTAGAAACCTAAATGAAGAAGAAACAGGCTTAGAAATCCCTTTGATATCTCAAAACTTCAACTGTTGAAATTCAGGCCTGTAGGTGATAGTATACAGGCAAGGGTCAAACATTTGTATGTTTTTGCAAGGTAAATGCATTGAAAAGGTCTTATTTGTTATAAGTATGGGAATAGGGGAATCACTTAAGGTATGGACATGTTTGTATAACATTTTGAAGTCCATTGATCATTGAAATAAATAAGAAAAATCTTGAACCCTGCTGACTGTCATACAAATACAGTCAAAAGACACTAAGTTGTTGAGCATTAGAAGGTACAGAAGGTTGACATGACCAAGATGATTATTGGAGAAGGTGTAGGGGGTTAAAACAGACCTTATACAAGTGATTAGAGCCCTTGAAACTGTCTAAAACACCCCCAACAAAAATAATTAGCTCGCAGCCTGTGACTGTCATGGAAAAATTCTGAATTAGGTTCAAACCCTCAAAATGAGTTTTAAAGCTTGAAAACTCTTGAAACTTTGTAATTTGACCCTTTATGATGTTATAAAACTGTTGGAAGTGGTTTCAAGGTGCCAAATTATGGATAAGTACGGAAAAAGTCAATTGCCAAGGGGAGCCTAGGTGCATGTGAAGGGAAGAGCGTAGGCCAATAGAGGAAAAGTGGATTTCTCCAAAGAAGTACCCTAATAAATGATTGATTCACCTGTAAGAAGGTAATGGTCATCTGGAATGATGCTTGGTTTGCTTAGAAAGGCTGTACATCACTCTGGACAAGGGGTTTTGCACTAAAGGAGGGCTAATTGGAACAGGGCCTAAAGAAGAAAGTACAATTCCGTACAAAGCAACCTCAAGATATTTTTATGTATGTTATACAAGGGCTTAATGGGTATCCAGAAATAGTATTACTTTCATGATTGATTCAACCTATAAATAGTTATGGCCAATAAACAGGGAAAATAGGGCTACAAGGAATGCTTGAACTAAATCAGGCCTATTTATGAAGTTAGCTCATAGTTGATGGTTACAGAGTTGTGTAAGATCGATTTTCATCAAGTATGTTGTATCAAAATTGTGTTTTATATATATATATATATATATATATATATATATATATATATATATATATATATATATATATATGAGTTATAGTGATGTTATTGATGGATTTATTTCATTTCTAGCACATGTAATTTACTTTTGTTGTATATACTATGAGAAATATGTGATTCATGTTTTATTTTCTAACTGTAAGTGACACACATGCATGGTTAAAAATAAAATAAAATAACTTGGAAAAGTATATAAATAATCATAAAATTTAATTCACACTATATCACAATGGGAAATGTGTAAAACAAAAGATGAATAAATATAGGAAACCAAAATGGTAAAGTAAAAGGTAACAAGTGTTTCAAACCATGTATAAGTAAAAATTGCACCAAATTAAAACAAATATAAGTCATACTATATCAAGTTGGGAAGTATGAAAATTTGTAATAAAGTGGTAAATATGTTATAACAAATGGTATAAAAACAAATGAAAAATAAAGTTAATCAATCATATTAAATCAAGATGGTAAGTATGAAAAGAAAAAGAAAATATAAGTATAAATCAAATTAATCATACTAAATCAAGATGGAAATTATGAGAAATTTAATAAAATGGTTGTAAACATACATGTAATCAAAAAATAATAAAATAAAAGTAAAGTGTTTATGAAGCAAGTATAAAACATACTAAATCAAGATGGGAAGTATGTAAATGACGTGTAAATCATAATATAACACAAATTATCTAAAATTGATGCATGTAATTTTATTGTGACTTGGTCATAGTATGAAATTTTATTGGAATATTTTGTGAGGAATTTCTAGTCCTATCCAAGGTCTTATACTGCAATTCATAAAGGGAACACTAACGAGGTGGATACAAATGTTAAAACAAATTAAAAGGGATTTAATGTGATAATTTTTTAGGAATGCCTGGTCTTATCCAAGGTATTAAACTACAAATCATAAGGTGAACACCAATGAGGTGAATGCTAATAAGGGAAAAAATAAAGAAATGTTTTGTGAGGAATGCCTAGTCCTATCCAAGGTCTTACAATGCAACTCACAAAGTAAAACCCTAGGGGTATGATCATTTAACAAAAAAATATTCATCAAGGGGAAATATTAATATTTTTGTAATGAAATAGGGAGTGTAAAAAAGATGACATAGGCATTCATGATAAAATCTTAGTAAACATGAGGTATACTAGGTAAGAAAGAAATACACTAAGAGTCTAGTGACCATCAAAATATAAAGGATATCTACTCAAAATAAGCACAAAGTTATATAGGCAAATAGGTGGAATACTAAGATCAACTCATGAAGGTTATAAAAATAAGGAAAGTAAAATAGACCTACCTTCCCACAACTTGTTTCCCGATCCTTAGTCCCTCTTATAGAGCCATCGGTCTACTATGAAGATTGGGTACTTCTATGAGAAAGTAGGTAGAACTATAGATTTTTTAATTCTCCTATCCCAATCTACTGGCCTACCTTACCACAATGGACCTCGGCTCTATCATGAGGCCAACTATGGAGTCTAAACTTCAATTAGAAATAGGAGATGTGGTATGAATCATGTCTTTAAGTGTGATTAGAATTTTGAATTGTTGCCTTTTAGATCATTGCCTTTTATTTAAATGATTTGGATTTTTTTTTTTTTTGAATTTTGAGATTCCTCCTCCATACAGATTTAGAATCACCAACATCAGTGATAAAAGTGATACACACGAATAAGATTTTGACTTTGGTTTTATGAGACTAAGTAACCAAATATATGACTAACTAAACAACTTAGGATTACTTATAAACCGATATGTAATCACAAGTTTCAACCCTATGTATGATAGTATGTGAAAAGGAAATAAGGGAAAAAGGGAGATCACATAGATCAATGTATATAAGTAGTACAATGAGAAGTCATGTTTGCTAACTGATCATTTGGTAAAGATAAAATACTAAGGGAATAAGGGTTTTATAACCAAGTTACAATAATAATTAGCTTTATTTGAGTTTGAAAGATAGCAAAAAATCTTCAAAGAGAAAAGAAATGAATCTATATGAAATAATTGAAACCATAAGCATAAGTTTGAATCCATGAAAAGAATGAGAATAAGCCATAAGAGAGAAAGCTAAAAAGAATGAAACCATGAAACATATAAAGCATAATATAATGGTTCATGTAAAATAAATAAGTGAAATTATGTTTGACAAATAGTAAAAAATATAAGATATATAAACAAATCATAAATCCAATCCAAATAATGTAATATAATGTTAAATAATGTGAGAGAACACCATACTATGTTCACAAATACTGATAGATCTGACCACACATGTTATCCATAATATCTAACACATCTCTATGTAGTTAAATTATGACATGAGTCAGAGTCACATCAATCTTCATGGAAAGTTGAGAAAAGACTTCCTTGCATATCATCTCTACTAAAAACATAGGTGTAGTAGAAGAAGAGTGATGCTCATGTGGTACCTCTTATGTGGGATACTCAATTCAAGGGATATCTATCTCAATATAAATGGTATCTATAGATCTATGAGGAGGTGCAATAATCGAATAACGATGAGCCTTCATTCGTGGGTGACTTATAGGAGGAGGAATAACTGGTGCTGGTGTAGACTTTGGGAAATCTTAGAGATGCTACTGAAGCACTTGACACATATTAGTATGATGGGTAGAATACTAATGCCATATATATTAGACTTACCCATATTTAGGGATGTACTCTTGAAGTAGCTTGAGAGGTGGGATAGTCTTATCTTTGGGCTGGGTAATGATTAGTCATAAAGTGTCGATGTACTGCCTAAGATTTCAATGGGGGGTAGAGAATGGTTATTTATTCCATGGAAGTAACAAATACATCTATTAGTAGACTGTGGAGGTATAATAGTTGAAGGGGTAGAGGAATGGTTATTTGTTCTATGAGATGGGATGGGGAAGTGTCTTGAATAATGTGAAATGTTGAAGAGGTGTGATGGTTAGGTGTCAAGGTTGAATCAATATAAGCAACTACTCTTCTCATATTAGTCATATTAACCACATTTTAATTGTTGGTGTTAAGGTCTATAATAATTTCAATGTTATTAGTAGTAGGGGTAGGTTGCTCAATGTTGTCTTCGTGATTAGGAAGGGGATCTTTATAGATAGCTAAATGAGCATCATCTTGGTTTAAAGATTGATTTTTAGTTTGAGTATCACGAGCCTTAAGTGATATGTCATAATCTTGTTGATGTTTACATAGAAGGGATTTGTGGTCAAAGTTGGGACCAAGGATAAAATCCATAGAGAGATTTCTTAATTGTCTACAAGTCTCATGAGAATGGCCCCAACTTGTATGAAATAATTATTTATTTATTTATATCATACCATGATTTTATAGGATGAGTGGGGTTAAGATCTCATGGTAGAGGTCTTGGAAGACGTTTTTGAATTTCTACTAATGATAATGGTTTGTGTATATTAGTATGATTGTTTTGAATAAAAAGTGGGATTATCTTGAGAATTATTATTAGGAGGAGGAACATTTTCCATGGTATTTTTTGGAGCAATGGCTTGGATGGTGTGTATGGTGTCATAAGTGTCAGTAAAACCATCATTGGTTGCATGACAATTTTTATTTTTGATAAGCATGAGAGTTTCCATTGTAGGTTGAGGAGGTTCAAATTGATGCATGAAGAAATCTTGGCATTGGGCTTGGTCAAGAGCCTCTTCTAAAGTTTCTGGTGAAAGATTCCTAACATAATATTGTAATTTAGGGTGGAGAGAATTAGTAAATAGGTGGAATAGGTTTTCATCCACCATATTATGCTTAAATTTTTTAGACATAGTTTTCCATTATTTGATGAAAACTTGTGCCATTTTGATTTCTAGTTTGCAATCAATGAAATGAGCTAAGCTGTTTTTGGGAAGATCACTAGTTTGGAATTCTTGGACAAGTGAATTGACCAAGTATTCTAAGCTATCAATGGAGTGGATTTTCAATTGATTTTACCAATCTAAATCATTTTGGCTAAGAGTTTAGTGGTAGCGAAAGTATTAAGTTTAACCCAATCTTTGTAAAGGTTACCAAATCTTTTTAAATGTAGGGTAGGATATATAGAGTCATTATAAGTGATGGTGGGAGTGATACATCCTATGTTAATGTTGTCAATTTGAGGTACTATAGGTTAATTTTATAGATGTTTGATAGTTTTGTTGATATGTGGAGGTTTTGGTATGAGGTTACAATGTGAATCCCTAAGGGGGATGCGGGGGGGGGGGGGCAATAGGATTTTGTGCTCCCCATTCAACATGTTGGGGTTGGTTTTGTAGATGTATTAGGTGATTTTGCATTTTCATAATTTGATTTGCATTATTAGTTTGAAATGTATGCATTTGAGTAAGTATTTACAATAAAATTTGATTGGTTTGAGCAACATCTTGGCTAGTGGAAGAAACATTTAATGCATTAGTATTATGTGAGGTATTAAGAGTTTGAGATGCACTATGAGTGTGAGAGGAGGTATTGGCATGTGCCACACTAGTGGCATGAGAAGCATTAGTGTCATGATATACACTAGTAACATAAGAAGTATTAGTAACATGAGATGCACTAGTAGCATAAGAAACATTAGTAGCATAAGAAGCATTAGCAGCATGGGTATGGATGTGGGTATTTTGAAGAGCTCCACTGGAGGTTGAACCTACCATATTTTTAGAAATACTTAGCATGGAGGTAGAAGAAGACATAGAGGATGAAATCATAGTGTAGGAAGGAGATATAATAGAGGGAAAAGGTGTAGATGAAAAGAAATTGCTTGATGCAAATCCTTAAGAAAAGTTAGGGGAAGGTGAATGGGGTTCTCCTATATGGTGTCCCATCATGAAGTTGTAGATGGTTATAGGATATTTTCCTCTATGTTGAGGATTTTTGTTGATGAAAAAAATCATTTTAATTGTATACTCAAGGTCACATTCATCTTCTAGATAAAATAAGGGGTTAAGTGCCATGGAAGAATAAGGAAGAGTCCCATAGTTGGTAGTGCATGTGGTAACATGGACATTACTTTGATCCATGGTAAGTGTCACCAAATTTGTCTTAGGAAACCTATTAGGAATGGTACAACTCATCATATTTATTTGATTCAATTATGCATTATTGTTAAACAAGAAATTCATGATGATGGAAGGAGGCTAAAAACTTGTTAGAAATGAGGATCAACTGGTAGGATATTGGGTCGAACCAGTCGATATTATCTTATAAGATAGTATGAAGGACAAGCTATAAGAGACACATTCGATCATGTTGAATATGTTGCATAGGTGGTTGAACTAAGAAAGTTTGAAAGACACACAATCAAAAATATTGACTATGTGTTGAAGGTAAACACAATAAATAATATGTAAGAGATTGGGTCAAATAGAATGATTTCATTTTATAGGAAGATGGAAACTATAGGAGCATAGTCGAGTAGGTCAATTATGTTTAAAGGGTAAAGAAAAGTTTTGATAGTTATGAATCTGGATGATCTAGTGTTAATTTGCATAAAATTTTGAAATAAACACACAGGCAACTAGGCCAAATTAGTCGATTTAGTTTCAACACACAACATAAACCTTGTACCAATGTTGTGGCTAATACAAGTTTTGTAATACAACATACAATTATCAAAGAGTAAGCAACACAAATATAAATGCTAATTTATGTAGTCATTCTTGAATGTTTTAAATTATAATTTTATAAATAAATGTGATATGGAGTTAGCTTTAGAAAGGAAATAAAAAGGCAATTTAAAGATGGTTTTAGGTTTTTAAGGTAGAAAGGGATCTATATTGGTGATGGTACTGACTTGGTATTGGGGCATAACCCCTTACTTCATAATCCTATAGTGATAAAGGTGTCGGGTGATTTTCCAATATATATCATAAACCATGTATTTATACTTGGCCAAAAAATAGATTAAGCTCCCCTTAGTGATGAAATCCAAGTAAGTAGACATTGGGTAGAATTTGTTTAATTTTTTTTTGATATTATGTGGTTTATAAGCGTGTCAATAAAATAAAATTAGTGTGACTAAATCGATAAATTGAACCTTCCTATTTAGTCTATGTGTGCTACTCTAAATAAGCAAGCAATAAAATGAAAGATGATAAATTGCTTGAAGAGTATAGGGTTGACTAGCTCATCTGAGTACACAAATAGTATAAAATAAAATTGACTAGGTCAATTCTGTTTGTTGAAGCAAGGGCCAAAGAAACATCATCACATAAGTCAACTAAGTATCTTAGGAAAGAAACAACTAAAAAACTAATTTTATCTAGTTGACTCAATTTAGGATTCTAAAAGTTTTTAAGGTGGAAAGGGATCTATATTGGTGATGGTACTGACTTGGTATTGGGGCATAACCCCTTACTTCATAATCCTATAGTGATAAAGGTGTCGGGTGATTTTCCAATATATATCATAAACCATGTATTTATACTCGGCCAAAAAATTGATTAAGCTCCCCTTAGTGATGAAATCCAAGTAAGTAGACCTTGGGTAGAATTTGTTTAATGTTTTTTTGATATTATGTGGTTTATAAGCGTGTCAATAAAATAAAATTAGTGTGACTAAATCGATAAATTGAATCTTCCTATTTAGTCTATGTGTGCTACTCTAAATAAGCAAGCAATAAAATGAAAGATGATAAATTGCTTGAAGAGTATAGGGTTGACTAGCTCATCTGAGTACACAAATAGTATAAAATAAAATTGACTAGGTCGATTCTATTTGTTGAAGCAAGGGCCAAAGAAACATCATCACATAAGTCAACTAAGTATCTTAGGAAAGAAACAACTAAAAAACTAATTTTATCTAGTTGACTCAATTTATTATAGGTTTACAATTTTATAGACTGAAAACTATGAAAAATAGGATTGAAATGAAGGAAATAAATGATTGATCTAGTGAGAATGAACTTTATGATTTTTAATGATGTTGATTTTTTTGTTTTTATATTGCATCATTAGATGAAGATTTTTAACCTGCTTATAAAGTTGACTAGGTTGACTAAGTCTGAAAACCTATATACAAAAAAGTGAATTGAATTGAGTGGATCGATCTAGTTACATGTGGTTGATTATGACCTCATAATGTAAAACATAGTTGATAAGATCGATTATGTGTTAAAACTACACACATAATGTTAGACTGAGTTGATAGATTCAATCTAGTGATGTAAAAATAAAATACATAATAAATGATAATACATGAAAGAATGAAATAAAACATACATGGGTTAGTTCACATTAGGTTCACCATAATATATACAAGGAAAAGTGAAGTTGATTTACAAATCAATACTAGCTTGAAGAAGACAAATTGCACTAGCCCTTTAACTTGTTGGTACATTTAGACAATCAAGGTCATGACCAATATGGATCCAATATACCTAATTAAGGAGTATCTTACCATAAAATATCACTAGAGAGGGTTCCAAATCCTCTAGTCAAACAATAACACAAAATAACTCTAGCTAGGTCCTATGGTTTCTAACAAAGTAAAGTAAATATAATTTAGTGCTCACCAAAGCTTATGGCACAAATAGGGAATAAAAAACATAAAATTAAACATTCAAATAAAAACTATACTCAAGTCAATGTAGAGGTAACCATAATCTATGGAGAGATAAATATATTCTTAAGCCAACATATGCAAATCTATACATTAATAAAAGAAGAGCAAGAGTTGAGAATAGTTACCTTGAAGATGAACCTGTTGAGCCTCAATGTCTCCCTTGGCCAATGGTGATTTGAAATAAGTTGTTGTGATTCATAAGGATAACAAAGATAGGTCAGATCTAGGCTACATGACTTCTTCTATGCATTTAAAAGACTTTTCCCATAAGACAATATTTTTATCTACATGTGTAAACCCTAAGCAATGACTCCTCAAGTAGAATGGTGGATATATAAATACACAAACGAATGATTATATCTATCTCTCTCTAATGAAAATGGTGTGAATGATGTATTTATATAGTTGGATCTAACCCTAAATCCTTCTAATTTTTTAGTTGACAAAGTTAGCCCAATCGACCCAATTGTTTATAAAATAAAGCAATTAAATCTTGAATTGAATTGACTAGGTTGACTTAGTCCTTTAACACACTCATTTCCTAGAATAGGTTCAAACCATTCAACTATGTTTTGAAGATAATAAAAATAGGTTTAGGATTAGGTAGGGGCTATTTGAGGTAGTGAATTGTTTAAAATATTGTGTAAGAGAGGTGTCAAAACTTAGGGAAACATATATGAGGGACTTGTGTTAGTTTTAAATGGTGGTAGAGGGAACAAAAATCTTGAGAAGCACCAATGGTCTACCCATATCTTTCTCTATGCAACCTTTAAGTCATGCACTCAGATATATTGAGACTTAATAGGTTCTTGTAAGAGAGAAAACATCAATAATTGATAAAGTTTAAAAATATTATGCATATACAATATGCTACATCAGATACAAGTTAATATATGGTTTTTGGATTAATATGAAGGTCTTGATCACTTTTAGTATGTTTGCATCACTTGTCATGTTGACGTATACTAGGATGGGCATTCAACATGACATGTGTGGAGGCTTTTTTGAGATTTAGACCATGAATTAACTAGGTATGAACCCCCATGGATTGTCTACCCAATTTGACACTCAAGAAATATTTCACAAGGAACTCTTTGTGATATGATTGTGTTAGTAATGCACAACATGGTTGTGGTGATGTGATTATAGAGACAACTCAATAAACATAATATATAGGTAATAGGAAAAATGATACAAATAATTTACAAAATAATAGAATGAAAAAAATAACTATATTAATGGAAATAGGTGTGCTATAATCTCACCCAAAAGGTGAACCTAGATTCCAATGAGTGTTACCACCTCTATTTGGACTTCACTCACTAGCTATTTCAACAATTTTTTTGATAGAATCTTCATCTCCACATAATCCAATAGTGTCCTTAACACTCTATGTCTAAGACTATAGGATTCTCCTTCTATCTCTCCTTTTATGTCTTTGTTGTTTTGTGTGAGGGGGAGTGTATGCATCCTTTTATCGAATCTCAAGACCTTCCAACTCATCTAAAGACAAGATAATAAATCATCTCCAACTAATTAGAATACATATCTCAATTCTCATCTATACACAAAATTATCACGTAATCAGGATTAGCTTTTGACATGGCACAACCAACTAAATAGAATTCTTACCTAATCACATTTTCAAATTTACCTACTAATAGATCAAATATTCTAAAATATTTATGAAATAAGTCTTTTGGAATAATTAAAAACATAATATTATTTATTTGAGAAAACCTTGACCCTAGTGGCCCACTTATCATGAAAATGATATTTTGACATTGCCACGACCATTTATGGCAAATATTTATTTTTTACTATGGACCATAATTTTCCAAATATTCCCTAAACTATTTTGATTGATACCATGAAATATTTACTATTAATATATGACATTCTATGGTGTAATCCATTATTCCTTGGAGAGTAGTAATAAATTCTAATAGACACTACTAATAATTACACTTTAAATTAAATTATTTAAAATATTTCAACTAATGAAAATTAAAATTTGGAAGGAAAATTTTGGTGCTCCCTCATTACCTTATATCTTGTCCTCAAAATAGACTATCATGGAGAATTATGATATCAGTTCCTAAAATATCTTAAAATTGTCATGGTTGATCCATTTCTTGATCGAGTGCCATCCAATTCCTCAATTTTATGTCACATTATCATGCACTGCTACTATCCTGTAGGGTCCTATATTTAGGAAATATCTTACTATGATTTCTCTTGTGATGTCAAGAATCACATTCCATGACCAATTAATTCACCTAAAATTGTGACCACTTGATATTATGATCAAAGTAATGCTTTTGATTCATCTTTTTATTGACAATGGTATCCTAGTCTATTTGTTGTATTTCTTCTAGAATATGAATATGCACCAACCTATTACTTACAGACTCACCTTCATACATTCTATGATTGAAAAAAACTCTTGAATGTTTTGAGTATGTAGGGATTACAAATCAAATTTTGAGTTAATATGAAATTGAAGCTAGTGATCATCTAATTTTACCCATGATTACTACTTGTCAATCTAGTATTGTTGTAAGTGTGATTGATGATAAAATATGCACTGAATAACTTTAAATTAAGATTCTTAAGATTGATGGTTTTCCTTTGTGAATACCTATAATTAAAATCATATAATAAAAATATGAAAAAATAATTTCTAAAATGAATTATGGCACCACACTTTTGCACCATATTTTATTAACAAACTAGGTTAAATCTAGCCAATTACAAAGAACTTGCATCACAAAAAATGATAAGTGAAAGCATAAAATTAATTCCTAAAAAATCTTAATATAACTAGAAATGAACTAAGATAACTAAAAATATACTCAATATAACTATTTTTACTTACTAATAAGATATGATCATCATGCAAGACACCTCTCCAATAGATAAGTAAAACATGCACACTCACATGCACATTAGACAAACTAGGTACCCAAAATTCCTATAAAATAGGATATTGAATAGAATAATATTAAATTCAATTAAATAAGCCTTAAAAATTATGCCTCACCTCGTGCAAATTAATGAATAATGATTTGATCTCAATTAAGTACACATTGAGTGAATTGGACTCTAACTAACACTTCTAGCTTTTTTTAGGAAGTTGATGTAAAGTGTTCATAATCGAAGAAATAATTAATCTAGGACATAAATAAATTAAATAAACCTCTTAAAACTAATAAATTATGAATGACATTATTTATAATATTAACAATCAAGTTCTAACATTGACATCATACTCAACACCCCCTTGATGCAAAGAGAAAAATGCTTGTCATCTCCTTAAGTCTTCCATGAATCTGCTTCATAAATCCCTTGGTGAGAATATCAACAAATTTATCTTCAATTATCACATAATCAATGACTAATTGTTTATCATTAACAAAGTCTCTAACAAAATTAATTTTAAGTTCAACATGTTTGGTTCTAGTATGGAAATGTGGATTATTGGAAAATTGTATTGCCTCATTATTGGCTCAATTTGAGCTTCTATGAAATCAAATAAGAGTGTTTTCAATCATATTAATTTTTTGCAAGATAATGTAAGGGATGTATATTCAGTTTTAGTAGAGGATAATGCAACTGTAGCCTATTTATTTGATGACCATGAAACCATTCCACTTCCCAATGTGAAGTAATAAACTAAAGTTAACTTCCTATCATCAAGATATCCTCCCTAATATGAATATGTGTATCCAATTAAACATTATTAAATTATTTGATTGAAATGAATACCATGATTATAAGTACCTCTTACATATCTGAATTTTTTTCACTACTTGTAAATATTTGAGTGATGGATTTTTCATAAATCTAGAAATAAGTGAAACCCCATAAATGATATCAGGTCTTATCACAGTGAGATTCATAAAACCTCCCACCACGATCCTAAAATTATTTTTATCAGCTGAACCACTCCCATCCTCTCCCATTAATTTTTATCCACTTGTAATTTGAGTTTTCATGGGCTTATAATCTTGAAGGTTATACTTCTTTAACATGTCTTGGACATATTTAGATTGAAAAATGAATACTTCCTCTTTATTTTGATGTAATTTCATGGCAAAAAAGTACTTCATTAGTAAAAGATCAGTCATATCAAATTCTAATTTCATAGTTTATTTGAATCTATTCAACATATCCATAGAGCTTTCTATAAATATCAAGTCATCTACATAGAAAAAAACATATATCACATTAGTACCCAATGCTTGTATATAAAGATTTGATTTATTTTTAATTATTACACAAATTTGATCCAATAACTAGATATAAGTTATTTATTACCAATATTTTGAAACTTGATTCAATCCAAAAATATCCTTATTCAACTTATATACCCAAAAATATTTACTCTTTACCTCAAAACCTTGTGACCGCCCGCATATACTTCTTCTTCAATCACTCCATTTAGGAATGCAATTTAGACATCCATTTTATATATTTTACATACTTTATGAGAAGATAAAACAAACATTAATATTATAGTATATTGACATTTTATGAGTGTATAAGTTTCTTCATAATCAACCCCATATGTTTGTGCAAACCCTTTTATAACTAGTCTAACTTTTAACTTGTCAATTATACCGTCAATCATGACTTTAGTCTTGTAGACCCACTTGGTTCCAATAATATTTTTATAATATGGAGCTTGAATAAGATTACATAAATCATTCTTGTCAATTGAATCCATCTCAATTTTCATAACATCAACCCACTCTTTCCTTTGACTAGTTTTTGCATAATTTCTAGGTTCACTAGCCATAAGTGATAATGCAAACATAGTATTTTACTCATAAACACCATAAAAAAAATAAAATTATTGATGTTTAATCCTTTTTATCCTTCTCTCATAGTTATAATCTAACATATGATTGGATGGATGTGGATTGAACAAACCCTTGTACTTTCTTGGAGTTGATGAAGATGAATTACTAGTCTATTGAGAAGAGCTAATATTATTTCTTATTTAAATAGAAACATGTGTGAGAATTTGTGAGCACTAAAAATTAAATTAAATAGTATGTTACCATTCAATTATTACCTCTTTATCTATATGATAATAATCAACATACATTTCATTTTAAAAAATACAACCCCTAGAAATAATTATGGATTTAATAGTAGGATTACAAAACTTGTATGTTTTGATTTTATCACTATATCCTATGAAAATGTGAGTAATAATATTAGGATATAATTTTTTTCTCTTATCATCATGAATATTTAATAAATATAAACAATTAAATACCTTTAGATGAGCTACATCTAGTTTTATACCACACCGAGCTTCATAAGGTGTATTATCTTTGACTACCATTGTAGGACTCCTGTTACTGATGTAAACTATTATTTTTAATATTTTAGCATAAAATCACATTTAAATGGGCATATTATCAAAAATATTCCTTGATAAATCCATGATGGATGTATTATTTACTTATGCTACACCATTATGGTGTGGTGTGTAAGGAGCGGTTAGCTACCTTTTGACTCCTTGTGAAGAACAAAACTCATGAAATTCATTAGAAAAAAATTATCCTCCTCTATGTATTAATCTAAATTTTTTTGAGTATGGAAGGGCTAAAAATTGACTATGAGTTAATCTGAAATTGAAGCTAGTGATCATCTAATCTTGCCTAGAATTACTAGTTGTTAATATAGTATTGTTATAAGTTTGATTGATGACAAATTATACAACTGAAAGCTTAAAATTAATATTATTAAGATTGTTGGTTTTCATTTTTGAAAAAATTAAATTAAAATAATAGAATAAAAATGTGAAAAAATATTTCCAAAAGGAGTTATGGTGCCACACTTTTGCACCATCTTTAATTAACAAACTGGGTCAAATCTAAACCAATTACAAAGAACTTGCATAAAAAGGCATGGCAAGTGAAAACATATATTTATATACTAAAACAACTTAATATATCTAAAAATATACTAATATAGCTAAAAATGGACTCAAGATAACAATTTTGACTTGCTGATAAGATATGGTCATCATGCAAGATATCTCTCTAATAAATAGGCAAAAAATGCACACCCAAATGCACACTAGATAAACTAGTTGCCTCAAATCCCTATACAATAGGATATTTAATAAAATAATATTAAATTAAGTTAAATAAAGCTTATAAAGTGTACCCCACTTTTTTTGGATGAATGGATAATGATTTGAGCTTAGTTAAGTACACTTTTAATGAACTAGAATTTAACTAGCACTTCTAGCTATTTTTAAAGAAGTTGCTAAAATGTGTTCATAATAAAATTAATTAATATAGTAAATAAATAAATAAAATAAACCTCATAAAATAATAAAGAAAAAATGAAACTAATTCTAACATTAAAAATCAAATTCTGATATTGGCATCATAATCAATAACTTTTAAAGTCAGAACATCAAACTCATTGGGAATGACAAGATAAATACCATAAGTAAGATGAAAAAGATGATAACATGTTTATGATCTAGATGTGGCCCTATATCCATAATATTACATGAACCTTCTTGTCCCATGCGTGTATTTGTAAAGTTTCATATTTGGAAATAATCTGACATAGAACATGATTTTTTTGCTCCACCTATCCATTCATACTTGCATTTAAGTTGGATTTATTTGATTGATAGAAAACCTATTTACCAATGATTTCACCACTTCATTGATAATTTTAATACCTTGATCTATTAAAATTTATATTGGGAAACCAAATCTTGTAATAAGGTTCTCATGCAATAATTTTGACACTTTATCCATAACAACTATTTTTAGAGGTATGGCCTCAATCCACTTTGTAAAGTAGTCAATGGTAAACATAATATACTTATTTATTCATGGTATTGTTGGAAGTGGAGCCATAATATCTATTCCCTACTTTGAAAATGGATTTAGTGGTATAATAAGACACAATGGTGTTGAATAAGTCTTATGATTCCCATGTGATTGACATATATTAGACATCTTATAATCATATAAACAATATTTGAAAAGTGTTTGCCATTGATAATATGCATAATGGATTATCTATGTTGTTAGATGCCTATAAAAGTGACCTCCACACATACCACCGTGAAATTATTCAATCAACTACTTCCTATATCATGAAGAACTGCTCTCATGTATCTCTTAACCAATATAAGCCTCTATGTGCAATGCAATATGGGTGATTTTATTGTGTGATATTGATATTGATATTTATAGTAGCACCATCAAGGAAATTGAAATCATTCAAAAACTTACATATATCTATCTACTCACTTGGAGATGCATCAATGTTAGTAAAATTGTATTTGGGAATTCATCATCATCATAAGAAGAACCCATACCATCATAAGCTTGATAAAGTGAATCTACATTGACATGCTTCTTTCTTGGCCTATCTTCAATGTCAAATTCACACTCTTACAGAAAAGCTATCCATATTACTATCCCTTGATGAGTTAGTCTTATATGAAATGTATTTCAAATATCGATGATCCATTATAACTATTTTTATCCCTATAAAATAGCTCCTAAATTTATTCACAATAAACATGATAGCTAGAGCCTCTTTCTCAGTAACAATATAGATTTCTTAGACACTTATCATTTATCCTATCCTAAAGTTGATTGGATGATCATTCCTATTCTCACCCCTTTGGCTAAGTGTGATTCTTAGAAATTAATTTAAAGCATAAATATATATAATAAATGCCTTTTTCCAATCTAGATTCTTTAAAACAAGGGAAATTACTAAGGCTTACTTAAGTTACTCAAAATACTCAAGTGTTTTTTCCATTCTACTCATGGGAAATGGAAATTGATTAATATTTAAAACATTTTTTAGATCAATACTAATACCATCTATAGATATAACATTTCCTAAAAGGACACCTTTAGAGTATCCAAACACATTTTGTGGGATTCAATGAGGCTTGGGCCTCATCCAACCTTTGAAAGACCTTTTTCAACTGGTAAAAATGATCACCCTTTCTCCCATAAATGAAAAAATAATCAAGAAATACCCTAATGAATCTTCCAAAATATGGTTCAAACACATTATTCATTAAAAATTGTAGGTGCATTACATAATCCAAATGGAATGACTCTATAAGAAAACATTCCCTAAGGAATGGTGAACATAGTCTTCAGCTAATTCTTATCAACTATGAAAACTTGGTTGTACCTACTATAGCCATAAAAAAATCTCTAAAGTTCATTTTTATCCACCTCATCCATGCTATGGTCTAAGAAGGGATGAGGGTAGTGGTTCTTCTTCATCACCTTGTTGAATTTTTTGTAGTCAACAAAAATACGCAACTTATAATTATTCTTCCTTGATACCAAAATGGGAGGGACCCATTTTGAGTTTTATACTAGAAATATAAAAATTGCATCAAGGAACTTGACTATCTTCTATTTTAATGATTTATAAAAAATATAGTTTATTCTATAAGGCATTTAATTTATTGGTTTTGCATTATACATAAATTTAATATAATGTTCTACCCAATTGACTTGATTAGATTCCTTATAATCAAAGGTGAAGAGATGCATATACCTTTGAAAGAGTTGAAAATATAATTCTCTATATTTATCCTCCACAACATATATAATTCATAGTTTCTAAAGTTTCTCTTCTAAATCTACTTCGGTGACTTGCTTGGGTGTGCCAACAAGTGAGCTTGGGAGGATGTCCATGACTGACACATCCATGGCACCTTATTCATCATCATTGTCCACATCATTGGTGTTGTAATAATCAGAGGATGTCTAGTCATCACTCTCATCACTTGAATCCTTAGGTCCCTTAATTTGACTCTGAGGAACCACATTTATTTTCACCTTCCCATTGACATGACCAAGTGTCATGAAACCCTCATTAAAATAATTTATTTCATAGAATATTCTAAACCATGGCCTTCCAAACAACATTGTGTATGTAATAGTGCCATCCTTTATCACCCAAAAGTCAACTATACATACAACACCCATGACATAAATTGTTACATATGAAACAACACCTTGTGGTTTTATTTTTCATTTATTTAAAGATCTTAACATTTAATGTCAAAAGACTGTCAATATTCAAACCCAACATGTTCATTAAAAATTCTATCATAACATTAAATGCAACTCCACCATCAATTAGAACATTAGGAATATAAATACCATTGCATAATACCTTAGCTTGTAGAGTGTATGGATCCATGCATGCCTCTAGAATTTTGACTTTAACCTTATTAATCCATCTATCACTAAGTCCACTTCACAACTCCCTCCTATTTTTTGAAGATAAGAAATAAACTAGCCATATGTGATATTAACAGTACACTTGGAAAGGTCTTCAATAATGGACTATGGTGTTTTACCCTGAAAGATTAGAAAATACTACACACACAAATTTATTCTTATATGTTTCTTGCTAGTATCCTCTTTCATTTTTAGGCTCTCTTTCATCTTAAGTATCTCTTTACTTATTTTTATTATTAACACATCTACTTGATTATTTTGAGTCCTATCAAAAAAACTAAGTACATTAACAAGTGCTTTACCATTAACATTATATTTTATCACAAAGGAAGATGCTTTATTTTTTAAAGATAAGGAATAAACTGGCCATATGTGATATTAACAGTATGCTTGGAAAGGTCTTCAATAATGGACTATGGTGTTTTCCCCCGTAAGATTAGAAAATACTACACACTCAAATTTATTCTTCTATGTTTCTTGATTATATCCTCTTTTATTTTAGGCTATCTATTTTCTTAAGTATATCTTTGCTTTGTTCTTTTTATTACTAACACATCTAATTGATTATTTTGATTCATATCAAAAAAATTAAGTACATTAAAAAGTGATTTAACATTAACATTATATTTTATCCCAAAAGAAGATTCTCTATTTTTTGAAGATAAGAAATAAACTGGCCATATGTGATATTAACAGTACACTTGGAAAGGTCTTCAATAATGGACTATGGTGTTTTTATCTGTAAGATTAGAAAATACTACACACCCAAATTTATTCTTCTATGTTTCTTGATAGTATGTTCTTTCATTTTTAGGCTCTCTATTATCTGAAATATCTCTTTACTTTGTTATTTTTATTACTAACACATCTACTTGATTATTTTGAGTCCTATCAAAAAAATTAAGTATATTAACAAGTGCTTTACCATTAACATTAAATTTTATCCCAAAGTAAAATGCTCTATTTAGAGGATTTGACTTATATTGTCCTTTCTCCCTACACTCATAACATACAATTTTAGAAAAAAATCTTCTTGGAACATTATCTCATCCTTGGGACCATTGGGAACCCAAATTCTTCCCTTGAAGAATTTTAATAGCCAATTTATCCATTTTATTAAATAAAAATATCAAACTAACTTAATGAAACATAAGAGGGAGAAGTTTTCACTATTAACAATTGTGGTGCTTAGGACAAAGACATTGGTGTAGCCTCAACCTTGGTAGTAACTTATTTTGGTTCATCTTCCATGCTTTATTATTGTATTCTGGAGATGTCATTTGATTTTTTGAGGTTCACCCACTGATCATATTTCAATCATTGCTTAATTTTTGGCTTCATATCTTGCATGAAGTGCTTGCATAATAGGTTATCCACACTAGTCATTAGGCCTTTTAATAATCCTTATTTTCAAATTTGGGTATCTAAATTTCATCTCAAATCCAAAACACATGCATGGTAATATTAGATGTTATCTTTTTATCCTTGGGCTAGCTTTGTAATGTCTATAATGATATTTGAATCTTTTTTCTATGAATTGAATTATTCAAGAAACTATCACGAATCAAATCCCATGAATTTTCAACATTGTCATTTAATGTCTTAAACCATATAAGTGATGAACCATCTAAAAATATAGGAAGAATTGCTACCCATTGTTCCCTTATTATAAACCCATTATAAATACAAGATATTTTAAATTATTAAATGAATAAAAAGGTATTTTCATTGGATTGGGATTAAAAAATAGGAATCTTACCCGTCCTCCTCTATCAAAGATAGATATGCCTTGCCATAATGAAAAGTTTCTTCAAATTTCAATTCAGTATAATAAAACACAACCTAGTTGCTTAACACTACAATTTATATGGAAAAATAACCACAACAAATTATCAAACCAATAATACAAGGGGTTATGACTTGATTTTATTTGTTTATTTACTTTATTTTGTTTCCCTCTCTTTTATTTTATTTTTACACCACTGGTGAATACTAGAATGAACACAATAAAAATTAGAATGACCGAGGTAAAAATTAGAATGACCAGGGTAATAATTGGAATGACCATGATAAAAATTGAGTTTACTATAGTAAACACTATTCAAGATAAAAACTAAATTTACTACAATAAAATTAAAATGACCATAGTGAAAGATGAAATTACTATGGTGAAATCTATAAATGGTAAAAATGAAACTAAAATGGTAAGACTAGATTGACTATGGGAAACACTTATTCATGGTAGGGATAAGAATACCACAACAATAATTGTATATTGAATTTTAAAAAAATTTGGAAGCTACCACCATCAAGGAATGGTCTTGGAAAGGGAACCAAAATGTTGACCCAATTTAGATCTCAAGAAATATTTCACTAAGAACTCCTTATGCTATGATTGTATTACCAATGCACAACTTTGTACTCCATGTATATCTTGTGGCTGAGCCACACTACCCATTGACCCCTATGAATAACACACTATAAAGAGGCAGTCCTATATCTCAAACCATCAACCTATCCATATAGATTTGCCACCTGAGCATATTGATGTGGATCTTGTACACACCTCCAATTTTGATGAGGTAGCCTCTAACGTTTTAGGACCTTAATAGAGATAAAATCCTCTCTAGGTCATGAATTTTAGGTATGGGTTAAACAATTAGGTGGTGGAATAGTAGGTTGAGCATGCAAGATGAAGTGTTTGCATAATAGGTTATCCACACTACTCATTAGGTCTTCAAATAATCCTCATTTTCAAATTTGGGTATCTAGATTCCATCTTAAATCCAAAATACATGTATGGTAATCTTAGATCTTATCCTTTTATCCTTGGGATTGCTTTTTAATGTCTATAGAGATTTGAATCTTTTTACTATGCATTAAATTATTCAATAAAACTATCATGAAGCAAATCCCATGAATTTTTAACATTGTCATTTAATGTCTTAAACCATCTAAGTGATGAACCATCTAAAATATAGGAAGAATTACTACCCATTATTCCCTTATTATAAGCCCATCAAAAATACAAGATATTTTAAGTTAATAAATGAAGAAAAAGGCATTTTCATTGGATTGGGTTGAAAAAATAGGAATCTCACTTATCCTCCTTTGTCAAAGATAGATATGCCTTGACATAATGAAAAGTTTTTTCAACTTTCAATTCAATCTAATAAAACACAACCCAATTTCTTAACACTACAATTTTTGTGGAAAAATAACCACAACAAATTATCAAACCAATAATATAAGGTGTTATGACTTGATTTTATTTATTTATTTTATTTTATTTTCCTCTATATTATTTTTCTCTCTTTTATTTTATTTTTACACCAGTGGTGAATATTAGAATGAACACAATCAAATTTGGAATGATTAAGGTAAAAATTGGAATGTCGAGGGTAATAATTAGAGTGACCATGATAAAAAACGAGTTTACTATGGTAAACACTATTCAATATAAAAACTAAATTTACTACAGTAAAATTGAAATGACCATCATGAAAGCTGAAATTAGTATGGTGAAAACTATAAATGGTAAAAATGAAACTAAAATGGTAAGACTAGATTGAATATGGGAAACACTTATTCATGATAAGGATAGGACTACCACAACAATAATGGTATATTAAATTTAAACAAAATTTGGAAGCTACCACCACCATTGAATGGTCTTGGAAAGGGAACCAAAATGTTGACCCATATTAGATCTCAAGAAATATTTCATTGGGAAATCCTTGTGCTATGATTGTATTATCAATGCACAAATTGGTTTTAGTGGTGTGATTTTGGAGATAATTCAACAAACATAATACATGAGTAATTGGAAAAATGATACAAATAATTTACACAATAATATAATAAAACCAATACATATATTAATGGAAATAGGTGTATTACAATATCACCCAAAAAGTGAACTTTGTTGCTACTAGGTGTTACCACTTCCATGTGGAATTCACTCACTATCCAATCCAACAACTTTTTTGGGAGAAACTTCATGTTCAAATAGCTTCCTTGACACTCTATCTCTATTATTATTATTATTCTATCTTTACTTATATTTTTTCCTTATTGTGTGTGAGGGAGATGGTATGCATGATATATAAAAATAATATTTTTCATTTTTCATTTACTGATGCTTTATCTTATAGTGACTTGTTGATCATCAATATCCCTGAGTGCACACCTTATAAGGTGCACTAGGAAAGGGTTAGGAAAGCTTGTTTTTTTTAGAAGATATTTTAATATCCATATCATGACCATATAATTATTAATACTAGTTCACATTATTCAAATTATCTTGCTATTTATCTCCTTACATCTTATCTCATTTATCTATGTCAGTTTCCCTATATCCTATGGCATTGGCCAGGTTGATACTCTATTTAGAATATTTTCCCTTTGTGTATTGTATCAATGAGTTTGATGTAGTTTTGAGCCTTTTTATAACATTCTTACTATATCAACTTGGCTAATACCATTCAATGTCAGCCAACATATTTCAATTTTATCAACCTAGTTGATACTTAATTTTTAGGATTGGTTTTGGGTATTATAAAACTATATATAAGAGTCATATTTCATTCCACACATATCATATACACTATATTTTATTTTATTTCACTTGCACTTTCGATCTAAGTCACTTTGGAGGAGTTAAAGGTAAAACATTATCTTGAAGAAGCTTGTCTTGTGGAAGTCTTGGAGACTTATGAGTAGGAGTTTTTTTGGTCTAGATCCTTTTGACCAAAATTTGAGGTTTTCACAACCACAACGTCTTTTGTAAAGCTACATTTGAGATAAGGGGGAGATTGATTCTCGAGGGGTTCACTCCAAGGTGAGTAGTTCTAATCTTATGTTCTTTCCTTTATTTACTTGGTAGATAGATGTTGCTTATTGCTTAGTGAATAAAGGTGTGTATCCTTGTATAAGTTTTATCTACATCGATTATACTAGTGTGTCTATAGGATTTCCTATAGTTTCCAAATTTCATTTTAGGTTACTTAGATCCCCAGTTTTCAACCATGGCACCTTACCCTTTTTGATCATTCTAATCCTTCCCCTTTATTTTAATATAATTTAATTACACAATTAATTACATTATTTATTTGAAATATTTTACTTTCATAGAGGTATATTTAGAGTTATCTCCTTTTTCCATACGCTTAAGCTTTAGAATCCTTTCCTCTTAGCATTTGTGACATAGGCACCTTTTTCTAGATCTATGTATCCATTGGTCATTACCTAAACATTAAGTATCACAAGCTCTATTTGATTGACCTTATTTAAGTCTAAATAAATTGAGATAATATAATTTTAGGTTAATCCTATCTCATGCATACATTCTTATCAAATTGACATGAATCCTATCGTAAATTTAGTTAGATTATCTTCACATTTCCATTTTTCATTTATTACCTTCAAAATAATCTATCTTCCTTTTTGGAACTTAGAAATTTTTTTCAAGTCAATTTATATTTTATAGTCTAACTATATTGACCAAACCAATACCTTTATCTATCAATCTATGAATGGTGTCAGCTAGTATAATTCCATTCTTTGTGTTTCCAATTTATATTTTATAACCTATTATAGTTAATTATATTTTCCAATTACATCATCCATGATGATCTAATTCATTTTTCTCATCATCCACTAGTGCTACCTTTTTTCCAAACTATATCGACCAACCCAATACAATCTATTTGTTTAAGATGATTGCATTATCTTGACTGATACGATCTATTTTTTAGATTTAGTAACTAACTATATTAGATTGGTTAATATCATCCATCTTCACCAAATAACATAATTATTTCATTGCTATACCATCTCCTAAATTTCCAAATAGTCAATAATATTACATAATCAAAGATCTAGATCTAAACCTCACTTATATCCTTACTTTAGACATAAGTATTAATCTACTTCCTCCAAGTCTTGACATTTCTACAATGGATAAATATTCCTTAGTAGATGCTCCCAATCCTAAATTGACTTTTAAATCATGCAACTTTAATTTTGTGTCATCAATACCCATACAATGTAATGTGGTTAAGGTCACTCCCAATAGTCCTCCTCTTAACACTGTAGACATCCAATTCCTAACACCATTTGTGTTGAAATTGTCAATCTTACTCGAATTGTGCTCAAATTCACATTTTAGGTCAAAATCCATAAAATGCCCTAAATGGTTCTAACTTGTCACTTACAAGTGCTAGTTTAGGTCAAAGTATTCCTAAATAAGGAAATGCATTTTATGGGCCAACTAACTTTGATAAAACCATTTCGAGTCAAAATCACAATTTTGCCATTTAGTGCTCTGGCTCACTCTTTTCTTCTGATTCATTGGTACACGTCACATACATTTTTTATTTGGTGTTGGAAACATCCTAAATGGGAATACAACGTCAACACATCTAACATCCCCTTCCATTTCCTCTCTAGTCAAATTATGACCCATTAATATGACTTTTTGACCATTTTGATTAATTGAGGGCCCATTTTCAAATAATTACACAAATGTTGATTAACCTTGTTTAAGGATAATTAATCCAAACCAAGAGCTTAAATGGATTTTACATGAGAGTTGTTGAATATTTCTTTTTGAAAATTGATTCCTATTAACTACATCATCAAGTGACATCATTTCTTGGGAAGACATCCCTAGGCCATAAATGCCACAAATATCAAGATTATAGGTCACCCATGCCTAGTTGATGCCTCTCATGCCTCTTCAATGACCTTTCTTCCAAGTTAATGATGAAGATAATTATGGATTTAATTCCAAATATTAGGATTATCCATGGCCACACATCTCAATCTTGAGATGGACGGTCATGGTTGTATCAGAGTTGTTGCCAAAATCTAGATAATGCGAGTGCAATGGAGATGTGATCACATGAGATGAAGCAAGTACACACCACATAGATGTTAAAGCAATTTGAAAATATCACAAGAAGATAAATTACACAAGACAAAATGGAGAAAACCAAAACAAATGTTGATTAACCTTGTTTAAGGATAATTAATCCAAACCAAGAGCTTAAATGGATTTTACATGAGAGTTGTTGAATATTTCTTTTTGAAAATTGATTCCTATTAACTACATCATCAAGTGACATCATTTCTTGGGAAGACATCCCTAGGCCATAAATGCCACAAATATCAAGATTATAGGTCACCCATGCCTAGTTGATGCCTCTCATGCCTCTTCAATGACCCTTCTTCCAAGTTAATGATGAAGATAATTATGGATTTAATTCCAAATATTAGGATTATCCATGGCCACACATCTCAATCTTGAGATGGACGGTCATGGTTGTATCAGAGTTGTTGCCAAAATCTAGATAATGCGAGTGCAATGGAGATGTGATCACATGAGATGAAGCAAGTACACACCACATAGATGTTAAAGCAATTTGAAAATATCACAAGAAGATAAATTACACAAGACAAAATGGAGAAAACCAAAATCTGATTAACATGAGATGGCCAAAGTGAAGAATACATATAGGAGAGTATGTAACTCCTCCACAAAAGGTGGCCAAGGCATCCCAAGAATAGACTGTAACTCCTCGATGAAAGGTGGTGACAAGGTGATAATAATAGAGAAGTAACTCCCAACAAGGGAGTTACTTATGACATTCTTATGACACCTATGACACATCTATGACAAACATCTCCACATAAGCTAGCCTATCCCACAAATGTAGGAAAACTCCATGTATGCACAAAAATATAATTTCCCTAATTAAAATATAGGGAAAAATAAAAACCTACACTAATACCCCCCCATAAGCATAACTTAGGTGGGTAGTGTGGAAATATAAAATGGGTCCAGACAAGTAGGCCTGATGAGGTACCATGTATAAATGCAATCTCTCACAAGATAGAGAAAATGAGAAAACCCATAGGAAAAAACTCCCCCCAAAAGAGAGACATAAAAGAAAAGAAGAGGCTAGAAAGCCCCCCCCAAAGATGATGCTAATGCAGATGTGGACCACACCCCAAGAAGAGCTCATAGATAAATGAACTTGCTCTCAGTAAAAGGTTTAGTGAAGATGTCTACAACTTGCTCCGAAGACTGGAAAAATATCAAGTCAATGACCTGACTATGAATAAGCTCCTGAATGAAATGCATGTGAATCTCTATGTGCTTGGTCTACTGGTGCTGAAATGGATTCGTGTAAATTTGAATGGTACTCTGGTTGTCACAATAAATGATGGTGGGCTGCTTGATAGGAATGCTAAACTCAGAAAGTATCCCTTGAAGCCAAATAGCCTCAGTAGTTGCATTAACAGCTCCCCTGTACTCTGCCTCTGTGGATGATATATCAATAACATTCTGCTTCTTGCTAGACCAAGTGATAGGACTGGAACCTAGAGAGAGACTGTAACCAGAAGTAGACTTGCGAGTTTGTGAATCACCAGCCCATTCTGAATCTGTATATCCAACCAAGTCAACCTCAATGCTAAATCTATAATGAATCCCATATCTATGTGAACCCTCTATGTAATGCAAGATCATCTTAGCTACTTTCCAATGTAGCTCATGAAGTTCTTGCATGAATCTAGAGACAAGTCCCACTATATATGATATGTCGGGCCTAGTGTGAGTTAAGTAGTTTAGACTACCAACAAGTTGTCGATATCGAGTGGCACCAACCAATGGTGAAGAACAATTAGCCTCAAGCTTGACTCCTGATAGAAAGAGAGTCAGAGATGGCTTGTAATCAGCCATGTGAAATTGAGCCAATAAGTCAAGAGCAGACTTAGGCTGTGCAAGAGAAATCCCTAAATCTAACTGTGAAATCTCGATGCCAAGGAAGTAATACAACAAACCCAAGTCTGTCATGTCAAATCTATCTTGGAGAGATGCCTTCACTACTGCAATAGCTGATGAAGAACTCTTGGTGATCAAAAGGTCATCAACATATAAAACCAAAATCAGGAGTGAATCATCCTGCCACAAGTAGACATTGGGGTTAGAATGGCACCTAGTGAAACCCACTATGAGAAGGAAGGAATCCATCTTGGTGTACCATGCTCGAGGGGCCTGTTTGAGGCCATAGATAGATTTCCTAAGTTTGCATACTAAGGAAGAATCCTAAATTTTTTTTGGCAGTTGCTCCATGTAGATCTCCTCTTCTAAGTCTCCATGAAGAAAGTCACTCTTCACATCCATCTGGTGCACATCCCAACCATGTGCTATGACAATAGCCAAGGTGAGTCAGATAGAAGTCATATTTGCAATGGGTGCAAAGGTCTCTGAGTAATCAATGCCTGCCACCTATGAGAAACCCTTGGCGACTAGTCGCACCTTGTACTTATCAACTGACCCATCTGCAACAAACTTGGTCTGATATATCCACCTACATCAAACCATCTTTCTTCCCTTAGGAAGTGAAGTCAAATCCCAAGTGTGATTTTTGATTAAAGTAGGAATATGCTTCCTCCATAGCACTGTCCCACTCAGGTACCCCTGATGCCTCTTAAAAAGTCTATGGATTTGAAACTGAAGCAAAGAAGGCATGTGGATCTCTCTGAAAATCCCTCCAGTATGTCTGTCATCTACGGGATCTCTTGCCCAAGTGCCAACACTCTCAAGTGTCTGTCTAGCCCGAAAGTGGCCCAAAAGTGGGCGAGTCAGGTGCTAATTCCTCATCCTCTGACTAACTAGAGGTGGATGACACTACATCACTGTCCTCACTATCTAAACTCAAAGAAGAAGAAGATGTCTCTGGCTCAAGAACCTACTGTGGCTGATCTTAATCTGATGAGGAATCATCATGAAGAAGTAGATCCAATGAGGGAGAAGATGTGTCAAGTGTTGAGTCTCTAGGACTCTCCTTAAAATGGACACTTCTCTCGATGAACAACTCATGAGTGACTAGATCTAGAAGGCAATACCCCTTAATGCCATCTGGATATCCTACAAAGATGCAAGGCTTGTATTGATGTTTCATAGCTTTGCATTTCTTCTTCAAAATGCAGGCCATGGCTGGGGATCTAAAAACTCTAAGGTGCTCAACATCAGGTTTTATTTTATGCCAAGCTTCAAAGGGTGTTATCCCTTTCAAAGCTTTGTGAGGAACCCTATTTTGAATGTAGCAAGCACAATTGATGGCTTCAGTCTAGTACTATGGTGCTAAGGATTTGGAGTGTATCATATAGCTATCCATCTTTTTCAAGAACCTATTTTTACGATCTACAACCCCATTCTGTGAAGGATTGTAGGTGACTGTGTGCTAAAAATCAATCCCCTATGTGTTGCAAAATTGCTCAAACCTGATGCTGACATACTCCCCTGCATTATCAGTTTGAAGAACCTTGAAGGATTTCTTACTCTATTTCTCAACAAGAGCCTTGAAGTCTAGAAAATTTTCCAACACTTCAGACTTTTGTTTGAGAAAATATATCCAAGTGTACCTAGAGAAATCATCAATGAAAGTGAGGATGTACTTGGCCCTTGTGAAAGATGGTTTGGGAAAGGGTCTCGATACATCACTGTGGACTAACTCCAAAGGTTGTGAAGCCCTCCAATCTTTGCCTTTGTCAAATTTTGCTTTGGGATGCTTCCCAAGGGAGCACCCCTCGCAAAGTCTTTTTAAGAATTGGACACGAGGCAAGCCAATAACCATGTCATGTTTGCAAAGTTGCTCAAGGTAGTGGTAGTTAAGGTGGCCAAACCGCTCATGCCACAATTTGATAACTCCATCTGAATGAGTCAGCAATGTTGTTGGAGAAGAATCTGATGCAAAATGTGAGGTGTATAACCTTGCTTGGTGATCTGCCCTACCCACTGCCACTGTAGTATCACTATGCAACTCCCTAATAGCCACTGAATTTGGTGAAAACTCAACTCTCATGCCTTGACCAATGTGAGTGATTTGGTACACTGATAGGAGATTGGTTGAAAGAGAAGGAACACTTAGAACATTATTGAATGTTCCTCCTTCCATTTCAACTGACCCTCTCCCTGCAATAGAAATTGATGTGTCATCATCCAAACTAATTAAATTCATGCTACAAGGCTCTAAAGATGAAAAATCAACTAGTGAAGAGCCCATGTGGTGAGAAGCACCCGAATCAATGACCCATGATGATGTAGAAGTTGTAGTAGCTACAAGGGCCTTGCCATTTTTTTCTCCTTACCCTTGCCTTTTACCTTGGTAGAATCTTGGGTAGATGAATTATGCTGGATGGACTTAGGAACACCTATGTTGTTCTTCTCTAGAAGATGAGTTAGGTGATCTATTTGTTTCTTCATGCATTTGTGTTCATCATGCCTTGCATTTTTACAATAGGCACACTTAACCTTCTCCTTCTTAGGTTTAGCATTGGAGGATGAAGACTCAGTGTTGTTTTTGGCAAGATTGTTGTTTTCTTTCTTCTTCACCTGGTCCTTATTCTTTTTCTTCTTCTCCTTTGTTGAAGTCTTATCCTTACCATTTCCAACTATCAAATCTTGGGGTTGAGTAGACTTCATTGTGCCCATTTTAATTAGCTTATCTTGCTCCCTAGTCAAGTCAGCAATGAATGAATCCAAGGAAGGCATTTTTCATGTAGTGCCAAGGGCACTTTTTGTGGCATGGAAAGTGGAGACAAAGATTGAATAGCTTGGACCTAACTTTGTGAGAATAGAAAGAATGAGTTGATCTTTCTTTTCTATCCCACATTCTTTTAATTACAATCTATGGGCCTTAAACTTAGTAAAGAAGTCTTGTAGGGTGTCAAAGTTGCTAGGACTTAGATTTGTGAGTTCATTTTTGAGCTCATGACCTCTCATCTCATCAAGCTTCCCAAATAAGTTTTCTAAAGTGTTCCATATGTCATTGGGAGTCTTGGAGGATTCTAAATGGAAGAGAAGTTTTGGAGACACAGACAAGCTCAGTAATCCATAGGCTTCATCACTATGATTGTACCACTTGACCTTCTTAGCATCAGTGTTGGGTTCTACTTCAGTACCCATGGTGATCATATACAACCCTTTGCTTCTAAGAATGATTGACATTTTAACCTTCCATTCATGATAGTTGAAGGGTGTTAGGGGTTTAAGTTGAAAAGAATCCATTTTAAGCTAAATTCACGTGAGGTTGTGTTGATTGCAAGTTGTGAATTATGTAGAAAGGAGAATGAAAGCAAAGATTAGCAAGTTGTGAAAAGCAATCACACCCCCTTGAAATATTGAGCCCCCCCAAATATGCAAGTGCATGCTCAAAATATGTTGGGCTCATCCGAGAATGTGTCTTAGAAAAATCAGTGCAAGACTTAAGCAAACAGGATGTCAGACTCAGTCGAAAATGCGTCTTGAGAGACTCAAATTTTAGGCACTTTATAAACTAAAGCATTTTTGACAAATAACAAGCCTACACTATGGAGAATTGAATTACAAGCACTTTTTTAAAAAATGGCACCCAAATCTGAGCTATCGTTTGCAAAATATTAAAGGTTTAATTTTTTCGTAAACTAGTGTTTTTGCAAAAAAAAGCACTAAAACATTAAAAAAATGCATGTTATGAGAGAGAAAGTAGCCTTCCAACCAATCATTGGATTCAGAATTAAATGAGGAATCTAAAAGAGGTTTGTGTGAGGGGGAATTGGCCTCCTGCCAACTCGGGCCTCACCCTTCATCTTCGTAGGTTGAAGATACAAGTTTTAAATGAAAACCCCCAAATTACCAAACTGTCTAAAAAACTAAATATTCAGTCAAATTGACTAATTTTTGTTTTAAAAGTCAATTTTTAACTGAAAATAATGAAGCAAAGATAGAATTGATGGAAGCCACGTGTTCAAAGGGCGCTACTTGGGACGCCAAGTAAGGAAGGGACGCCAAAAAATCACTATCCAAAATTTTACTTGTAGAAAAAATAAAAATATGTAGACCTGCTAGAAGCCATACAACGTGCTTGGTGCCTTACTGGAAGGACTGTGACATGGCAGAATTAAAAGATAACAACAAAAGTTTGGTGCAGACCAGAAGCTTGGCACAGACTAGAAGCTTGGCGCAGAGTTGCAGAAGTTTGGTGCTTGGATTGAATGAGTGCTACTGACTAAAAGAGCTAACTGTGAGGAGTGCTGAGTGCTGATCCTCCCTCTGCTGATCCACACAACAATGGCACCCAAGAATAGAAGTAAAACTAGCACCTAAAGTGAAGACAACCAAGACACCCAAATGCCAAGGATCCCAAGATGCAAGAAATGATATTGAAATATATATATTTATTTTAGATCAGATCTAGAAATAAAAAAATAAAGAGAACTCCACTCATCTTGATTTCAAAATAAACTAAAAGCACAATCAGACACACGATTATCGGGTTTGCTCTGATACCATATCGGAGTTGTTGCCAAAATCCGGATAATGCGAGTGCAATGGAGACATGATCACACGAGATGAAGCAAGTGCACACCACATAGATGCTAAAGCAATTTGAAAATAAAACAAGAAGATAAATTGCACAAGACAAAATAGAGAAAACCAAAATCTGATTAACATGAGATGGCCAAAGTAAAGAATACATATAGGAGAGTACGTAAATAACTCCTCCACAAAAGGTGGCCAAGGCACCCCAAGAATAGACTGTAACTCCTCCATGAAAGGTGGTGACAAGGTGCTAAGAATAGAGAAGTAACTCCCAACAAGGGAGTTACTTATGACATTCTTATGACACCTATGACACATCTATGACACACATCTCCACATAAGCTAACCTATCCCATAAATGTAGGAAAAATCCATGTATGCACAAAAATACAATTTCCCTAATTAAAAAATAGGGAAAAATAAAAAGCTACACTAATAGGTTGATCCTAACCAATCTCAGAATATATAAATAGAGAGGCCATGGACATAAATTTTAAGCTTGAATATTGCAAAGTTATAATGTTAAATTGTTTCCATAATCCTTTGCATTTGATCATTGATTTTGTTTGAAAGCTTCATTGATAAGCTAGTTTAGTGATTTGGAATCATTAGCCTAGGTTTTATGGAGTGTTCTTGAGACATTAGAGGAGTTTACCACCATTGTTAACAAAAACAAGGATGCTTGATCAAGAGAGAACATGCTTTTGAGCCACATGGGTATGGTGAATCCATTTGGGAAGGTAATATGATGTTTCTTTCTGTCTTTTATTTCTTGCTATCCTTTGTAATTCTCATAGGAATACATAGGCTTAGTTAGTTAGTTTTCTATGCATTTTTTGTTATTTATGGACTAATGTTTGACTAACTTGCTTTGTAATCCTCTCTACATCTTGGCACACTCAGTGGGACTAGACACATCTCACACCTGAAGAAGATCATTTTGTAACTTTAAAATATTCATTTAGACCCTTAAAACTCTTGCAAATTGATTTTCTAACTTTATCTTGCCATTTTTGTTTGCCATGATTTTACACAGTAATCGACATTGGCTAGTAAGACCGACATTAGTTGTAGAGCTTAACTGACGTCAGTTAAAAAAACTAACATCAGTTGTATACCTATCATTGATCATATTGGTATAACCGATATCGGTTGGAAAATGTAACCATCATTGGTTATATAAACTAACGTTAGTCACTATGTTTTTCTTAAAATACAGACCTGAGAGCTCTTTTCCTAAAGTTTATTGTTTCAAACCAAAAAAAGATTCAAAGTTAAAGGATATGTTGACATTTTTGCTGCAGGACCAAGCTTGACATTTGCTAAAAACATGTTTTGAATCACCTTTTTCATGTTAAAAAATCAATTAGGAACTTTGTTTTGGTGTTTAATGAAAAATTTAGATGCTTAGATGAATGATTTCAAAGTTCACAATCTTAAGACCAAGGGGTCAAATGAAGACCACCAAATCTTTCATTTAGGCATAAAATTAAACACACTTATCAATTTTTGTTTGTAATAGTTGTTTAATTATATTTTGTTTGGGAACAAGAGGAATGTTACATGTATGCTCTTCCATTTGTCCCCTTTAGGGAACCCTTGAAATCAAAAGTGCCATTCTTATTGCAAATAACCTAGTCCAAGGCTTAGAAAGAATGTCATCTAAAGCACTCCCTAAAAACTCATCAAAGTTTGGGTGACCTTAAAAATGACCCTAAAGTCTTATATTTTATGCTTTCTTTATTTGTATGCAAACTTGGTTTATGAGGGGGATGTCATTACCTCTCACGAGTTCTTTAGGGAAGCTTTGAACCAAGGTTTCATCTCTCAGCATTGACTTCATTTGGATCCTAGTTGGAGTTGCACATGAGACATATCTGCATTTGGACATCATACTACACTAAGCAAACAATAGGATGTAGTGGTTGTAAAAAGGACTAGACTTTTTTACAACTAGCCATTGCCACGGTCACCTAATTTATATGCTTATCTTTTGCATCATTTGATTGAAAGTCATTGTGTAATTGATTTCCCTAGAACGATCAAAACTTTACTAGTTTAGTAGACCCTACTTTACCATACCTTATTAATTTAGACATAAGATGTTTGTTTTTTGTCATTAGCTTACTTGGTATTGATTTGTGTGTAAAACTACTTGTTAACCCAATGAACTTAACCAAAACATGTTGTCCTCAATTTTCTTGAGCAAGGGAGGTGTTATGCTGTCCAATTGGAAAATTCACCTTTTCCTTGTTCAAATAATTATCAAAAACTTTGTGTCATATCATCCACTTTGGCACAGTCATGCTAACCGATTGAGTCTAGATATTTTACCCAATTTGTTTAAATCCTTCATTTATAATCTACATTCAAAATTGAACCTTTCTAAGTTCTAAGGGTTGGTGTGTCAAAGTGAGTTCACCATTTACACACTAAGCTTGTTTTAACTTGGGTTCAATTTTCTATTTGAATTGAAGGTCATGTATTAAGACTCAAAATCAAATTATCATCTTGGTGGACTCAATTCATCTTGCATATCGCTCATGCTTTGAGTCCTAGAACATATTTTATCCTACTAGAATCATGTGGCAATGTTGTGCTACCTATTTTGTCCTAGCTTTATACTTAGTGATTCATGTATGTTTTTACATCTTGAGTTACTTAGTCCATTTTGTCTTCATCATAATCCAGAGAGATTTACTCTAAACTTCTAGAGTCAACTTGTCAAAGTTGAAACTAGCTTTTATAGTATGAGTGTATCATAAAGATCTAGGCTTTGGTGTACTAGTTTTTACCTTGGGTCTTTGAGTTACTTTACCCTCTTCTGATCTATATGATTTCAACATTACCAAAGGTTGAATAAACTCATGAACCAAATCTTCTAAATTATGCATGGTTTCAAACCACCCTCCCTTATAGTCTCACTGGTACCTTGGTTATTTGTTTAAAAGAGAGCCGAAGCATACTTTGTTTGGTTTCCAAACATTGGTCCAAAGTTAGTCAAACACACAAAACAACTCTTTTAGACATGACTCAAAGGTTCACTCGTAGTGGGGCCTCTTATGGCCTTAGTTATGAAGATGAGCAATTTTATGATGGTCAAGATAACCCCATTATTTTTGATGATATCCATGAAATAGTAGGATCTGAAGATGATTACAATGAATATCAACCCCAAGAAGATCAAGATGAATCCATTCTTATATTGATAGAATCAGGTACTAGAATACCTTCTAACTTTTCTATAGAATAATTGCATACCTTAGTTAGAGACAGAGAATAATGACGGCAAGAGCAAGATTTTTCACAAATAGACATACCTTCTTCCTCTAACAAAGGAAAGGAAATATAAATAGAATCAAAACCCATAAATCTAGACCTTCTAGCCAAGATCAAGATAATAAGTCAACAATATGCAGCTCAACTTGTTGCAGACTTAATTGACTCCCTAGTTACCACTTTAATTCATAATAATGCTTTGAAAGAACAAGGAAATGTGGTTGAAAGTACACAATAAATATTGGATGAGGACATTGCCATAGTGGATCAAGGTAATCTAAATGAACAGTTAAAGGCACAAGAGACCTTACAAAGTGTTCCATTTGACATGGAACATACATTCTTCAATCATTAAGAACCTCTTATCACTTTACAAACTCAAAAACCCAAACATTCAGTTCGAATTGAGGAAATCCCTCAAGAAAATTTGGCTAGTTATTTTCAACCAACCTAAAAATTGGTAAATAAACATAGAAATTTTCAAAATGAACAAAGTACAAAACAACCAAATTCAGGGAATGTTTTACAATCTAAGAATTAACGAACTATGTTCTAAATTCAAGGAGCAAATTAGAACCAAGTCATGGATCAAAAGGTATACACTACTTATAGATCCACACAAAATTAGGGGCACATTCCACCCTAACAAAAATAAAACCAGGGACACTTTCCACCCCAACAATAGCAAAACCAGGGGCACATTCCACCCCAACAATAATGAAACTAGGGGCACATTCCACCCCAATAACAATGAAACCAGGGGCACATTCCACCCCAATAACATCTTATTCAATACACAAATGCACCAAACATACAAGAATGGAATTCTATGAATAAAATTATTCAAAGATTGGAGACAAATAATAGAGTCAAAAAGTACAAATTCGATGAGATATGCCCAAATCCATTTGATTTATCTATTCTCTAAAACCCTTTTCCACCTCATTTTAAGGCACCCAAATTTCAAAAGTACAAAGGAAAAGGAGATCCATGCAAGCACATAGAGGAATTCTTCATTTTATGTTAAGAGGTTGCTTATAGTAGCGAGTACTTACTATGCTTATTTATGTGAAGTTTAGCGGGACAAGCTCTTGATTGGCTACTTAAACTACCCAAGGGATTAGTTGTAGATTGGAATGACTTATCAAAAAAGTTTGTTAACCATTTCTCATATAACATAGAACATGAATTAAATGTTGTTGACTTATGCAAAGCCAAGCAACGTGATGGTGAAAGTTTCATTACATATCTGCAAAGGTGGAGAGCATTGACATGCCACTTTCAACTTAACTTACCAGATAAATAGTTGGTTGATATCTTTGCACAAAATTTGCATCCTAAAGTTGCACATAATCTATGATTAACTTGTGCTAACTCATTTGAAGAAATTATTGACAAAGGAGTACAGATTGAGAAGGCTCTTATTACTAAGGGCCTTGTTAAGATTTTTGCTCAAGTTAAGCATCTAATTAGACTAAATCACCAGCTCAAATAGTTATGCAGGATAAACCTAAAGGATTTAGCAAAAATAAAAACATGGTTGGAAATGAGGTGACTAAAATAAGAATGTACAAATGGTACATGCTATGCCTCCTTCAAATGTACCATTAACTCCCCTAAATCCACTACCTACTTTGTAGGGACAACCTCCATGAAGGACATTTCATAATAATTTTAGAGTCTTTAGCAACTTAGGACAATCAACTAAAATAGTGTTACAAAAGCTCGTTGTACCTAATTTAATTATATGGCCACTATCAAGGCCATTTCCTCAAGATCAACCAAAACTAGATTGGTACAAAGGGAACAAATGGTGTAACTTTCATCGTGTTGCTAGTCACGGTGCATATTATTGCATTTAATTGCGACATATTATTGAGGACTTTATATTGAAAGTGGTGAAATAGAAATTAAGTTAGCCCCTAATCAGGACACAAATTAGGATATGGGAATCTACAGAGACCACTTTCCTTGACATGATCCACCACCACTAAGAAATAATCAAAATGGCCACAATCAATGATAGAGGTAGAATCAAAACCAATAATAAGGTCATAATCATAATGAGAATAATCGAGATCATAATGCCCACACTAATAATGTGGATTATAATAATTTACCTTATAACTATAATAATATTGTGGGATGCATTTTTGTAACCCACTTTGCCATTGTTACTATAAAACCATGTGGCCAATCTCATGTTCCTCACAACATGGGACCCATCATTATAGGGTGCACCCTCTCCCCCTAGTAATACCGTGTCAGGTTCACATCATCATGTTGCCACTCCATTTTCATGGGTTACTAATTTTGAACAACAACATCTTTCTTCTAATTATAAAGGCTCCTAATTGACCCAAAATTGTAGTGATACAGTTAGACACCTGTGAGTTACCATCCAAGGTCCTTTGCCTTCCTCTTTTAATTATAATACCTCCTTGCCACTTATAGGTTGTGCAATTGTAACTAGATGCCCATGAGTTACCATTCAGGGCCCTTCACCCACTTCTTCCATAAAACCCAATGAGAATATTATGCCAACAATTTCAAAGCCAAATACTATCCTAACAAAGACTAAACTAGTTAAATCTGTAATCTAAAGGCCTTATAGTCTAACAGATCAATTAGATAAATCACTTGCACAAATTTCCATATTAGAACTCTTACATACATCTAATGTCCATAGAATCATCTTCGATAAACTTTTGAAAGAGTCTATTGTGCCTAATAATATAAACCTTGATTAGTTTCATAACCTAGTTGGATACTTGTCTTCATTTCTGTAAATCACATTTGATCAAAAAGATATGTCCACCCTCAACCCAAACCACAATAACCCACTATACATTGAGATAATCATTGCGGATCACAAGATCAAGTGGGTTCTTATAGATAATGGTTCAGGGATAAACATCATATCTCTTAAATTGGTATGATGATTGGGATACATGGATAAAAACATTCAACTAGAAACTATTACAATCAAGGATTACGACAATGCTAAAAGGGAGTCATCTACTATAATTTGGTTTCCAATTGTGGTTGGGTCTATTTCTCATCACACATTATTATATATTGTGGATATTGAGCTTCTTTATAACATACTTCTTGGTCATCATTGGATCCATGAAGTACAGATAGTTCCATCTACTCTTCACCAATGTCTTAAGTTTCTCCATGATGGGATCGAGGTTACTATTCCCATTGATCAACAACCATATCAATACTTCAAAATTCTTGAAGTAGAGTTTCATAATTATAAATATTGCCTAGGTTCTGAATTCATTGTAAAGAAGAACAAAGCTAAAATTTCTCATCCATCTCCATCTAATTATATAGACCCTGGTGATCTAGCCTCCACTTTGGCCGATCCATTTCTTATAGCTCTGGACAAGAAGGTTATTATTAAAGACCTAGGCATTTATATGTACCATTTTAAGGATGTCCTCCATATTGAAAAATTACCAAAATTGCCTAAGACATTTGGTAAGTCTAAAACTTCCCAGAATCCTAAAAAACATGATAAAATTCGGTAACCAAAGAAGAAACAACCAAAACCTATTATGGTTTTTGTACCTGCAATTACACCAAATAAAGATCGAGAGGCTTTCATCGAGGGAGATTGGTTATGTTCTGAAGGCCTTGCTGATTTTTTTTAGAATCTAAAGTATCTTATCCCTAACAAGATAATGGATCATATTGACTATACAAGGAAAGGCCTTGGCCCACAGGCACAAGGAATTTTAGAACCCTTATCATCTGGAGTTGTCAATTAGAATCATGGTCTTATATTTAAACCACTAGGGGATGACCTCATGACATTTTATAGTGACTCTTCTGAGGTGATTAGTAGCAAGACTCCTAGTAGTGACACAACATCCTATGATAACCTTTTTGATGAGCTTCCTGACTTAGATTTATTTGATTCAAATGCCATATTGACCATAATGCCTATTGGAGCTTCCCATCCTAAAGCAAAAACCCATCCTAGTGGTGCTTACCTTCCTAAAGTATGACATTATATATTTACCATTGGTGCTTCTGATCCTGAAGCAAACCCTCACTATAAATTATGCCTTTGCCATCCTGAACTTATAGCTTGGGATCAACAAAATTTAATCATATGCCTTGATGAGTTTCAAAATGAAGAATCAATTATAGAATACATGGGCATATGAGATGCATTTCTCATTGGTGATCATAATCAAGGTTTTGATTTTTCATTGAATTCTTCTACCTACTTTAGAGAGCATGCAAAATTTCTTGGTCATAATAATGAATAAACATCAAGATCTTTAGGTGAAAACCTCTTTGAGGCACTTGTCAATCAGGGAAAAAGTAAAGAAAAAGATAGGGATTTGAGTGAAAACCTATTTTAGGTGCTCCTAGGTGGGAAAATTTGCTCATCCCCTCAGGATGTAGAAATCCCATCCAACACAAGTTTCATAGCTATTACAAGCATCTCTTCAGAACAACATCAAATATTTAAGCATCTTGCTCTTGAGTTTATAGAGGGTTTTTCCAATTAGACTTTACTTGAGAAGGCAAATTTTGATTCTTCATATTATTCAAATCTTTGGGAGGAACAAAAAGAAGATATAGTAAATGAAAATGATTATGACCATACATTGTATATAATTCTAGAAGATGGATCCACACTCCTTATGGAGAGCATAACATAAGTGAATTTAGGAACCCATGAGAATCCCAAAATGGTTTATCTTGGAGCTTCCCTTACTAAAGTAGAACGTGAACATTTTATATCCATTCTTAAAGATTATATAGACATATTTACATGGGCATACTCTGACATGCTAAGATTAGACCCAAATTTAGTTATGCATCATCTTGTTGTTCACCCTGGTGCTGAACCAGTCAAACAAAAGTTGAGAAAGATGCATATGTGCATCATCCTTTTGGTTAAGGTCGAGTTGGAAAAGTTGTTAGGAGCCAATTTTATCAGACCACTAGACTACTCTGAATGGGTTTCTAACATAGTACCAGTGAGTAAAAAAACCCTAGGCATATGTGTTTGTACTAATTTTCATGATATCAATAAAGCATGCCCCAAAGATGATTTTTCTCTGCCCAACATTGACATGATCATTGACTCAACTGTTAGGTACGAGATGCTATCCTTAATATATGGATTTTTTGGTTACAATCAAATCAAGATATCCCCTAAAGATCATCATAACTCCATGTTCACCACCCCATGGGGGACATTATATTATCAAGTCATGCCATTTAGTTTGAAGAATGCTAGAGCCACATATCAACATGTAATGACTATCATATTCCATGACATGATGCATGACATTGTCAAGGACTATGTTGATGATATACTATCAAAATCACGAATAAGAGATGGAGACTCTGACATTCTATAAAGAATATTTGAGAGGCTTCATGCATATAAAGTCAACTTGAATCCTAAGAAATGTGTCTTTGAAGTCACATCAAGAAAATTTCTAGGGTTCATTGTATCAAAATGAGGGATCAAAGTCAACCTTGCAAAGGTCAACACTATTATTGAAATGCCTCCACCAAACAATCTTAAATAGTTACAAGGTTTACAAGGAAAGATCCAGTCTATACATAGATTCATTTCTCAATTGGCAGATAAGTGCCGCCCATTTACTCATCTCTTATAGAAATGGGTCAAATTTCAGTGGGATGAAGATTGTTGGATAACATTTGCAAATCTTAAAACATATTTGGCCAATCCACCAATGTTACGACCTCCAACACAAGGAAAGCCACTACTTCTTTATATATCAGCCACAAAACATGCACTGGGGGCACTTTTGGCCCAGCATGATGATCAAGGTACGGAACACATTGTTTATTATTTAATCCACACATTAGTAGCCTATGAACATAATTATATATCTATTGAGAAGGCATGTTTAGCTATGGTGTTTACCACTCAAAAATTATGACATTATATGCTAAATAACAAAACTATTGTTATCACCAAGGTAGATCCTCTCAAGTTCCTCTTATCTAAAGTAGCTCTTCAAGGATGCATGGCTAAATGTATTATGCTCCTTAGTGAGTTTAATATTGATTACCAAAATAAAAATTCAATAAAAGGATAAGTTATTGCTGACCAACTTGCAGAAGCTCCTATTACAGCCACTCAACCTCTCAAATTTGACCTTCCAGATGATTCTATCATGATGATAGAACAAGCATCACAAGAACCTAAATAGTGGATGCTTGATTTTGATGGATCTTTTACATTTCAAAGGTCTGGAGATGGCATATTATTGATCATGCCATAGGGGGATTTGATCCCTAAAGCCTTCCTTATACAATTTTAGTGTACAAACAATATGGATGAATATGAGGAATTGGTTGCAAGGCTCCAACTTGCCATACAGTAGGATATTCAAAGCTTAAAAGTCTATGGATGTTTGTATCTAATCATAAATTAGATAACTAACCAGTATCAAACAAGGGATGATAATTTTGTTCCTTACAAGCAAATTATCGATAACCTCAAAACACATTTTCAATCTTTGTAGTTTGAGCAAGTTCTATGAGTTAACAATAGATCTGCCAATGCCATGGAAATAATCAATTCCATGATTCAAATGCATGACAGTGCTAAAGAGTGTCAGTTCTTCATTGAAAATCTTCTTTATCCATCACATATTTTATCAGATTTAGAGAGGATATGCACCATTTCTAATCTTAATCCCTCACCTGAGCTACCATGGTACCAAGATTTTTATAACTATTTCCATAGTCATGTATTTCCCGCCAACCTTCCCAACAACCAAAAAAGCTATTCCTTCATCACTTAACATGTTATATCTTCCTTGGAAACATGTTTTATTGTAAAGGCTATGATGGAATGCTTTTTCATTATTTATCTTTGGGAGAATCCAAGCTGACACTAAAGGAGGTTCATGAAGGAATGTGTGAGGCCCATACCAAGGTGTAGTTCTAGAAAAGAAACTCTTCAAAATAGGCTATTATTAGCCCAAAATAGAGATAGAAGCTTGTAATTATGTAATGAAGTGTGTTCCTTGTTAGTAGTATGGAAACTTGATACATGCACCTTCCTTACCATTGCAATCAATTGTAACACCATGGCCATTCTCAACATGGGGTCTTGATCTCATTGGAAAAATTAACCTGACATCTTCCAATGGCCATAAGCATATTTGACTACAATTGAATACTTTACCAAGTGGATTGAGGCCATTCCTCTCAATTATGTTATCGAGAAATAAATAACCAAATTCATTCATTAACATATCATCTATCGATATGGCATCCCAACCTGTATTATATCTGATAATGACAGATCATTTATGAACCAAGATGTGAAATCTCTTTGTGCAAAATTCAAGATCAAGCACAAGAAATCCAATCTATATAACTTGAAAGCCAACAAATAAGCTGAGGCATCAAATAAAACCATCTAAAGAATATTATCAATGATGCTAGATATAATTGGCACTTACAACTCTTTCTTTCCCTTTGGGCTTATAGAACCAGTCATCACACCCCAATAGTAGCTACTCCATACTCCCTTATTTTTGGTACTAAAGCTATCATCTCGATTAAGATTGAGATCCTATCATTAAGAATATCATTGGAGCACATTGAAGATATGAAGACTATAGAGCCTCATGACTGCATGAACTAGAGCTTCTTGATGATAAGTATAGATGGCCTAGAAAACTTACAGGCCTATCAAAATAGATTGTGGAGGAGCTATAATAAATGCGTTATCCCTTCAAAATTTTAGATTGGTGACTTGGTTTTGAAAGAAAACTAGAAGAATATGAATGATGAACCCAAAAAGAAAGGCAAATTTCAACCTAATTGGTTAGGACCATATATTGTCACAACAAACTATGGATCAGGAGCATATCGACTGGCTAAACCTAATGGTGAAGGACTTTTAGAGACCATGAACATTATACACCTTAAGAGGTTATACACATGAACAACTTTGAACCATTTTATATAAGACCCCTGACTTGGGGGCAAATTTTATTGTCATAATTTTATCTCAACCTTTTATCTTACCTTGAACACATTTTAAACTACCTTGGTCCACTTTTTATGATTCCTCACAGTAAAGGCTTTGAATCCTTGGCACTCTAAAAATATTCTTCATCCCATTCTGGATTTCCCTCTTTGAGAATCATTTTCTTTATTATGTCTAAGGCATGTTATAAGCTTGAACACTTTTAATCCCTTGACCAATTATGATCTTGATTATGTCTCATGAACATTATGAACATCCTCAATAGCAGTTCTATAAATTAGTTCAGCGAGGATAATATTGTGTAGCTTCAAACAAGTGAATAGAAACATCTTAGTTCCAGATCATTGCTACACTATTACAGATAGGTGAATGTTGATACTTCTTTTTTACTTTAGGTTGCACATTATTATATATCACATTTGCTGTTCTTTATTTTTTTATCAAAGATCCTTGCTCTCACTGATTTGTGAGCATGGGCCGTTGTAGCTAGCTTAGCTATCTTATTGGAACCTCTACTCTCAAGATGTGCATCTCCTTGACTAGATGGTCCCACCTTGTGTATATTTTATCCCAAAAACACCAAAAACATTAAAAATACTAAAAACATTAGAACATGATCTGAAAAAGAACAAAAACATTGTCTCATGGTTCTATACATTTGTACATTCTCATTCCACCATGCTCTACTCTTGCCATTTTGTAAGCATAGAAACACCAGTTTATTTCATCTTGTCCCATGAAATTTCCATTTTTCAAGATGATTCTTTCTCATCTCATCAATATTTTCTTTGCCACACCATTCTCATTTATTTGTCGTATCTTCTATTTCTTCTATAACATTAATCATGCTAGTCTAATCATCATTTTTCTTCTATTCCATTTCTTGGAAGAACTACATTTGGCTTGAAGTTGATGTTGGAACATGCATCCATGGAACTATGTAGGTAGCGCCCACTTATCTTATACATCTAGAGTCAGCTTGACCAACCCCTTTCTTTTCTTCTCTTCCGCCATTTCTTTTGTCATTGTTCCTCTTTAATTAGTATACAATTGTCATGTCATTATTTTTTGTTATGATGTGGTGGAAAGTAACACGTCTATCGCACATTCATGAACATTTGTCTTTAAAATCTCACTAATTTGGTTTTTGTTTGCATGTTTATTTGAGTTTTCTTGGTGTTTTATTGTGCTTTATCACCTCTCCTTTTATTTCTTCTCCTTTTCTCTTTTTATTACTTATTGTCTCATCTTGGTCTTGTGTTTCCTTGTTTGTTTGTTTGTTTGCTTATCTCTTTTGTGTTTCAGAACATCTTGATGATTCACATGGATCTTGATTATTTATAGCTTGATCTTATGTTATTATGTTGTTCTTAAACCATTTTTTTTAATTTGATTGTTGTTGGTGTCTTGTTTTTCTATTTAATTTTGCTTTTCTCTTTTGTGTTCAAGAATGCCTTGATGGTCCACATAGATCTTGATTATTCATATCTTGGTCTCATGTCGTTAAGATGTTCTTGAATTTTATTTTTAAACAATTTTTTCCTACTTAAGATGATATCTTGATTTCAAGTTAGGTTCATTACTGTTTATCTTTTTCTTTATTTTTGCTTTTTTGTTTAAACATAAATCACTATAACTATGATTTTAGTCATTGTTTTACCATTATCCTTAGTTATACAACGCAATTGAATTTTATGTCATTCTAAGTTATTCGTACTTATGATGCCTATTTTTTTTTCTATAGCAAGCACTTTGTGCTCAGATCTCAAAGTCTTAACATTAACATCAGCTCTAATGAATGAGTCTCAAGAACACTTTGTAAAACTCAGGCTCATGATATGGAATTAGGATTTTAGGTAGCATGCATTTCAAGCTTCTTTATCTATGCTTAGATGTGCATCTCGTTGAATACATTGTACGTATAATCAATTCTTGGTCATTTTTCATCATTCTTCATTCCATTCTCTCCTGAACTTGGGTGAACTACATTAGCCTAAAGTTCATGTTGGAACATGAGTCCATGGAACTATGTAGGAAATGCTCAATTTCTATTGAGGTCAACTCGGCTATCTCCATTATTCTTTTCATATCTCTCATCACTATGTGCATTCTCATATTCTTGGTTTTTATATGGCTTTCTAAGCCATTACACCATTGATGTATGTTTGCATCCACTCACTTTAACCTATCTTTTTGGTTATATCCTTGAGCTATTTTTTCTTGCCAATTGCCCATGCTGGGGCCCAACATATGAATCATGTTTGAATCAAATTATCTCTATAGGGGCAAAATTATTTATTCTTTATCAATGATCAAGACTTGACCTACTAGGGCACAACTATTTTATCATGATCAAATCTACTCTACTGAAGTACTTATTATATTCTCTTTGGAGACCCCATTCTAGTGGTGCTTCCCTTCTTGAAGTAGAATGTTCTCTCTTTTACTCTAATTACAATATCTCCACATTAAAGCCCATTATTGCAATATTTTAGTGTGTAACTTATCTCGAGATTGATCAATGCCATAAGCATGCAACTTGTACTCTCAAATTGGGTACATTTAAAGTGTGTCCCTTACATTTATGGATTATATATTTCTCATTCCCCCTATCTCTGGGGCCTATTATACCTCTAATTATATTTTGATCATTGATGGTAATCATGTGTGCAAGCATTATCTCATCTATATGTGATCTATTCCATGGGTTAATCTCTCACTTTCTCTCTCTTTTCGAGAGTCCATCCTTTTCTTCCATCTTAGTGTGTCCTCTCAAGGGGGGATCATGGGTATGTTCCAATTTCTTCTTAACAATTCTTTTATTTGAAAAAATGTTGCTTCACCTGAATGTATCACTACACCTTCTCAAATAGGGGCAAAATGTAGACATCCAATTCTTAACACCATTTGTGTTGAAATTGTCAATCTTACTCAAATTTCACTCAAATGCACATTTTAGGACAAAATCCATAAAATGCCCTAAATGGTTAAAATTTGTCACTTACAAATGCCAGTTTAGGTTAGAGTATCCCTAATAGGGTAATGCATTTTATGGGTCAGCTAACTTTGATCAGGTCATTTTGAGTCAAAATGTCAAGTTTGCCATTTAATGCTTTGGATCACTTTTTTCTTCTAATTAATTGGTACACATCACGTACCTTTGCTATTTAGTGTTAGAAACATCCTAAATGAGAATAAAACTCCAACACATCTAACATCACCTTCTATTTTAGGATCATATTACCTTCCCAAATGGATTCACCATACCCATGTGGCTCAAAAGCATGTTCTCCTTTGATCAAATATTTAGGCATTAACTAGGCATTGAAGAGGAATCTAAGATCAGCCTCCAATGTCTCAAGAACACTCCATAAAACCTAGGAAACATCATGTACCCATGTAAAATCTAACATCAAAATCTCCAAAGCAACATCATATTACCTTCCCAAATGGATTCACCATACCCATATGGCTCAAAACATGTTCTCCCTTGATCAACTAAGTAGGCATTAACTAGGCATTGAAGAGGCATCTAACATTTCCCTCTAATGTCTCAAGAACACTCCATAAAAACTAGGCTCATGATTCCAAATTACTAAACTAGCCTATCAATGAAGCTTGCAAACAAAATCAATGATCAAATGCAAAGGATTGTGGAAACACTTTAACATTATAACTTTACAATATTCAAGCTTAAAATTCATGTCCATGGCCTCTCTATTTATAGATTTTTGAGATTTGTTAAGATGTTCATAATGTCTATGAGACATAATTAAGATCATAACTGGTCAAGTGATAAAAAGTGTTCAATCTTATAACATGCCCAAAAGAAACAAATGAAAGAAAGCAACATCATATTACCTTACCAAATGGATTCACCGTACCCATGTGGCTCAAAAGCATGTTCTTCCTTGATCAACTAACTAGACATTAACTAGGTATTGAAGAGGCATCTAACATCTCCCTCCAATGTCTCAAGACCACTCCATAAAACCTAGGCTTATTATTCCAAATCACTAAACTAGCCTATCATTGAAGCTTGCAAACAAAATCAATGATCAAATGTAAAGGATTGTGGAAACAATTTAACATTATTAATTAAAAATATTCAAGATTAAAATTCATGTCCATGGCCTCTCTATTTATAGATTTTTTAGATTGGTCAGGATCAACCATGACTGTCCATCTCAAGATTGAGATGTGTGGCCATGGATAATCCTAACCAATCTCAAAAATATATAAATAGAGAGGCCATGGACATGAATTTTAAGCTTGAATATTGCAAAGTTATAATGTTAAATTTTTTCCACAATACTTTGCATTTGATCATTGATTTTGTTTGCAAGCTTCATTGATAGGCTAGTTTAGTGATTTGGAGTCATGAGCTAGGTTTTATGGAGTGTTCTTGAGACATTAGAGGAGTTTGCCATCATTGTTGACAAAGACAAGGATGCTTGATCAAGGGAGAACATGATTTTGAGCCACATGGGTATGGTGAATCCATTTGGGAAGGTAATATGATGTTGCTTTTTTTCATTTGTTTCTTTCTATCCTTTGTAATTACCATAGGAATACATAGGCTTAGTTAGTTATTTCTTTATGCATTTTTTGTTATTTATGGACTAATGCTTGACTAACTTGCTTTGTAATCCTCTCTACAAACACTAATACTTATTATCAAAATCCTCCTATATATACAATAAAAATACTTGCACAAATAATCCTTATTCAAGCTTATACTAACTCTCAATAGCTCCAAGTACAAAATCAGATTTTACACTTGGCTAGTCAACCACAAGTCATCATGACTCAACCAAATTAGAATTTTTTTCATCCTTCTCATGTATATTCCAATGAAAATATCATCCATCAACCTCCAATGCATAAAAAAACTTCAAATTTTTTAAAACATACCTTTATCTCCCTCCATTGTGTCCATATACATTTGAAACATCTCTCGAACTATCACATATGAAGGGTCTAAAAATCCTACTATCTTTCTTAAAAACTTTGACAATCTCTATAAAGAATGGGTTCAAAATAATACCTATAATACTACCAAATTTATAGTCAAAAATTTTGGGTTAAAACACGTAAGTGAATCCCACTTGGTAGCCAAGTCCATCCAAATCTAAAAAAAAAATGGGGTTCAAACAAACCCCCTTTGTTTGAACCCCCATGTGTAGTTTTTGAAGGGGATTTGAACAAAGGGGGTCAAATATTTACTTTATGCATTTGATTAATTTAAATAAACCAGTGAATGAAATGATTTATTTAGAGGGGGTTCAAATGAAGGGGGTTCAAATGAACCCCCTTTATTCAAACCCCATGTGGCATCAAATCCTCACCCATTCAAGTGGAAAGCTACTATTGTCCTAAATTACCACTTTAGATGCCACGTATTAGGATGAAAAAATAAAATAAAAACACATGGCTCTACATATAAATAGGTCTTTTTATGACCTTTCTAATAATATGATTTTTTTATAAGTTTTAATAATATTTAATATTTATTTTCATTTATTTTATAAAATATAATTATTTATAAAATGAAGTATCATATATTTGAGGCATTGGAAAAAATAGGAGACTATGGCCATTTAAAAAAAAATATATCAATGCACTTGACTTTAATGTCCTTGTTCCAATGGTGAAAGAATTAGTTTATTTTGACATATATATAAAAAGATATCATGAGAAGTCATAAGCATTGATATTCCCTACCTTGATCCTTTGCAAAAAAATCTTGAGAAAATATTATTTTTTGAGAAAATTATGAGGGGGAGAAATCAAGTACTCAATAAAAATTTTTGTACATGAAACATACACACTATGTATTTAGGTATTAAAAAAATTATTTTTTATTATTTCATTTTTTCAAAAAAATAATAAATGTAATCTACACTTAAAATTAAACATTTCATTAGTTTACACCATTTTCACATTTTATACGGTTAGGTCACTATTGTCTATACAAATTGAGAAATGTTCATATTTTTATTTTTTACCATCCCCTTTATACCAAAAAGTGGGACACAATATTATGATTCAACCCTTTTATTGGTGATGCACTGGAATGGTATAATAAACTTTGTAGACATTCCATTACATAACTAGAGGCTTTAATCAATGCTCTAGTTAAAGAATTTCAACATAATGATATTTTTGGAAATAGCCTTAGCCATTTCTTCAATGTTAAGCAAATTCTTAATGAATACGCTCATACTTTCATGAAATGATGAAAATATTTAGCCCAAAGTGTAGACATTTAATTTTTATCATTATTGTGTTAAAATTTTAAATATGAATAATATCCACAATAATGCATAATCTGAACCAAAATCACTAAAATGCTCTAAATCATTTGAACTTATCACATACAGGTGTCAATTTATGCTCATGTATCCCTGAATGGGGTAATGTATTTTATGTGATTATTATATTTTCTTAAATCATTTTGAGTCAATTACAATCACATAAAATGATGTCTTGGACCACTAAAATCTTCTAATTTGGTAGCACACATTATGTGTATACACATAACATTTTCAAACTTTATCAATTATCGATGCTTTCTATCTTAAAAAAACTTGTTGAGTATCAATATCTCTAAGTGAACACCTTAATAGGTGCATTGAGAAAGGGGTGGGAAAACCATTAGTTCTTCACAAGATTGTTGTCCCTTATTACCACTTTCTATCTACACACCCATCTCCTAAAAACATTTTCCTAAGCTTTGCCTCCTATTTTTCACCCTCTAGTCATTTACCACATTCCTTAGCCCTTACCTAACCTAAAACCCTTTTTACTAGTTTATGTTACACTATCAGCCCCATAGACCTTGTACTCTAATTGATAAAACTTATTAGGATCTAGGTTGGCCCCAAGATGACCTAGTTTGTGACCTAATTTATTTTTGTTAATAATGATACTAGGTCGACTGGGATGATCTTGTTGGCCTAAATTTTTAGAAAATATTAGGGTTATATTTGCCTATATAAACACATCCATTTTTCCATTCTTAGAGAGATAACAAGAGTTAATTATTCATTTGCACTTTTTTATATTCTTCTCTTCCGCCATTCTACTTAAGGAGTCTTAGCTTATGGTTTCTACTTAGAAAAGAACCTTGTCTTGTGGAAAAATCTTGGATACTTTGGCCTTTGATAGTGATCCTTACAAACCAAAACAAACTCTTGAGAAACACCTTTAGCTAAGGGAGAGATTGAGTCTTGATAGGTTCATCTTCAAGGTACATATCTCTAACTTTTGTCCTCTCTTTCGTAGATAGAATTATCATAAGTAATAGATTTTGAATATATTACTCTCTCTATGCATTAGGGTTTTACCTATACATAGATTAATTAATATTATTTTATGCATGCTTAATTTTATGTTTACTAACCCACACTTTGTGCTAAAATCTTTGGTGAGCACTAGATTAGACTTTGTTTTACTTGTTATTAGTTTAGTGAATATAAAAACATAGAACCTAGTTAGGTTTATTAAATAGTTTTGCTTGACTAGAGGCTTTGGAACTCTCCCTAGTGATATTATTGTGGTAAGATATCCTTTGGAAAGGTCTAGTGGATCTATCTTGGTCATGACCCTGAATATTTAATATATCAACAATCAGAAGTGTAAGTAGGATTTATCTTCTTCGAATTAGGATTGATTTATAGATCTATTGCATTTTCCATTGCATACATTATGTGCATGTGTTACTTCACATCTATAATACCATAACTGGGGTATTACCCTATATGCAAATAAAAACTTATTCTAATTATACTCTAGTCAAATTATGACTCATTAAAATGACATTTTTTACTAGGTTGATTAAACATGTAACAAATTTCCAAAGAATTACAAAAAATTAATTAAAGCCATTTAAGTAAATCAAAACTAAATTAGGAGCTTAAGTGGAAATTTCATAAAACTTGTTGAATATCTCTATTTATTGGAAATTCATTATTAAATTCTACATCATACCATGAAATCATCATAGGGTTGTCATTCTTAAGCCATTAATAGGACAAGTATCAGGATTAAGCTATCCCATATCTCATCAATGCCCCATTCTTCCAAATATTGATGACAATATTTATTAACTATCCTTCAAAGATTGAATCAATCCATGGACACACATCTTGATCTCAATATGGATGGTCATGGTTGATCCTTAAAATTATAGAAAAGATATAAATAAGAGAGCCAAGGCCATCATTTTTAAGCTTGAATTGTGTAAACTTATTATGTAGAAATACTTTCAAACAAGCTTTAATTGAGTAATGTTATTGTGTAAGAATATTGCTAGAGAAATATTTACTCATTCACCCAATTAGAACAAATGGAATAACCTAAGCCATTGGTGAACTAAGAGATGACAAAGGCTCATACTACACCTCATTGACAAAGATTTGGAGCACCAAATCTAGGGAAAGCATGCTTATTGATCACTTTTGAGGGAGAATAGCTAATTGGAAGGTATAACTTGTCTTACTTTCATAATTAGTTCTTTAAATTCATTAGAACCACCCGTTGAGGGAGTAGGCTTAATACATTAGTTATTTATTCTTATTTTGAGATTTATTGACTAATGCATGAGCTAACTTGTTTCATAATCCTATTCTACATTTTGGTAATCTCAGTGAGACCTCATATCTCACACATCATTTTATCCCTTCTAATTTAACACCCAAAACTTTTTTGAGGCTACTTTGCTCTTCTTTTTCTCTAATTTTTGTGTTTTATGAGTCCTAGAACAAATGGTGGAATCAACTTGTAATCAAAAAATTCATCTCAAACATCAATGATAATGCCCTATAGAATGATAGGATCACCTTGAAAAATAATGAGGTTGATCATGAAAATAATAAAATTAACTTTTGTGTTTTTATATCTTTTTCTATGTATTTTTATAGAATGATGAAATTCACCTGAAGATTGTCAAGTTTGACCTATGGAATGGTAGGGTCACCTAAGATTAATGGGATTATCCTAGACAAAACCTATATGTAATTGTTGTGTTTTTCATTTTTATCATTTTGATGAGTTCACCCTATTTATCGATGAGATCACCTTGTTAATTAGTGGGATTACAAGACAATGTGTTTACTTATCTGTATAACAGTAGAATCATCCTATTAAATGATAGTATTACTCTATAAAATAGTGAGTTCACTCTATATAATGATGAGAATACCCTGTGTCAAATTCTAGAGAGTTAATATAATAAATTTTAGGTTTATTTTAAAATTATACACCCCTTTGCTAGACTTCTAACTCTTTGTTTTATAGAATTAAGACAGTTTTTATTTCAGAACAACCAAAGGCAAATTTCACTTCATATTTTATTTGGTGTTCTAAAACAAACTCAAACTTTAGATAAGTGCTTTTAAGAGATTTTGATTTTTGATTATTGTTTGTTATGTGTTTCTTTTGAAAACCAAGTGTAACGTGTATGCTCTTCTCCCATCCCCTTTATGGAACTTGGGTGATCCAAAAATTCTTCACTTATTGATTTTATCACTTAGTCTAAGCATGGAAGGAGTGTTGCAAAGGTACTCCCCAAAATTTGAGTGATTTGGGTGATCTTAAAATGACCCTAAAGTCATACAATTTTTATTTCTTTCTCTTAGCTTGTGGGTGGGAGTTCATAGCCTCCCCACGAGTTCTATAGGTAAGTGTTGACTCGAGAATTCATCTCTTAGAATCATTTCAACCCCACTCCATGGTGGGGTATACAAATTGAGGTCAAATTGATGGGATGCTTGTTTGAATATGTTAAACAAGCTCTGTTAGCAAAACCTATCTTAGAACTAATGATTAACCTAAACATCGCATGACATTGAGCAATTGACAGATGTAGTGGTTGTGAAAAGGACAATACCTTTTCACAATAATTCAGTTAAATTGGATCCAAATGATGTGTTTCACCCTAGTTTTAATCACACATATGGGACCATTTAGATCATATGATACTTATAATTTTTAGATAAACCCTATTTGCTATGTAGTACTATTAGTGCAAGGTGAGTAGCCTAAAGTTCCATGTCACTGTATGCTATTTTGAGAGAAGAGGGGGTATAAAAACCCTAATTTTCATGTACATGTAAATTTATTGGATTTATAACTTATTTCCTCTCAAGAAGGAGTATATATATGGAATCCAAGATTACTAAGCCACCTTGTTAGTTTCTAGGATATGACATACACTTTGGTGTTTTTCTCATTCTTGTTTACTTACATTGTCTTTTGAGTATAAAAATTGTTTGTGTGAACTAAAATGCTTCAAAAATTGAACACTTATTATACACCATATGTTTTGAACAAAAAGGTGTTATGATGGTAAAATCCTAAACACTTTTAGCCTTGTTCAAAATTTAATCAAATCATTTGTGTTTGTGTTTCTAAAATAACGTCATTACATTGTTCATTTGAGTCTAGATTATTTACCACTTGAAATTTAAAGTCCTTTTAATCTAAATTAAATTTTTTAGCTTTCTAATTTCTAATCCAAAATGTTATTGGTCTACACTGGAGTCTTTCTCATAATGTGGAATTAGGTGGTTTACCTTTCACGCTTGGTTTGAGTAACTTGGGTGAAATTTTACATTTGGTTTGAAGGCCATTCATCTAGACACTTGCCTATTCTATTATTATTTTGAACTTAGGTAATCTAGTGTTTACTCACTCCCTAAGTTCTAAGACCATTCTAACTTCTTTGCCATGTGGTGCCATTATTCTGCCCATTTATTTTTGGCATTATACTTAGGAGTTATTATGTTAGTTCACATTATGAGCTTCTTAGTTTGTGTCTTAATCTTCTCGATCTAAAAGGTCTTCTTATAGATTCTCTAGCCATGACTCACCATAATTTTACTTAGAATTTTATGGTATTGATTTACTTTAAACTTAAGTTTTATTGTGCTATCCTGCATTCTAGGTTCCAAGATTAATTTACCCTTTTCTAAATTGATGATTTCAACCAACCAAGGTTGAGTAATATTTTAACCTATTTATTCTAATTATGTGACATTATGCCATTTAATTTCTAATTATTGATCTAATTCTACTTTGTGTTTGTTTTATTGAAGAGTCTAAATCACCTTTTAAACATTTTTGAACCACATTACACATCTTAACAAATGTTAAAAAGCATCTTCAAACATGACATAAAGGTGCACTCATAGTGGGGTCTCTTATGGCCCTAGTTACAAATAAGAACATAACTATGATGGAGAATAACACTCCATTGTCTTTGATGATTTACCAATGATAGTAGGATCCAAATAGGGTTATTATGAATACCCACCTTTGGAAGACAAAGATGAATCCCTTTTGAGATTGATAGAATCAGGTGCAAGATTACCACTAAATTTCCCAATAGAATAATTGCACACGCTTGTTTGAGTAGAGGATGAAAAACTAGATAAACCTCTCACTCATGTTAAAAAAATCAACATTGATTCTAATAGTAATTGAAAAGAACAACTTGTAGAGTACTACCCAACTAATCAAGATCTTACTACCAAGATCTAGAAAATCAATTAATGGTATGCAAATCAACTTGTCATAAACCTAACAACTTATTTAGCTACAATTTCATTAAAAAATATCATCTCTAAAGAGAAATAACAAATGATAGACCAAACACAACATACCTTAGTTGATCCTACATCTATGATAGACCCTAAAGTTCCTCCTAAATAGAATAATTCTATAGATGCTTTGCAACACATTTCACCTGATATAGAACATACTTTTTTCAACCATCAGGAGACAACTCATCGTAGGTTGGGGTGTTTTACAAAAAAATTAACGAGTTAATATCTACTATTATTCCCTTTGGTGAACTAAAAATAGACACCCTAGAACTAGTAGTATTCTTATAGCTCATAGTGAAAAATTCCAAGGACTCTGTATCAACCACCTAGGAATCAATGATAAACCTACTCAAATCAAAGAGTAAACTAAAACCAATACTTTGGACAAAGGGTTCATATCCCTAATAAGACCATGCAGGGGGTATATTCCACCATCAAATGGAACAAACATGTAGGGGTGGAATTTGATGAAAGAAATACTCTCAAGGCTTGAGACAAGTAATTGAATTAGGAAATATAAGTTTGATGAGATATATCCTTATCCATTTAACTTAAGCATTATTCAATTAACCTTTCCACCTCATTTTTAATCACCCAAGTTTGATAAATACAAATGGAAGGGTGACCCTTGAGATTAAATTCAAGCCTTTTTTGTACTATGCCAAGAGGTAACCTACAACAATATTTATTTTCTCTACTTGTTTTCATGCAGTTTGATTAGACAAGCTCTAGATTGGCTCCTCAAATTACCTAAGGGATCATTGATAGATTGGAATGATCTATCAGAGAAATTCATCAACTACTTCTCTTATAAAAATGAGCATGATTTGAAAGGTTGATTTATGCAAATAAAAACAAAGAGATAGAGAAAGCTTTGCAACATACTTACAACAATGAAGAGAATTGGTTGGTTATTTTTAACACAACTTTCCAGATAAGTAGTTGGTTGATATTTTTGCACAAACCCTACACCTTGAAGTGACTCACTTGTGCCAACACATTCAAGGAGATCATTAAAAAAGGTGTACAGATCGAGAAGGCACTTATTACCAATGGCTTTGTTAAAATTTATTCACAGGGTTAAACATCTAATTAGACCCAACCACATATTCAAACTAATACTATAAAAAAACCTAAGGTTTATAAAAAGAATAAGAACATGGTGGGAAATGGAGTGACATAATCCATACACATGTAAATATTCTAGGCTCTAATAGCTCCAAATGCACAACCAACCCAACCTAATCCATTAAACACTTTACAAAGGGCTCCTCCATGCAAGGCATTTAACAAGTATAGAACATTTATCAAATTAGGACAGCCTATTAAGGTTGTATTATAGAAGTTAGTGGCCACTAATTTGATTATATGGCCTTTACTAAAACCATTTTTATAATACCAACCTAAACCCAACTAGCATGAAGGATGCCATGTCCCTAATAACATCCTAAAAGCCTTACGAAATGAAAGTACTACATTTTGAATGGGACATTATGTCATCACATGTGCTAAATATTTATTTCAAGGAATGGATTAAAAACATGATGATCCACCATTATGATATTATGAGGTGGTGTAATTTCTATAGGGTGATAATGATGGGCTTATCAAGCACCATTTGCATTGTTGAAACTCATTCTCTCCAGAACCATCTGCCTGCTTACCTCAATTCTATTGTCATAAAATCAATGGGAGGAGATCGAGAATGGCTTGAGCCTATCCCATGTACATAAGTGTGGGGGAACATAAATGTTTGGAAGAAGCTCAAGCATGGGGGGCTCACATAGTTAATGGTGAAAATCACTGAGTACGACACTGACATGGCCCAAGATTTTGTTGCTGCTTAGAACAAATGCAAGGTGGTAATTCAGGCCATAAAGATCATTATCACAAAGGAAGACATGTATTATGAGGGAAAAAAGGCCTTCTAATCCTAGACTAAGAAGCATGAGCTCCTTAAATGATTTTTTCACATGAATGAGTTTGTGAAGATTAAAAAGGAGGGTTTCCCCTAGGTAGACCTTCTTCGACATTGGCTGAAAATTTATCTTCAGGTAATGTGTTTTATGACCTTAGAGGGCAAATATACCCTGATATTTTTTCATCATTTTTTTTACTAAATCACTTCCTAGGCTATAAGATCAACCTACCATTCTAGTTACTTAAATCACTTGAATACATTGCCTTGTCTCATTAAGTAAATGAGTCCAACCCCATCTTATACTAGGGGCTGATTTTGCTACTCATCAAGCATGAACAAAATCTACAAGGGAGGGAGGTCCTCCTGGGGGGATCATCCACTAGGGAGGACTCTTAGAAGGACTCCCTAGAGGAGGACCCCACTTTGGGGTCCTATTGACCATCTAGGAACACCCCCTAAGCTAGTCTTTCTAAAACCCCTACTGATGACCTTCCTCTCAAGATATTCATACCCAAACCCAAGCTAGTCACCCTTGATGAGGGAAATCCTAAATCTATTTTTTCAAAGGAGATGAAAAATAATAAGGAACAATTGGATAAATTTAATTATAAGGTGTAGGAGGCAGGGTTGACCCTGACCAATCTTATATAAGAGTGGAATGCTCTTCATAGGCAGTCTAAATCCACTATACAATCCTTCATCCAGTCCTCTAAGACTGACCAAACCCCTATCAAATAGTTACCAAGGATCATGAAAACCCCCCTATCTGGTTCCCCCAAATTGGTCCCCATAAAGAAGACTCCCCTATAAGTTCAAGGCCAAAAGATGCCATGTATGATTCTTCTAATAGATGCAACAAAAAGACCTGGTAATCACATGTGGGCAAAGGTTTTAAAGTTCAAATGGGATGTCCATAAGAAGACTCTTGAGGAGGAGGAGGAGGAACCACATGAGAGTCCCCCCTCTTGATATTTTATATTACTATTTTTTCCTTGCTTTCAATATGTTATAGTTAGTTTTTGTTGATTTTGTTGGTTGGCCTTGGATTGGCCTATTGATACTTCTATATAATGATTTAATGGTTCCAAAATCCCTATAAAACCTATCTATTTACCTTATCAAATAAAACAACCCAACTGGTATCGATAAGATGAGTTTAGTAATTTTGATCATGTTATCAATAATACCATTTATTAATGCATACAATTAAGACATCTTATTGAGGACCTGATTTAAATTGGAAAAAGCAAAGTGAAATAAACAACGTAGAACACTAATTAAGACATGGGCATATATAAGGACCCATTTTCAAAACATAATCAACATTAACAAAAAAATAATCAAAATCAAGGTTAGGGCCAATGTCAATAGGGATAAGGTCAGAAGCCTAATCAACATATTCATAATCAGGATCATAATACCCAAGCTAATAACCTAGGTTTAAAAAACATGTTGTATGATTATAATAACACTATGAGATAGGTTTTTTAAATTCATGTTTCCACCATTACAATCAAAACCCGTGAATCATACAACACTTCTTGAAGTGGTGGTCCCTCTATTTTAGAGATAACACCCACTTCTTTAAGTAATGCCACACTAGGTTCAATTAATTTCATTACACCTCAATTTCTATGGGTTACTATTTCTAGACATCTACCCCCTTCTTCTAATTATAACGACTCCTTATGGACTCAAAATTGTGGAATCATAACTATATGCATGAAAGTCACCCTCCAAGGCCCTTTGCCTTCTTCCAATAATAAACCAAATCTAAACACTGTACCTTTTGATCCAAAGCTGAACACTATACTAGCCAAATCCAAACCCTCTCATTTTTCAATTGAGAAGCCATATAGAATTTAGGCCCAACTAAGCAAAACCTCCATGCAAATTTCTATCTTAGATCTCTTGTATACATCGAAATTCCATAGATATATATTGAATGACTTCTTTCAACAGTTCACTGTTACCAAGATATCAACCTTGGCCAATTTTAGACACTTGTAAGACATTTATCTCCAAGACAACTTAAATTTGATTAGAGAGATATGTCTTCCCTTGGTCTGAGCCATAATAACCCCCTGTACATTAAAGTCATTATAGAACATCATAAAATCAAGTGAGTTCTTATAGACAATGGTTTAGGGTTGAACATAGTGTCACTAAATTTAATACAATTTTTGGGATATACCACCAAGGACATACAACCTAAAACAATTATGATCAAGGCATACAAAAACACCGAAAGAGAGTCTTCCAGGACTATATATTTGCCTATCATATTTGGGTCTATATCCCATGATACTTTGTGCCATGTCATGGAAATTAAGTTTTCATATAATATAAATTTTGGTCATCCTTAGATACATAAAGTACAAGTTGTTTTATATACCTTTTACCAATGCCTCAAGTTCCGCCATGCTATAATAAAGGTTACCATTTATGTTTATTTGCAACCCTACTTGTAGCAAACATCTAGAGGCTAAATACCATAATTATAACTACTACACTGGCTCCAAATTTATAGTGAAGAAGAACAAATACGTAATTTTTGAACCACCCAAATCTAATTATATCAACCCTAGTGATATTGCTTTCACTTTGGCTGATCCGTTTCTCATAACATTTACAAACAAGCTCATGTTGACGATGTAGGGATTTACACATACCATTTGAAAGATGCCTTTCATAATGAAAAATTTCCCAAATCTCCTAAGTCTTATGGTATACCTAAACCTTTTTAATGCCCTTACAAGACCAACATGATTTGGCAAAAGAAGAAAAACATACAAAAACCACCAATGGTGTTTATACCAACAACTTCACCAAATCAAGATCAGGAAGCCTTTATTGAAGGAGATTGGTTATACTTTGATGGCCTTGCTAATTATTTTTATAATCCTAAGTACCCTATCCTTAATCACATTATGGATAGTTTGGATTATGAAGGAAAAGGCTTGCAACCATGAGAGCAAGGTATTTTGGAACCGTTGTCAGCTAGTAAACCTATTATGAGTTAAGGTCTTGGATTTATAATGGATGGGGGTGACTTCATGTATTTTGAAAATGATTCTTCTTTATCTACTAATGAAGAAATTCTTGGAAGTGACATAATGTCCCATTATAATGCTTATTATGAGCTAGTTAACACCAATTTATTTGACTCCAATTCTGTTATGATTATCATAACCCATTATCTGCTTAACCTTTGCCATCTTGACCTTATAGATTGGGATCAATTTTTTTTGTTATACCCCTTGATTAATTTTAGAATGAGGAGTCTATTAACAAGTACATGGGCCTTAGAGATGGATTGATAATTGGTGATCACAAGCAAGGATTTGAATTCTCCTTGGACTCTACTAACTACTTCGGAGAGCAGACAAACTTTTTTGGTTACAAAAAAGATAAAACATTGAGATCTTTGGGTGAAAACCTCTTTGAGGCACTCATTGGTTAGGGAAAAATAAAAAAAAAGATGATTCCTTGAGTGAAAACCCATTTTAGGCACTCTTAGATGGGGAAGTTTGTCATCTCTATAAAAAGTATAGTGTCCACCATGTCCTAGCTCTACATCCAATTCTCGTATCACATCTAAACAACATAAAGTATTTGATAATATTACTCTCAAATTTTCTAAGATATTTGCTAATTGTCCACTATATGAATTGGAAGATTCATATTCTTCTCACTATCTAGAGCTTTGGGTCTCATAATCAAAAGTTAAAGAAGAAGAAGAGGATCATGATCAAACAATGCCCAATATTTTAGAAGATGGTTCTACACTCCTTGTACAAAACATAACTAAAATGAACCTGGGAACTTATGATAATCCCAAAATTGTTTATCTATGAACATCCCTCACTGATGAAGAACATGACTAAATTTTCACCATTCTAAAGGATTTTATTGATATATTCACATGGGCTTATTTAGACATGTCAAGCCTGAACCCTAACTTGGTCATGCATCACCTTGTTGTACATCCAGATGCCAAGTTGGTAAAGTGAAAAAGGCATACACACATTATTATTTTAGTGAAGAAGGATCTATAGAAACTATTTGGAGTTGGCCTCATCAAACCATTGGACTATTCTAAATGGATATCAAATGTAGTCCCAATAAGTAAAAAGCCACAGGGTATATGTGTTTGTACTAATTTTTGAGATATCAACAAAGCATGTCATAAAGATGATTTCCATTTACCTAACATAGATATGATTATCAACTCAACTATAGGGTATGAGATGTTATCCCTCATGGATAGCTTCTCAGGATATGACTAGATCAAGATAGCTCCTCAGGACCAACACAAGACTATGTTCACCACACCATGGGGAACATTTTGTTACCAAGTCATGATTTTTGGTTTGAAGAATGATTGTGCCACCTATCAATGTGCTATGATTATAATTTTTCATGACATAATGCATGATATTATTGATGACTATGTCGATGATATTCTAATAAAATAAAAAACACATGATGGACATCTTGATGTTATATGGAGAATCTTTGAGAGAATTCATGAGTAAAAGGTTCATCTAAATATTAAGAAGTGCATCTTTGGCATCACTTCAAGAAAATTGATAGGATTCATTGTATCATAAATAGGGATTGAATTGGATCATACTAAGGTGAAGGATATCATGGAGATGCCTCCACCTTCTAATTTGAAATAACTTTTTAGCTTGCAAGGTAAGATTCAGTCTATTTATAGGTTTATTTCATAACTGGAAGACAAGTGTCATCCTTTCACACACCTCTTGAGATTAAGGGGGTCAATTTTTAATGGGATACCTAATGTTAGCAATAATTTGCAAAAATCAAGGCATACTTGGCCAACCTACCAATTTTGAGACCGCCAACACTTAGATAAGCATTACTCCTTTATATCTCATCCACAAAACATACACTAGGATCACTCTTGTCTCAACATGATGAACAAGGAAAGGAACATGCAATCTAATATTTGAGACAAATACTTGTAGCATATGAGAATAATTATATGCCTATTGAAAATTCTTGTTTGGTAATGGTATTCACTTCCCAAAAGTTGTGACACTACATGTTGAATAATAAAACTATTGTTATTGCTAAAGTGGACCCTCTCAAATATTTATTGTCCAAAGAAAATCTTATAGGCTACATGGATAAATGGGTCATGATATTGAGTTAATTTGATGTTGAGTACCATAATCAAAAGTATATTAAGGGGTAGGTCATTTTATAAACTCCTATTATATATACTCAACCACTCACATTTGATTTTCTAGATGATTCTATCATGATGATAGAAGAAGTGGCTCATGAAATTAAACAATGAAAGCTATAATTTGATGGCTATTTCACTTCACATGGATCTAGAGCTAGCATCTTACTAGTTACACCATAAGGGGATCTCATCCCCAAGGTGTTTCGCATTAGCTTCAACTACATAAACAATATGGTCGAGTATGAAGCTCTCATTGAAGGAGTCTGCCTTGAAATACAGTGAGTATACAATAGTTAATGGTTTATGGAGATTATCAATTGATAATTAATTAGACCATAAACTAATATCAAACTTGATATGATAATATTGTACCCTAAAATCACATTGTGGACAATCTCAATTCCTATTTCAAGTCCCTATAGTTTGAATAGGTGTTATGGGCCAATAATAGATTAGCCGATGTAATGACAACAATTGGGTCCATGGTAGAAGTTGATATTGATGTCAAAGAATGTTAATTTATCATCAAGAATATTCTATATCCCAATCATATATTATCAAATTCAAAGAGGGTATGTATAATTTATGGTCCCAATCTTTGACCCGAACTCCCTTGGTATTAGGAAATTATAATTATTTTCATGACCAAGTTTTTCCTCTTAACCTTTCACACAATTGTTAGAAAACATTACTTCATTGCCTAGCCCATTATACCCTCCTTATAAACACACTTTATAATAAGGGTTATGATGGAATGCTTATTCATTATTTATCTTTAGGAGAATCAATGTTAACACTTAAGGAGGTCAATGAAGGAATGTGTGGGGCCCATACCATGGTGTAGTCTTAGCGAAGAAAATCCTCAAAACATGGTGATATTGGCCCAAGATGGAAACATATGCTTACAATTGTGTCAGGATGTGTGTTGCCTACCAATACAATGGTAATTTGATACATACACCTTCCTTGCCACTATAGATGATCACTACACCATGGCCGTTCTATACATGGGGTCTTGATCTCATCAAGAAAATAAACCCAACCTCTTCTAATGGATACAAACACATTCTCAATGCTATTGAGTATTTTACTAAGGGGATTGATGCCATTCTTCTCAGTTATGTTACCAAGAAGTAGATTTCCAAGTTTATCCATTACCATATCATCTTTTGATATGGTATCCCAACCCATATTATATCTGATAATGGTGGATCATTTGTGAAAAAATATGTAAAATCCCTTTGTACCATGCTCAAAATTAAACACAAGAATTCCACACCATATAACCCACAAGGTAATGAACAAGCCAAAGCATATAAAAAAACTATAATCATAATCCTAAAGAAGATTGTCAATGATGCTGGCCATAATTGAAACTTGTAAATTTTTCCTATCTTATGGGCCTATGACACTTGTCATCAAACCCCCATAGGATCCACTCCATATTCCCTAGTGTTTGGCTCAGAAGCTATTTTCTCAGTTGAGGTTGAGTTACCTTCATTGTAGGTATCCTTGGATAAAATTATTGATGATGAAGATTATAGGGTTTCCACGTTGGAAGAGCTAAAACTCCTTGATGGAAATCATTTGGCTGCCCTTGATAACTTGAGAGCATATCAAAATAGATTCTAGCGTAGCTATCATAAGCACATTCTCCCTTGGGAGTTTGAAGTTGGTGACTTGGTCTTGAAGGAAAACCAAAAGAACACTAATTATAGATGTAAGAATAAGGGTAAGTTTTAACCCAATTGGATCAGCTCATACATGGTTAAAACAAAATATGGATCAAGGGTATATATCTTAGATAATCCAAATGTCTAAGAGCTCTCATAACCCATGAATATTATACACCTCAAGTAGTTCTATGCTTGACACCAATTTTTTAACCATTATCTATAAGATCCCTTACTTGGGGGCAACTTGTGCCAAAGTCATTTGTTATTCCATTAGGTTTATAACCTATACCATTTTAACTTGGACCATTGTACCCTGTACCATTCCATTTTGGATTGTTGTAACTTTGGACCAATTCATTCTGAACTATTATAACCCTAGACTATCTCATTCTAGACTATTATAACCTGGACCGTTATACCCTAGATTGTTGTAACCTGGGTCATTGTACCCAATACCAATTATGATTCATAGGCATTATAGACACATTCAACACCCATTCTACAAGTTAGTTTAGCTAGATCAATATTCACAACCTCTTATACAGATAAGTATAAAGGGATAACTCAACACATGGTTTTTTCCTACTAGATGGTTCCTTAGGATTTATTCATTACTACATAACGTTATTTTTTTACTACTATTTGGTATTTGATGTTGCCTTAATATGATCACATGAGCTGTTACAGTTGGTTTTAGCTATTATTGGAACTCCTACCTATGCAAGTGAATTTACTTAGCTAGGTAGTTCCTTGTACCTTTATTTATAGTCCCCATTGTAACTAGTTTAGTTGTTTTAAATCTTACTTGTGGAAGTGCATCTCCTTAGTTAGGTAGTTCCTTATACCTTTTGTTAATATCACATTTTTTTGCTTATTCCAAAAACATAAAAACATTAGAAACTGATATGGATAAAAAATAAAAACATTACATTGAACCTTTATTTATTTTTATTCTAAGTACTCTCTCTATTTCATGAGTAACTTGAACCACACTCTCACCATTTTATGAGTTACCATTGTGTACATTGTTTATTTGAACAAGATCGATTACTGCACCCTTGGTCTGAGCCATGCTCTTATTATTTTATGAGTTGGACTGTTTAGTCTCTCGTAATTATCAATTGAGTTGAGACACTTATAAAAACCCCTAAACATTTGTAAACATCCTATAAAATCCTAAAAATCACAAAATCATGAAAATTAGTTTAGAATTTCCATGAGATATATAAAGCTCTCAAATTTTTTAAGATGGGCCATCTTATTTATTCAATTTATTTCTAAACCACCTTGGTCTTTTTCCTCCCATTTTTGGGAGAACTACATCAGTTTGAGGTCCACATGGACTATGTAGGTAACACATGGATACATGATATCTTAGGTTAGCTCAACTACTCTTTCCTTTCTCTTTCAACCACTTCTTTGCCTTAAAGATCTAGGTATTCCTAGCTATTTCAAAAGTACCCACTTGTCCTTTAGTTTCCCCATCCTTATTTCTCTCATCACGCTCTCTTTGTTTTGTGAGTCACCATTATGTGCATTGTTCATTTGAAAAAGATCCATCATTACACCCTTTAATTTTCTCATGCTCTCACCATTTTGCAAGCTTTTTCTCTTTCTCAACCTTAGATGCCATAGACACTCTTAATATCCAATTAAATTAATTTGTGGCTACTAATCTATAATATTTTATTGTGGTTTCAATTGAAACCATATTCTCTTTTCTCATGCACTCACTGTTATGCGATAGCATTCCCAAATTCCTATACATAATCATGTTTTCTCGATCATCATTTTCTTCTATCCCATATCCTAAGAGAACTACATTTGGCCTGAAGTTTATGTTGGATCTTGCATCCATGAAAATAAGTAGTAAACATCCACTTGCCTTGTGTATCTAGAGCTAGTTTGACTACCCCCTCTTTTTCTTGTATTCCCCTCATTTTTATTTGTTTTATTGCCTCCTATAGCCTAGGGGCAATTTCTATTTGTTTTGTGCTGTTGTTTCCATATCATCTAGGGGAAAATTTGTATCCATTGTTCTTATCTCATTAAATTAGTGTCATTATTACCTAGCTTAGGGGTCACCCTACCATGAAGTGTAATGGCTCTATTACATATGCATAGACAATTTGTTTTCTATCTGCACTAACATTGTGATTAAACATTGTTTGTGTTTGTTTATTTCTGTGTGCTTAGAATAGTTTACTTATTGTATTTTTCTTTGCCTTTAGTTATTTTTGATGGTGTTGTTTTACTTTTTGTTTCTTGGTGTTTTGTTTAGTTTATTACTAGTATTTTATTGTGCTTTGTTATTTCTCCATTTATTTTTATTGGTGTTTTGTTGTTCATTCATTTATTTATATTCATATTTTTTTGTGTATTTATTTTGTTTATTGGTTTTTTATTGTTATTTTATTGTGTTATTATTTTGTTTATTGATGTTTTGTTGTGCGTTCATTTCTTTTTATTGGTTTTTTGTTGTGTGTTTATTTTTCATGTTGTGCTTGAATACATTTCATAAACATTTTGAGTCTAGCCTTACTTTGGGTTCAAATTATTTACATTTGTATTTAAATTATTTTATTTTTATTATTTGTTTCTTTTAAATACATTCTTGTTCCTACTAAGTCTTGATCATTCATATCTTGATTTTAAATTGGGTTACATTTTTGTATTTTATCTTCTTTTTATCTTTTTTTCTATACTTGTTTATTTAAATTTAAATAGTTTTAACTTTGGTCTTGATGTTTTTTTATCATTATCTTTAGTTGTAAACATTCACATTCGAACCGGTCAATCACAAATGAAATACAATGTTATTATAAGCTACTCATAACTATGATGCATAATTTTATTTTACTAAATTAAACACCAAGTGATCCAAAGTCCAAAAGTAAATATAACATCAAGGGAGATATTTGAACACACAATCCTACATATCTAATACCTAAACAGGATATTCTAAGCCAAACATTCTAAATAACCAAGAATCTCTATACAAGATGTGCATCTCCTGACATATGCATTGAGTTTAACTAACTATTTTTATGATTAGTTTGGGATGTGAATCTCCTAAAATATACTCTAGAATATAGTCATATATGAAACATAACAATAAATACATTAACATCCATATGCTAACTAAAGAAGTGCATCTCCAAGCACTAACACATATCATCATATCATAACAAGAGCAACATTAATGTAAACATCATGTGACATAAAATAATAGTAAGAGTCCATGTATAAGTAGTAATACACTAAAAAATGAATGTCATATATATGTCTCAAAATAATTTTTTATACATCGCAATAATATCTATACATATCATAATACAAAAAAGTAGAGTTACAACAATCAACTATGATCATGATCATCCCTCTAGGGACTCTGCTAGAAGTTTTGACCCATCTCTAAAGCTAGAAATGATGGTGGATGTCGTGGTAGAGGCCCCATGACTACCCACTATGATGATGGTTGTGCCAATAACTATTCTGACTCAATAACGTGTCTAAACTTAGAGGTCTAGCTAGTCCACTGGGATCTCATATAATATCTATAGGAAGGAGCTCTTCTCTTCATGGGGACTACCACCTCATATAACCTCCACTAATATGATATATCATCCTTCACATGTGTTGGGTGAATATTTTGTCGACTAGCTAACTGGTGAGCAAAATAGGTCCTATCACCACAGTAGGAAGATTAGTCATCCAAACGTGTAGGTTTACCACATCAGAAGGGGACTGATCTCTCCTCTCATTAAGGGGAGGTTCCCTATAGGTATGCTATATATATATAAACAAAAAACAATACTTAAGGGTAGGACAAACCATCCATCTCTCTTTCTTCAGAGATGATGTATGCAAATTAAGGGAAAAACTCAAGGTAAATGACAGACATCACTCCTCTTCTTTCAGAAGTACTACTTAGCAAGACAAAAGAATACTCCAGGTAGTAATAGCAAAATGTAGCAAAAGATGTAATAACTAGCAAATCAAGATGCATCACAAAGTTTCCACCTAGATTGCTCAAGAATAAGATACGAAAAACAATGGGGGCACAAAGTCATCCCAAGGTCCTTTACACAGGAAAAAGAAAATACAAACACACTGAAGGTACTTGTGGTGGCACAAAGTCATCCCACAGTTGGTCTTCAAGACACTTTCCTAACCACTTCCACTAGTTCTGGTTGTTAGATCAAATAAACAAGAATGCTTCTAGGAAATAGACATACAAATAATTTCCTAAATAACACAGGCTATTTCCAGCACAAAGTTTGAAAAGGTCACTTGCTTTCTTATTCAAATGAAGAAAAATGATTAACAATCTGATCTCAAAGTCTCAATAAATGCCTTTCAATTTGGGTAGAGTTTTGCTTCTATGGCAAAAAAAAGATCCTTGAAATAATCAAAGAGATTACAATATATAGAGGTCGAGAGAGGCTTGGTGCATTTATCCCATGGAACAGCTCATGCTGTGTATGCAATGCTTTGAATGCACTTTTAGTTCTATATTTTAACTCAACTGTCATCTCCTAGAACTAGACGATCCTCTTAGTTTTCTCTCTTGATTACACAGTTGTTCACTTTGCCTTTATTCCCGAATAAGTCATGTCTTTTAAAAGCTTGAGAAATCTACATCCACGTTTCTAGATTCAAGAGGTCTATCAGATCTAAACACTGTGTTGACACTCCAAATCTTTCATATTATTTCCTCCACTTTGCAGTGATTAGGGCTCTCACACTTAAGTCTGCAAAAATTAACAGACACTTCATTGCCACCGATTTTGCATCCTCAAGTTTGTTGTCATTTGAAACATATCTCATGCATGGATATTTCTAGTTCTTTTCTTCATCATTCCTCCTTTTTTGGCTATTGAATCAGGTCCTTAAATTGCCTCTCTATTCTTTGGTCACTTTTTGCTAAAAAATTGACATGTGGCAACATTTGCTTAGAAATAGGTGAGGACATGCGGCAGCTTCCACTGCTATTAGAGGCTTTAGAAACATTTTTTATGGGTCTGGTAGAAGATGACATGTGGCAGTCTCTGCTATGCTTTAGTAGCCTTTGAAAACACTCAGGACTTATATTAGTTTCTCATAGAAGATGACGTGTGGCAGCTTCCGCTACACTCTAAAAAATGTTTAGGAGAAGCTTATAAACTTGTTTGAAACTCAGACGCAGACACATGTTGCTCTCTGCAGAGTTATAAATGAACAGGTGGTAGCTTCCACTTGTCTTTGGAGAGTCAGGTGGATGATGACACATGACACATTCTGGTTTCTTCAGTGGCTCACTGGGGTTCCACCACAGTCTTTATGAAAATAAGAAGTAGGAGGGAGAAATTGTGGAGACTAACACTTTTTAGCTTCTACTGAACTTTTACAAGGGGCACATGGCACATTCCATATCTTCTTTGAGAAACATTTATTGATATAGGCTTTGACACCAATTAGAAATTTAGAATCATGGATGCAAACACGTGTCACTCTCCACAGAGTTACAATGGAAAAGGTGGTAGCCTCCGCTTGCCTCTTGAGGATCCTAAAGAGGATGACACGTGGTAGTCTCTGCTAAACTTTTAGCTACCTTTGAAAAGTATTTGGGACTTATTTTAGTTTCTCATGGAAGATGACACATGGTGGCTTCCACTGCATTTGATGAGAGACATGTGGCAGGTTCTATTGCTTTGATACTGTGTCTCAATGGATGACATGTGGCAACATCTACTATGACTTTGATGAAGGACACGTGGCAGCATCTGTCACATTTTAGAAACATTATATAACTATGTGGAACTCATTTGTATTCATGTAGATGATGCCACTTGGCATGTTCTACTTAAATTATAAAAGACATGTGGTGGCTTCTGTGGCTCTTAGAATTAAAGTGTAATGAGGCTCGAAAGATGACACTTGGTAGCATCTGCAGGTTTTTATCAAGATTTTATCTTGGTTCATTTGTTTGCCTTGGTCACTTTTTGCCTCGAGAATTCCCTTCACAAGGGCACTTGTGTCTTTGACTCTTGGGGCACTCCTTTGAACTTTGTCACTTGAACTGACCGATTGAACCAACTTTGGTTCAACGGTTCAATGGTTCTTTCCCTTGCTTCAGCTGAGTCCTTTTGATCTTCATTGAACCAAACGTGTTGAACCCATTGAACCTTGATGAAGCGCTTAACTCTTGCCGATGACATTAAACCTTTGAACTAAGGCATTGAACCAATCTTGAAAATGACTAAGTTTTGGAAACTAATCTTTTGATTGAACCTCCTTGTAGAAGCCTTTGAACCTATTGAACCATTAGTACTTTGACTAAAAAAGCTTGAATAATTCCCAATTTTGAAAGCTTAGAACAATTTTTTTGAAATGAGAAGAGATATTTTGGTCTTTGCAAGACCAAAATAACTTATATGTTGTCCTAAAAATGAGTGACATTTCTTGGGGGACAACAACTAGCTCCAGTTGGGGGAACTTCCTTCAGTTGGAAATTTGAAATAGCTTAGGGAGTAGGATCCAAAATCTCTAGTGTCTTCAAGCATGCCATTGGGTTACAGAGTCATGCTACCCCAAAATGAAAGGCATAAAAAATAGAAACAAACAAAACAAAACAAAATTAAAAACTGTACAAATATACATATATACAGATGCAATGATCTGATACTCTAAGAGTTGAAGTGTTTCAGATGCTACCCATTGTGAGGTAGAGAAAAGGGTGTGGCATCTTGATATTTCAATAAGAAGCTATTTTCACCTTTGATCTCATGAATAATAAAAGGGCCTCTCCACAGGGAATCAAATTTTCCATGTATTCCCTTTGGTTCTCTTCTCTTGTCCCACATCAAGACTTGATTTCCAACCTAGAAATCTTGGCTCTTTGCTTTCTGGTCAAAGAGTTTCTTCACCAGGCTTTGATGGACTATGATTCAGTCTACCACTATAGTTCTCTACTCTTCTAACTCAGTCAGGCACATAATTCTCTTATCAAGGGCACTTTCATACATTTGATCTTCAATTGCCTTGACCAATTTTAATGCTGGCAATTCCAACATGATTGGTGTCTCAGCATTGATACCATAAAGAAGTTGAAAAGGAGACGTACCAGTTGCCCTTTTGGGTGTAATTCTATCAGCCCACAAAGCATCAATCAATTCTTTGTGCCATGTTCTTTGGTTGTCATCAACCAACTTCTTGATGATAGTCACCAGGTTCTTATTACTTGATTCAACTTATCCATTCCCTTGTGGAAAGTAATCAGATGAGTGGGAGAGTGTAATTCCATAGTAGAAACAAAATTGAGTGATCTCCTAGGAAGTGAAACAAGTTGCATTATCAGTGACAATCTTAGTTGGGACCCCAAACCTAGAAATTATGTTCTCTTTCAGGAAATTACACACTAGTTTTGAAGTAACATGCTTGGTTGGAATTGCTTCCACCCACTTGGTGAAATAGTCTATGGCTGTGAGGACATAATCATGTCCAACGCTTGAAGATGGATTTACAACACTAATAAAATTGAGGCCCCATTGCTGAAATGGTTCTTTTATGACTACTAGCTTGAGAGGCAGGGCAGCTAACTTGGGTCTTCTGATAAACTGTTGGCATAGTTCACATTTCCTTACCCACTTGTATGCATCTTGAAATAGAGTAGGCCAGTAATATCTTGCCTAAAGAGTCTTATGGGCAGTCATAGGAGTAGAAAAATGTCCTCCACAGGCTTGATTGTGGAAGGATCTCAAAAGTTGGCTTTGCCGCTCCTTGTCCATGCAATGAAAGAACACTCCATCAAAGCCCCTCTTATATAGGCCATTGTCCCAAAGGACAAAATCTACTGCTTTCAACTTGATAGTCCTTCTCTTTTTATAAGATAGGTGAGAAAAACATTCACCATAAGTAAGGAAGTGAGCAATACCTGAATACCATTCATCAATGGTAGAGACAAAGAGGACTGTTGGCACTTTTGCTTCTTCTAATTTTTGATGCTCTATTCTCTCTAGCTTGTTGTTAGCAATTAATTGGCATAAGCCTTTTCCCTAAACCAGCTTTGTTGGTTTGATGAGCAGATCAAACTCCTAAATTTTTGTAACCCAATTGCCTCTTTTCATCCCAAACTCCTACTGAGTTAGTATGGATTTGACTGTTGTGTCAGGAACCAAGGCAGTAGTACGTGAATTCAAGATGTAGAAGCGGAAATGCTTTACCACCTTTACCACTACATAAGCATGATTTTCCATATTTGAGTACTTTAGCTCATGAGCTTTTAGAGGACAACTCATGAAAGAAATGGGAGACTCCATACCTTCTTTATTCTGTTGAACTAGAATCACTGAAAGCATGTGTTCTGAAGCATAACTGTACATGGTGAACTATTTATTATAGTTCGAACAAACCAAAATTGGGGCGTGAGCAATGAAAATATTGATATCTTTAAATGCTGACTTGCCTTCATTAGTCCAGTCAAAGGTGGGCTTTCCCTTCATCATGCTTACAATATGTCTAGTATTCTCAGCAAACTCGGGGATGAACCTTCGTAAGAAATCCACCTTTCCAAAGAAAGAGTGAACATCAGTCTTACTTGTAGACAAGGTAAGCTCTTGGATAGAATTGACTTTGTCTGGGTCAATTTTTATGCCTTCTTTGGACATAATGTGTTTGAGAAGTTTTCCCTCTATTACTCTAAAAACTGACTTCTTGGGGTTCAAGAAAATACCATTCTGACAATAGCATTCCAACACTTGTTGTAAGTGGTGCACATGATCTAGATGATCCTTAGAGAAAATAGTTAAGTCATCAAGATAAACTACAATGAACATGCCCATCTCATCTTTGAAAGTGAGGTCCATTGCTCTCTGAAAGGTGGCACCAGTGTTTATCAAGCCAAAAGGCATTCTTTTATAGGCAAAGGTTCCCCAAGGTGTGGTGAACACAGTTTTATGTTGGTCTACTTCAACAACTTCAACTTGATTGTATCCTGAGAAACCATCTAGCATTGATAACATCTATGAACTAGTCATTGTCTGAAGCACTTGATGCATGATTGGCATTATCAGGTACACTTGGTTGAGAGACCAGTTCAATAGTGTACTTATCTCCTTTGAAGTTTGAGTGGGGAACTAGAAGAGTGCCTGAGACAACCAAAGCATCAGCTCTATCATTAAATTCCTTAGAGACTATAGAGATGCTGAAAGCATCAAAGTTTTCAATTTAGTCCCAGACTAGATTACGGTAATGGCGCAATCTCTCATTTTTGGTCTGATACAGGTTTCTTACCTAACAAACCACCAGTTCAACATCTCCCTTAGCATGAAGAAGCTTGATACCTTTGTCCTGAGAAGCCTTTAATCCAAGCAATGGGGATTCATACTCAGCTGTGTTATTAGTGTTGCTGAGTTGTAACTTGTAGGATAAAGGAAAAATATCTCCTTACAGAGATATCAACACAATCCCAGCTCCTAAACTGGTAGAGGAACAACTGTCATCAAATTTGAGGATCCATACCTCATTAAACACTGATTTTCCTTTAGATCCTTCCTCACTTGGAGGTGGAGATTATTCCCTAGTTCAAGCTAAACTAAACTTTAGGTCGTCACCTTTGCGAGCTTCAACAGGTGTTTCATGAACTTCTTCAGTGGATAGAAAGTAGTTACCCATGCCTGAAGATTCAAACAAAATTTGAGCTTCAGGTGCTGATGATTGGGTGACCACATATTTTGTTTCCTTTTTAGGAAGCAATATTTTCATGATGTCTGTGACTGGGATTCTTGCCTCAGACAAGTCCATGTTTAATTCACCACCAACATCTTTGCAAAAATTTCAGCCAAGAAGGATGCCATAAGATGCTAGGACGTCGACCACCAAGATAGTCATCTTGATTCATTTGTCTGGGAACACTGCAAATGCAAATTGGGCATCCTTAATTTGCCCCAATAATGGTACCTGCTTGTTTTCCATAGAAAAACATCTACCAAATGTCTTGGTTAATGTAAGGCCAAGGGATTCAGCCACTTTGGCAGGCATGACATTGTCTGAAGCTCCAAAATCAATAATACAATTGTTCAGCTGATATCCATTTATTAACAGGGATACATAGAAAGGCTCTATTTTCTCAAGAGCAGCAGGAGGAGCAATGACAAGATTTTTTGGTATAGACATGTTCCTTAGGGGATCATGAGTTGCTTTCTTAGCTTCTTGTCTTGCTGGGATGTTTTGGTTCTTTACACATTATGTTTCTATTCAAATTTTGGTTTCACATTCAAAGGAGAGAAAATGAGAAACTTAAGAAGGAATGGTCAAGGCTTGTATGTACCTGGATATAATCTGCGCACCGTAATCCAGACGCTGTGAGTACTCCTCTTTGGCTGTGGAGGAATGACACCTGAAAGAGATAAACACTAAAAACATGAAGAATGTTAGTTGATAAGAGGGTGGATTTCCAAGCAAAAGCTTGGTCCTAGAAGCGCTAAGGCTTCTTGGAGGATGACAATCCACTATTTAAGATAGAATATGACAGAGACAGAAAAGAAAAATAATGAAAGATGTGAAAAGAAAAGACTAAAAATAAATGCATACCTGATAAGCTGCAATCTGGTAAACACAATTGCCAACGTCGGTGATATTGCCGGCGTTGGTCAGGGTGGTCGCTAACGACAGTTAGACTGCCGACGCCGGTAGGGGAAGTGGACGAGGTCGATCAGGGCAATTGGCCAGGGACGGGTTATAGGTCTAGTTTCTGGTCTACAGAATGGATTTGGTCTCATCTGAGGGTTTGACAGTCTATGAGGGACTCAGAGGGATTGTTTAGGGTCTAAGGGACTGAGAATCTTGTAAGGAAAAGGGGTGAGAAATAGGAAGAAGGCCTTTCAGCCTTTCCATAAAAGAATTTAATTAGGTTGATTAGATGGATCTTAAGGTGGTCTGTAGGTTTTTGATAACTTATATTGGGTTGATTGGACAGAGGGTGTTGCCTAAAGAGAGACTAAGGGAGTGTTAGAGGCAAAGAAAAATTAATAAGGGGTGAGAGAACGCTTTTCAGCCTCTCCAGGAAGAACAGGGAAGGTTGGGTCAAGGATGCTTGGAATAGACAGAAGACAGAATACTAATATATTTGAAATGATATTAGAATGAAAAAAGTACAAATACTTAGCTGTGATATGAATTGACAAAGGTGCAAAAGCTGTGTCTCAGTTGTTGTCGGTGATGGAGATATCATGTAGTCCCTGTACAGAATGTCTGATGCAAGACTGTAGTGCCTAAAAAGTGCTACCAAGAATGCTGATCCCTGCAAGAACACCAAAAAGCCCAGAGCACTGAAAAGTAAAAGCACCAGAACTTTGTTTCACTGGAAGAGGATTCGAGAGTCGTGATTAGCTTCAGAGATTAGCTGATTTTTGATTGGGGTCGTCAAAGGGTCAGAAAAGTTGGTTAAGTATAATCGATGTCGGTGATTCTACCGGCATCGGCCGACATTTGACTGACGTTAGCGGATTTAGAATGGGCAAAAAGAGCCACCAAGCCCATTTTTCATCTGCCAAGTGCACTATTCGTTGGAAAATGTCAAAGGTTGGGCTAAATATGCACGAGAGTTTGTTAGGCGGTTAGAGAGAAGTAAGAATAGGTCTTGGGTGAATCATAGGATGGGAATTAGTCCAAGGCAAGGTGTCTTAGGTGAGGTGTCATGGGTGATGTGTCCAAGGAGGGGGGTTAATTCAAAATAAGTTTATTATTTTAAATTAGTAATTTCATGTTTTAGGAATGGGTTAGGAATGGACCAAGGGGGAAGGTAACCAAGGGTTAGACACTATTTAGGTGTCTACATTTGCCCCTTTTTGTCTTGTTGGTTGCTCTAAATGAACTGCAAGATGCAAAATAGGAGTCGGTTGCCCCAGATATTAGATAAGGTTGATTTCGTCTTGTTGGTTGTTCAAGTGAACTGCAAGACAAAAATAAGTGAGGGTTGGTTGCCCTGATTATGGATGAGGTATCCCCCCTCAAAGCAGGAGTCGAGAGAAGGGAACCTGGAATCAGGTGCTAATTTGATAGAGAGTGGATGAAAAGGGTGAAGATAGAGTGAGAACGCTGCAAAAGTTATGATTGCGCATACACCACTTCACGAGGATGGTCAGGTCAAATTGTCACAGGTCGAGGGTCAAGGAGTGCCAAAATTGAAATAATCAGGCCCCAGCATTTCGTCATCTGCTGATTGGGTTATTCAATCTAAGCTGAAGCTCTAATGGTCATCGTGTTCCAGGTATTCTAGGCTTAGGAAGTGCTCTCGAAAACACGAAAATGTCACAAGTAGTGCAGATCAACTGGCTTGCGATCCTATACTTGTGAAGGTCAAAAGTTTGCACACAATTTTGCTAACCAATCATGAGGTAGCATATATGCAAAAATGACCAAGGCAAAATTGCTTTTGGAAGTAGTCACAGTTAGAGGAGATGGTCATGATCTTTAAGGTCTGGTGGTCAATGGATGGAAGCAAAAGTGATCTCAATTGTGCCCTAAGGGGCCAAAATGATGTGGTTTGAAGGACTGATTGATTGTGGGCATGATTTTTGGGCAACAGAGAAAAAAGGAGGTTGGAAGGACGCTGACGTCGGTAAGAAAAACTGACGTTGGTATTTAAAAATGATCAACGTCGGTAGAGTTCAGCCAACATCGATGGATTAGGGCACGTTGATGCTGACGTCGATGGACTGCCAAATCCAACAAAACTGGATTGGTGGCCCACCAAAAGTCATTTGTGATTTGGTTGACTGAGAGAAAAGAGCTCTGGAGCCAAGTGAGTGAAAGGGACACTAGATTGACCGAGGTGCAATGTGACGGGTCAGAGCAACATTCATGAAGAGAGGGGGTCAATTGGATGCTATAGGGACATGTGTGGGCCAGCAGGAACGTGCAGAGTCATTAGCACAAAAGAGATGGTAGAGGGGAGTAGAGGACCCGCGAGAGGTCCACCACCAGCGGCACCCATCGTGCCACCACACCGATGACGCCGGGATGAGGTAGGAGGGTCTCTGAACCCTATTTGATTGATTTTTGTCTTGATTTGTTTTTTGAAATGTTTGGTTTAGTTAGGCAAAAATTGAGGGGTGAGGGTAGATAGGAAGGTGGGTAAAGGGTTTAGGATAGGTTAGGAGTGATTTAGGAGGGTTTAGGAGGGTGTAGGGGGGATTAGAGGGGAAGCTCTAATTTTTAGGGCTCGCCCCGTTTGGCCCTAGGGCCAAACCAGTCACCGATGTCGACAATTTTGCCAGCGTCGGCCGACCAGTGACTGACGTCGGTCACTAACCTACCGACGTCAGCTAGGTGAGTGCCGTCACCAGCATGCTAATCGATGTCAGTTGGCTGCCTAGTCAAAAGAAGAATAAAAAATGTGTAAGTCGAGGGGTCAAAGTTACGCTAAGGGCTTTGCGGGTGTCGGGTTAAGCATAGATGGTCAGAATGGTTGGTAAAATAGGAAGAGTAGGAACAATTTTAACATGAGATTGACTGTGGATGGATGTAGGTGAGGTAGACTCTGATGCTGCAGGATCGCCTCTCGACCTTGCTGACACAGATGCACAGAGGCGTGACGGCCGAGGAGTGGGCGTAGATGAGCGTAGTGGGGCTAGGTGGTCTAAGATGCTACTACAAAGTGGCGAGGGATGTGAGCCTCATGGTGGCATTGATCGAGCGGTGGGACCATGCCACCAACACCTTCCACCTACCCACGGGCGAGATGACAGTCACAGTCGAGGATGTGTACTGGATTTTGTGGCTGCCAGTACATGGAGCAAACTTGTATGCATGCTCGAGAGAGGTGCACAACATTCACATGGTTACTATAGGCCTTGATTCTAGTAGATATCATCTAGAGACCATACTTGGTGTATCCAGTGTTCAGAGACCAGGGCGAGCAGATGGTCGGGACTCAGAGCATGCGATGGGTCAGAGGTAGGTGAGCCGGTGAGCTTGAGAGGATCCCAACAGAGAGAGTGCGGTGCCAGTATGGGCTACTACAGGATGTACCTCTCGCATTCCCATAATACAAGTAGGATGATATAGAGGTGCCGCTCCCACTACCAGAGGAGATAGAGGAGCCAAATTTTGAGGAGTTGTCGGCAGGACTCGAGATAGCTGACCCAGGGTGTACAGAGGCCTACGCGGCGTGGTGGGTAGGGCAGTACATAGGCATACAAGTGGGTCCCCAGCTGGATCTACAGGCTATCACGAGGGAGCAGGATACAACCCATGATGAGAGGGACATAGCGCGACAGGAGAGGGATGCGGCACAGGCTCAGGTGACCATATTATAGGGATAGGTCACGGCTTTAGAGGGGCAGCTGGCGGGGGTGATAGGATAGGTGACAGAGATGACATGTCGGGTGGCAGCGTTGATAGGGTAGGTCACTCTATTATAAGGACAGCTCATCGTAGCCTAGGCACAGGCAGTGGTAGGACAAGTTTTGAGAGGTCAGGGTTTGATGCATTAGCCCTCACAATAGCTAACATTTTCACAGGGGCCAGGATAGTCAGCATCAGTGTAGTTAGGTCAGCCACAGCCACAGGGGTCAGGACAGGGCACAGTAGTAGGGCAGATGGGTCCACCACAGACTGTATCTCTAGTTAGATACAGTGATGCATTGGATGAGATCGCTTATTATGAGAGGGCCATCAGGGGGTTCCCTCAGATACAACGCTACTCAGAGATGAGGGCAGAGTAGAGCTGACAGCGGTCTATGTCTCGAGCGACGGCTTCTGGGTCTCGTAGATGGCACAGAGCAGAGGGGGGAGATGATACAACATCTTCTCAGCCACTGCCACCACCACCACAGCCATAGCCTTGAGGGCAGACCTTGAGAGTTTATTTTTAATGTATATACCGGCTTGTGAGCCGTTGATGCGAGATGTATTATATTTTGTTGAGAGAGAGAGACAGAGACAGATTGTGTCATTGTATAAAAGATTTTGATATATATATGATGATGGTTTTGGATCATTAATGTGTTATGGATGTTTAATGTTTAATGTATTGAGCATTTTTGATTATGATGATGATGCATGTTTTGATATTATGTTTATGATTATAATGTTATGATGATTAAATGTGATGATGACAATGTTATGGTCAATGATTATAATGATGATGTTTAATATAATGATGCATTGTGATAATGCTAATAATGAGAATGGTCATGACTTTTAGATTAGATGATGATGCATAAGGATTATGTGATAGTGATATTTATGTTATGACTTGCGGATTATATGATGTGAATGCTTAATTGTGTGATGATGATAATGTGTTTGTGATTAATGATTATGATGTAAATGATGAAAATGATTATGCTAAAGATTATGAAAATATGTGATTGGTTGTGATGTGATTGGTAGGTGACGAGAGAAGGAGATGGAAGAAAGTGATGAAGAGAATGGCCGAGCTAACCCCAGAAGACCCCATGTCAACTGAGTGCTGCCTACATAGCCCCTGTCGTTAGGGCCTCAGGCCAATGTAGTTCTCCCAAGAAGGAAAGAAAAAGATCGAAGTGGTTGATTTTGGTCATGATAAAGATATAGCATTTCCCATATGTCTGAGGGTACATGCTTGAAATGACAAGGAAGAGATGATGCTACAGCATTTTCCAAATGGTGTAGGCTGTAACATTGGTCGGGGTTTTTCATCCCTAGCAACTATCCATATTCGTGATGGATGTTTGCTAAAAATGAATTGCAGGTCGATTTATGTTTCAGCAAGTAATGGTTTATGCTTGACATAAATTGTGTGGTTGATAATTTCCATATGTATTGATGTCTATGGAAACCAGAGTGATTAGGCTATGTGAGTGGTTTGAAAAGAGTCGGATTGAATCGTTTTGACAAATGATGTGGTTGAATGTGACCAAAGTGTAGGAAAAAAATAAAAAAAAGCATAAGTGCCCTTTTATTGTCAACGACCAAAATGACAGCATAGATAGGGGTTATTAGAATGAAGAGCCCCATTCATGCGTTGCACGTTGACCATGAGTTATGTTAGAGCGGTAATCGAATCACTTTTGACATTAAAGTGAGCTCGAAGTCCCTTGAGTAGGTGATATGATAGGAGGAAAGGGTAACCCATTTTAGAGTATGGAGTACTTTGCCCCTTTTTATAGGAGACCCTGAGACAACTACAAGTCAAGTCCATGACCCATTTTTTTTTTTGGAGCGGACTGATCAATGCGGGAAGTCCACATAAAGATGTCATTTGTTTGGTGGTCATTTGTGAAGCTGATCGATGCAGGAAGCTTCTAAGAAAGTGCTATTTTGTAGCAAGATTTAGTCATAGCCATCCCTCGAGGGAGTGGTCTATACTTTGCTTTATAGATTTAAGGGCTTTTGAATAGCTGTCCTTCGAGGGAGTAGTCTATTAGCTATAACAATGATATTATAGCTGTCCTTCGAGGGAGCAGTTTGCTTTTTGATTTGGTTTTGTGACCATGAATATTTTGACATCTTGATTTAGTTTTGACAGAATATTGAGTCATGGACAAGACTTATAGAAGGTCAAGGGCTCCCTTTTATTAGGATGAAGCATCCATACGTCATAAAAGGGTTGTAGAGGATTTTGTTAAGGGAAAAAGGGTGAAATGGATTGAGGATTAAAAGGATAAGGGTTGCTCAAGGGATGAGCTCTAGTTAAATGTCAAGTGGATGAGTACTCGACTAACAGTAGAATGGTCGTAGATGCAAAGCATTAAGGGACTCAGGTTCTGGTCGGCCTTCAAAAGAAGACAGACGATAAGTCCCTGATCCATACTTGTGCGTGATGATATAAGGTCTAAGCCAATTAGAAGAAAATTTGCCTCATTTACTCCATTCCATATTGGTCACATGTTGGTTCCCTTTGAGGATGAGGTCTCCGATATTGAAATCTCATTCTCTCAGAGTTTTATTATAGGCGCGCTTGATGCGATTTTGATAGACATGGAGATGATTGAGGGCAGCGAGATGACGCTCGTCGAGTAACTCAAGTTGAGCTAATCGATCTTGACAAAAGTCATCATTAGAAAGAATGTCATGGAGTGAAATGTGAAGAGATGAGATCTGTACTTTGAGAGGTAAGATAGCCTCTGTTTCGTACACTAGAGAGAAAGGGGTAGCACCCGTAGAGGTTCGGATGCTAGTGCGGTAGGACCACAAAGCGAAGGGTATTTGAACGTGCCAATCCCTTCCAATGTCATTGACCACCTTCATGAGAATTTTAGTTAGGATTTTGTTAGAAGCCTCGGCCTGCCCATTTTCTTGTGGGTAGTAAGGTGAAGAAAAGTTGAGTTTGATGCCAAATGAGTCGCAGAGTTTTTGGACGGTCTTGTTTTTATAGGACTTGCCATTGTCGGTGATGATTTTGTGAGGTACACCGAAATGACAGATGATGTGGGTGTTGATGAAGTTGACAATCTTGTTGGATTTTGTGGAGACAAGAGGAATAGCTTCCACCCATTTAGTGAAATACTCGGTGGCAATGATGATGGACTAATGATGAAGAGATGAATGAGGGTTAATTTCGCCGATGAGATCTAAGCCTCACTGTGAAAAAGGCCAAAAATCCTGAGTGACTTGTAAGGCGTGACTGGGGAGATGAAGTAAGTTAGCATGCTGTTGACACTTGATGCAACGTCAAACATAATCGCTACAGTCTTGATGAAGAGTGGGCCAATAATAACCCAGGTGAAGGATGCACTTGGCGACCGAGTTACCACTGAAGTGTCTACCACAAGTCCCGTCATGGGCTTGTTTAACAGCATGAGAAGCTTTAGTGGAGTTTAAATAGTGAAGAAGAAGGCCGTCAAAACCTCTTTTATAGAGAAGGCCCCCTAGCAGGGTATAGCAAGCGGTGCGCTTGATGAAAGCCCATCGCGCATTGCTAGAGAGGTTGGGAGGAATGAGAGAATGAGCCAAGTAGTCCTCAAGTTGTTTATACCATACATCTTGTGAACTAGAGTCTATGGTGTGGATGAGATTGATGTCAGTGGAAATGTATGAAGGCAATGTCACACGATGTACCATGACATAAATTCTTGATGAAGATGATGAAGAAGAAGGAATATGTGAGGTGAGGGAAGCCATGGTGTCAGCAAACTTATTCGTCAATCGAGGAATAGTCTACAATAAGTGATGGTCGAAAGATGCTAGAAGAGTGTCAACACGGTGCTTGTACCTTTGTAAAATTTCATTTTTGAAAAGATATGAACCATTGATTTGATTGACGACAAGTTGTGAGTCACCAAAGATGTTGATGGTCTTGATGTTGAAAGAAAGGGCAGTTTGAAGTCCCAAAATTAAGGCTTCATATTCGGCCATATTATTGGTACATTCAAAGTCAAATTTGAAAGACAGGGGCATGGGTTCACCTTCATGTGGAATGAGGATGACCCTCGCACCCCCACCAAATTGACATTTAGAGCCGTCGAAGAACATCGTCATTTGGTAGAATGTGTCATCAGTCGAGAGAGTAGCGATAGATTCATCGGGAAACTCGCACTGAGAAGGTTGATTGTTGGGAAGAGGGGCATCCGCTAGTTGGTCAGCGATTGTTTTCCCTTTTATAAATTTTTGCTAGACAAATTCTAAGTCAAATTCAGCAAGAAGCATGAGCCAACGAGCCATACGCTGGTTTTGATATGGTTTAGAATGCATGTATTTAAGGGGATTAGTGTGGGTGACGACAAAGGTTTTGTGATTGAGAAGATAGTGATGGAGCTTGGTAGTGGCAAAGACTAATGCCAAACAGAGTTTCTTGGTATGAGTATACCAAGTTTCATAGTCGACAAGTGTTTGGCTTATGTAATAGACTGCTTGCTCACGGTGTTGCTCGTCTCGATGTGCGATCATGGCACCTAACGAATGATTGGTTGCTGAGATGTAGAGGTAGAAGGGTTGGTCATCTTTTGGTGGAATAAGGACTGGTGGAGAAACCAAATAGTGTTTGAGGGATTTAAAAGCCTCTTGGCAATCTTTATCCCATTTAAAGAAGACGTCCTTCTTGAGGAGGTGATGAAAGGGTTGGCAACGGTCAAAAAGCTGTGAAATAAAATGACAGATGGATTGGAGCTTCCCTTGTAGACTGCGAAGTTGCTTGAGATTAGTTGGAGGTGGCATTTTGAGGATAGCACGAATTTTGGCAGGATCTATCTCGATGCCACGAAGAGAGATAATGAATCCCAGGAGTTTTCTGGAGAGGACTCCAAAGACGCATTTCTTGAGGTTGAGACGGACCTGGTACTGAAGAAGGTGAGAGAAGATGATTTTGAGGATAGTCAAATGGTCACAACAAAGCTTAGACTTGCCAAGCAGGTCATCTACATAGTCCTCTATAATTTTATGGAGGAGATCGTGAAAGATGTAAGTCGTGGCACGCTGATATGTGGCGCCTACGTTTTTCAGACCAAAAGGTATGACTCGATAGCAGAAAGTTCCCCATGGTGTAATGAAGGTGGTTTTGTGCTGATCTTCTGGTGCAATCAAGATTTGGTTATATCCTAAAAATCCATTCATGAGTTATTACATCTCATGGCCAGCTGTAAGATCAACAAGTTGGTCAATGTTTGGAAGAGGAAAGTCGTCTTTGGGACAAGCTAGGTTAAGGTCACGATAGTCCATGCAGATCTGAATCCCCCCAGTTGCCTTGGTGACAGGAATGATGTTAGAGACCCACTGCAAATAATCGATGGGTTGGATGAAGGAGACAAAAAGAAGGCATTGAAGCTCTTCTTTAACATGAAGTGCAACACAAGGATGCATTTTGCGAAGCTTCTGCCTAACAGGTTTAGCCTCTGGGTTTGTGACAATGTTATGAGTGGCAATGTTAGGGTCGATGCCAAGCATGTTAGCGTAGGTCCAGGCAAAGGCTTTGTGATTATTTGAGAGAAATGTGGTATAGTTAGTCTGCTCTTGAGTGTCTAAAGACTGACCAATATTTAAGACAAGAGGAACATCAGAAGATGAAAGGTTAATGTCGATGGTTGATTCATTTAATATAACCTGTATTTCAGAAGGGAGGAAGCGCTGAATGAAAGAATCATCGGCACCCATATAGGTAAGAATGGAGTCATCGTCTATGCAGTGGACTGTGTTGATGGTTGTCGATTCATCGTCTATCATGCTAGGATAAACGAGAGGGAGAGACTTGGGAACCCCGTTGAGCTGATAGGTTAGGGGTTCCAAGTGGATGGTGTTTATGCAAAAAAAAACTAGGAGGGATGGAAACCACCGACTCCGTAGGTGAGGATGGAAGAATAGGCGAGTCTGGAAGAGATTGGTCGATGGTTGGTTTAGGGAAAAGGTTTGTGGAAGCCTCAGTGGGTTCTTGGAAACCTAGTCCATACCATTTCTTGGCATTATCATCATTAGGTGGTTCGATGGGCCGATGGGAGCCTTATTCATAACTCTCAAAGCCAAAACCCTTCCATGCACACCTATAAAGGTAGGTATGTGTAAAGGTGGGGTTGCCAAGAAAAGAGAAATTGGATGTGAATATTTGAGGTGAGGAGGAAGGATTTGATTCAGTAGGAGCTTGATCTAGCCCCCCATAGACAAGATTGGTTTGAAGGCTAGGAGGACCATAAGGAATGACCATTTCGATCCAATAGTCATAGCTTGGGTTTTGATGAAGCTGTCCATATTCTTGAGGAGTTTGGAACATGTCTAGAGTAAGTAGGTGATATTCCCCCAGTAAAAGTCTTTGGAAGATATTGTCCATGGGGTCTTTGGTTGTTAATTGAGAAGATGATGTGGTGACAACCGCTGTTTGTGTACTGGTTGACACTTCTACGAATGGAGATGATGTTTGGGTTGATGCCTTGAGCGGGATAAAAACATCGTTTGGGTGATAGGTTGTGTTACAAGTCTTAAAAGGGGATGGGTCAGTAGGAATGACATGGACTTGTTTGTCGTGTTCAAATTTGACACAACAGTGAAGTGTTAAAGGGATGCAAGCCATGGCGTAAATCCAGGGTCGCCCTAATAGCATGTTATATTGAAATTCTCCCTCAATAATGTAGAAGAGCTTCGGGATTGTGCGTGGACCAACGCGAATATGGAGGACAATAGTGCCAATAGTGTTAGCAGTGGTGTCATTAAAGGATTTAAGGATTGCATCGGTTTTCGATACACAATTCTTGGGAAGAGCCAATTGATCAAAGGCGTGGGTGGAAATGATATTAATGCTGGTGCCCCCATCGATCATAACTCATTTAATACGGGTTCGATCAACGTAGGCTGTGATGAAAAGGGCAGTGTCCTGATCTTCCAAGGTAGAGGTCAGAGTTTTAGAATCACTAAAAGTGATAGAGGCGATAGGGGATAAAGAATGGACTAGGGCAGCTAGTGGTTGAGGGTCTTCAGGTTGGACTTTTGCTGCCTGTAGGGCTTTGATTAGAGCCTGACGATGCTGGGGGGAACTTTAGATAAGGTCATATAGGGTCATCTTCACAGGCATTTGGTGAAGTTGTTTTATCATAGATTCTTTGATTGCCTCGAAAGAAGGGGGTTGAGACGCACCTAAGATGGAAATCTTGGGTTTCAGTTGTTGAGGTGCCTAGACAAAAGGATAAGTCCAAGGAATAGCGGCTTTTTCTTTTGCCTTGTCCTTTTGTGACCTAGTGGTTATATGGATAGCATTGATTTCAAAGATAGGAGGTGAAGAAGGGGTCATGGCTTGTTGGTGAGATGTTGATGTGGTTGAAGAGGTTGGATGGGAAGGTGTCAAGGGTCGGTCAAGAGTGTCCTCAAGGAGAAGAGTGTCTTTCTCCATATAGCGATGAACAACGGCCTTGAGGGCACAACAAGTCTCGATATCGTGTCATGGCATACGATGGTATAAACAAATCTTCGTATCATCGAACCAAGACGGTTTTGACCCGAGGGGTTGGAATGGCTTGATAGAAGGAAGGGTAATGCTAGAAGTCTACAAAAGTTGGCGTAATATCAAAGCATATGAACCTACTAAGGGGTCCATGCTTGTTGATGCATGACGCGTTGGTGACTTTTGCTTGGGGGATGTTGAAGAAGGTTTTCGTACCACCTTTTGGTTTGATGGTGCGATGACAGGTGAAGATGACACTTTCTTTGTGAGAGGTGCCAAATTTTTGAGAGGGGGTTGACTTGTGGTTGGCAAAGGAAGTAATGGAGGCAATTTGTGTTGGTTAAGGGTCGGAGTAGGAAGCACGCTGATTAGGGTAGAAGGATGAGGACCTAAAATAGAGGGCAAAGTTGACGGTGGAGGAGGGGTTTGCTTCTGTGGTCTGGCAGTCTTCTTTGACTTGGTTGGAAGACTACTTTTGGTCAAGGTCTGGTCTAAGTCCACCTTCACTTGCGGGTGAGTGAGGGTAGAAACAGGACGAATGCCGAGTGACTTGATCGGTTTAGATTGGGTAGATGCAGGGTTAGAAGTGGGAGTCTGGTCTTTGTTGAGAGTTTTGGGAGATTCTGCCTTGGGAGTATTGGCAGCATGAGACGAGAGGGCACAGGAATGTTGAAGAGTTTTAAGACACTCCCACAATCCTTGATGCTCCACTTTCCTTGAAGGGAGAAGTTTAATTTTCTCCACTAGTCGGGAAAATGGTTGAGAGGATGTTGGATGAGGTTTGGATTCTTGAGAAGATGTGTTAGGTGTGGCAATAGTCTCAGACCCAAGGTGTGTGGGAGTTATAACTGGATTGTCGTTGATCGAAGATGATGGAGAGTCAGGTTCTTCTCTTGGTGGAGAAGAAACTGGAGAGTGTGACTCCTCAAGCAGGTAAAGGGTAGGGATTATGGTGCCCTCCACTTGCGGTCGAGGAGTAGGTAAGGTTAGGTCCTCCATAGGTAGAAGAAAGGAGGATGGTGAGACTGGTGGTGCCGGTAAGGTTGAGGCATTCTCCAAGATGAGAGAGGTTGATGGAGAACTAACCAGAGAAAGAGGTTCGTCCACACGTGATGGACTAGTAGATGGACTATCCTCTTGAGGTTGGTTGGGGATGAAGGGTGAGACCGTATTGACCGTTCGAATGTCGTGTTCATGAGTGTTGTCAATCAAGGTCTAGACATTATTTTGGGTCGGTGGATGATTGGGGAATGGTTGCTTGAAGATATCGATGCCCTGGTTAGGAGGTGCATTGGGATTATCTAGAACGAGCTCACCCTTTTCAAGCATGTCTTGGATTATGTTTTTAAAGGTTTTACAGTTTCTCGTGTCATGAACTTTGACACGGTGGTAATTGTATAAGTCATTTTCCCTATACCACGCAGGGATGGCGCGTGAGGGATCAAATTGTGGCGGTGGTCAAATCTGGGGGAGGTTGAGAATCCCCTGTTTAACAAGTTTTTCTAGTATAGATGCGTATGATTCTCCAAGAGAAGTATACTATCATTGTACGTATCTCTGTTGGAATTGACAGGTGGCGCTCTGAGATGTGGATGGCTTAGGTTGATTGGTTGAAGAGGATGAAGGTCTAATGACCACAGCGTTAGCTAAATCTTTAGACTTAAGATTGGATGATGAAGGTTTAGAAGAAGAGGAGTCATTGGTCTTAGAGTTGGGGTTCTTGCTTCACAACTTGACTTTATTCTCCTCAATGGCATGTAATTCAAGTTTACAGGCCATCGTGAAGGCTTCGTCGAAGGTGCAAAAGGTCTGAACCCGTAAGGTGAAAGAAATATGTTTGGCGCAAGCTCGGGAGAATAGTTCAATAAGTTCAGGTTGAGGTAAGGAAAAGGAGAGTTGATTGATGAGGCCTTTCTAGCAAGAAATGAAGTCAGCTATTGATTCGTTCTCGAATTGGCAGATAGTGTAAAGGTCCGTGATCGAGACCTTCTTGGTGATGTTAATGGAGAAGTGATCAAGAAAGAGCTGAGCTAGCTGTGTAAATGTGAAGAGGGAATGGATAGCAATAGAGCTATACCAGTCAAGCACAGTGCCAAAAAGAGACATAGGAAATGTGTGCAAGAGCAATGCATCATCATGGGCAATAAGGTAACAGGCATGTCTGAATGCCCGTAAGTGCTGCTGTGGGTCTTCCTTGCTTTGAAAGCGAGAAAATTTGGGAAGCTCCCACTGGTTAGGGTATGGTCTAATTGGGATGGAAGGATGAATTGGCTCATTACAAATTTGCTCGTATGAGAGAGCATTACATGAGCCAGAAATGGAGGTCTCTAAGCTAGACATCTTATCCATCAGCATTTTGATGATAATTGCTGACGGATTAGCAGGTGGAGCGCCCCTAGATTATAAGGTGCTTGAAAGATATTTGGAGGGGCGTATGACGTGGTTGGTTGCGTAGATGCAACATATGGGTAGCTGGTTATTGGAGTGAAAGTTGGAGCCAAGGGCACTTGTGTTATGGGGTTGGTAGTCACAAGTTGGATAGGGGCTGTCAAGGATGGTTGAGGAGTAGCTACGCTTGTTGACAGGTAAACGGTTACTCTTGTGTTGATAGGTGCAAGAGTAGGGGGGATAGAGACTAGTAGGTTTTGGAAAGGTGTGGGGTTTGGTTGAGTGACTTGAGGTTGAGGGAGTATCGAAACCCCCATGGAGGTAGGTTTAGATGGAGTGGCTACATTTTGAAGGTAAGACACGGTTGGGTTATTGATGGAGGTGTTGACTTGATTGTCTAGTGGCTGGATTGTAGGTGCGGTTGATGTGATTCTTGTCTCGACTAAGGAAGTCGGCATCCCATAGATTGGGTTGCCTAGGGAGTCTCACGTTTGGCTATGCATGAGATAGTGTTGTAAGGCTTTGACGTTAAGGTCCAAGAATCATGTGAAATCTTGGTCCCCTTCTGGGACAATAGGAGTCTGAGGTGGGGTTGGGCGAGTAGGAGTTCTTTCAGTCTCTGAGTGGAACTCCATTATAGGACTAGTTATAGATGGTGAAGGTGGAAGCGGTTGTTGACTAGCATGGTCAAGAAGGGCCTTGGTTTGACTGCATGTCAAAACCATTCAAGGCAAGAAAGGGTCAGGTTTTAGAAAACTATGTTTTTTTAGTCTCAAAAAACCAGAATAGATGTTTAGACAGCCAAAAAGTTGGATTTTAAGCTTGCTATTTTTGGAAAAAAGAAATGGACAGTGACCGACGTCAGTATAAAAACCGATGTCGGTGAAGAAGACTGCCGATGTCAGTCAGATGACCGATGTCGGTACAGAAAAGTTGTCGACGTCGGTTACAGAACCGATGTTGGTTACTGTGTTTTCTAGAAACTCAGAAAAAAAGTTTTTGAAAATGAAAAAGACGTCCTTACCAGCTAAAAAAAAATAGATAAAAATAGAAAATCAGATGAGAACAGGCAGATCCTAGCATTAAATCCCTAGAAACAATTTTATTACGATCGTGTGGCTTATGCCTTAATGTGATGTTTGAGGAGGTTGGCTGTTAGAAGGGTCCTAGAATAGGTAATCTAAAGATGGTTTCAGGTATGTTTAGGCACTCAAAAGTCTGTGTTAGGTTCCGTACATGGCCTGGTGCTAAGGAGCAAGCTCCCCTCACTTCACGATTCCAGTGGTTAGCTGGTTTCGCTTAGCCAAAATATACTTTCCCTATAGTTTAGACTCTGCCAGAGAACAGAGTGGGCTTTCCCCTTGGTGGTGAAATCTAAGTAGGATTGCCGGAATGGGTAAGGTATCCACTGGGTGATGAAATCCCAGTCGAGCCTTGTCTCAAGTGAGTTTGATGTTTAATTGAGTGCACGTGGTCTGGTTGTGTAACATCAAGTGATCTACGATTTATTCAATATGCGGTTTACTAATTACTAAGTGTGGACTAAGAAATGCAAGAAAGCAGGAAATGGAATGCAGTATATTTTAAAGCCCCAAATCAAAATGTTAAGTTGGAATGAAAACAAGTTTGAGAAAGGGTTGAAAAAAATGATTTTTTGACTAGTTTAGAAATGCAAGAAAAGAAAGAAAAAGTTCTTTTTATTTCCTGCTTATGATGTTTTTTTAGAAAAGAAGTAAGAGGTGAAGAGGGAGAAACCTAATGCACCTAAATGAACAAAGAATGAAAGGAACCCAAGGAAGGCCCTAAGGGTCCCACCGGGCGTGCCAGAATGTTTCTATTCAAATTTTGCTTTCACATTCAAAGAAGAGAAAATGAGAAACTTAAGAAGGAATGGTCAAGGCTTATATGTACCTAGATATAATCTGTGCACCATAATCTAGACGTTGTGAGTACTCCTCTTTGGCTGTGGAGGAATGACACCTGAAAGAGATAAAAACTAAAAACATGAAGAATGTTAGTTGATAAGAGGGTGGATTGCCAAGCAAAAGCTTGGTCCTAGAAGTGCTAAGGCTTCTTGGAGGATGACAATCCACTGTTTAAGACATAATATGACAGAGATAAAAAAGAGAAATAATGAAAGATGTGAAAAGAAAAGACTAAAAACAAATGCGTAGCTGATAAGCTGCAATCTGGTAAACACAGTCACTGACGTCGGTGATATTGCCGACGTCAGTCAGGGTGGTCGCCGACGACGGTTAGACTGCCAACGTCGGTAGGGGATGTGGACGAGGTCAGTCAGGGCAATTGGGATGGGTTACAGGTCTAGTTTTTGGTCTGCAGAATGGATTTGGTCTTGTCTGAGGGTCTGAGGGTCTATGAGGGACTCAGAGGGATTGTTTAGGGTCTAAGGGACTGAGAATCTTGTAAGGAAAAGGGGTGAAAAATAGGAAAAGGCCTTTCAACCTTTTCATAAAGGAATTTAATCAGGTTGATTAGATGGATCTTAAGATGGTCTGTAGGTTTTTGATAACTTATACTGGGTTGATTGGACAGAGGGTGTTGCCTAAAGAGAGACTAAGGGAGTGTCAGAGGCAAAGAAAAAGGAATAAGGGGTGAGAGAAGGCTTTTCAGCCTCTTCGAGAAGAATAGGGAAGGTTGGGTCAAGGATGCTTGGAATAGATAGAAGACAAAATACTAATATATTTGAAATGATATTAGAATGAAAAAAGTATAGATACTTAGCTGTGATATGAATTGACAAAGGTGTAGAAGTTGTGTCTCAGTTGTTACCGGTGATGGAGATATCATGCAGTCCCTGTGCAGAATGTCTGATGCAAGACTGTAGTGCCTAAAAAGTGTTGCTAAGAATGTTGATCCCTGTAAGAACACCAAGAAGCCCAGAACACTGAAAAGCAAAAGCACCAGAACTTTGTTTCACCAGAAGAGGATTCGAGAGTCATGATTAGCTTCAAAGATTAGCTAATTTCTGATTGGGGTCGTCAAAGGGTCAGAAAAGTTGGTTAAGTATAACTGACGTCGACGATTCCACCGGCGTCAGCTGACATTTGATCGACATCAGCGGGTTTAGAACAGGCAAAAAGAGCCACCAAGCCCATTTTTCATCTGCCAAGTGCACTATTCGTTGGAGAATGTCAAAGGTTGGGCTAAATACGCACGAGAATTTGTTAGGCGATTAGAGAGAAGTAAGAATAGGTCTTGGGTGAGTCATAGGATGGGAATTAGTCCAAGGCAAGGTGTCCTAGGTGAGGTGTCATGGGTGATGTGTCCAAGGAGGGGGGTTAATTCAAAATAAGTTTATTATTTTAAATTAGTAATTTCATGTTTTAAGAATGAGTTAGGAATGGACCAACGGGGAAGGTAACCAAGGGTTAGACACTATTTAGGTGTCTACACATTAAACCATTTTATCTAACTGATCAGGGTTGGACTGTAGGAATTCAAATTTAGACATTTGAACTTTGGCTTTCTTTACATGATCAATAATGTCAAATGTCTGAAATGAGCTAGGAATAGAGGATGGGAGCTCATCCTTTTGATTCTCAGCAGGGGGAAAATTGGACTGCAGATTTGAAGTGGAATGTGCAGGGGTATTTGGTGTACTTACCTTTCTTGTAGTCATCAGATCTTTTGGCTGGAAGGGTAGAGTACTTTCACGCTTAGTAATTGAGATTGTTGGTTGAGGTCACTCCTCTATCTTCTCTTTATTTGCTACTTGAGCTGAGTGATTCTTAGACCGGGTGAACATAACATAAGATTCCTCCATTGCATTACCTTCACTTCTAGGTTCATCTTGATAGTTCAGGAAACCAATGTTAGAGTTGCTAGATAATTCTTCTTCTTCCTCAGTGAAGAGATTAACATCATCTGTAGGGTTTAACTCAGGCTAGAATGAGAAAAATGAGTCAGCTTCAAGATATCCAACTACTGAGTTGGTTGGAGGTGCTTCAATGGAAAAGTTCCTCTATGGGGGAGGAAGATGATTCAACTACCCTTGACCCCTGGCAACATTACCTTGGTATGTCTGATTCTGGAACATCCTCCTTGGGATATCTCTATATGCAGGAGCAGATGACGTCCCTTGGGCCATTTGTCTTTTGAGAGCCAATAATTCATTTGCCAGGTTCTGCACCATGGAATCAATAGTGGTTGTAGATGAGTAATCAGAAGATGAAGAAGATTTACCTTTGTTTAGATCTCTCCTTATCTTCCCAGCCAAGATAAGGTCATCTTCTACCTTAGTAGCCAAGTTTTGAGCTTTAGCAAGGTCTATCTAGCTAGCAAGTCTCACTAGAAAACTCACTTCAAGCAGTTGTGAGTTGATGAAGAAGCACTTGAGGTTTTCAGGGGTCGATTGAGTGATTGCAGGGATCCTGTTCCTCAACTTATCAAATTTGGTAATGAAATCCCTCATTGGTTCCTGAGGTTCTTTCTTCATTTGTGTGAGCTGGGCCAAAAGGGCATGTGCATCTTTTGTAAGTTTGAATCTGGCTTCAAACTTGGCTTTGAGTGTGTCCCAGTCAGTCACTGATCTAGCTTGCAGATGGTAAAACCAATCTGTAGTAGTACCTTGCAATGTCTCTATGAACAGTCTAACTGCCACGTCCTCAAATTCCATGTTTATCACACTATAGGCTATGCTAAAGGCTAGAATGTGTTCATCAGGGTGAACCTTTCCATCACCAAAGAACTTGGGGAAATTCTTCCTTAAACTACGTGGAAGCTCATGCAGGGGTGGAGCAAGATTAAGTGGGCCAAAAGAGTTACCCTAGGGGCCTTGAACAACCGTGAGTGGATTATTAAAAGTAGGGATAAAAAATATGGGTGGTGTATGTATAGGCAAAGTCCTACTAATAGCACAAAAAGTAGCTCTACCTTGTGTTAGTGACCTAGTGTTGGTTAGAGGAAGACTCCTAGTTCGTTGAAGGTGAGGTTATGGATGAAACAACTCAAAATTGCTCTATTGCAACAACTCAAAAATAGGGTCAACAATACCTTGGGCTTTCTAGCTTTTGGTATAGCATGAAGTTGCTAGATTGTAGAACAAAAATAGGAAAGAACCGGTCTTGCTTTAGCTTGAAACTTAAGGCCTCAAATTGCGCACTCTTTCCCTGATAGAGTCGCCAAAAAACTGTTGGGTGAATATTTTGTCGACCAGCTAACTGGTGAGCAAAATAGGTCCTATCACCATAGTAGGAATATTAGTCATCAAAACATGTAAGTTTACCACATTAGAAGGGGACTAATCTCTCCTCTCATCAAGGGGAGGTTCCCTATGCTATGATATATATATATATATATATATATATATATATATATATATATATATATATATATAGAAAATAATACTTAAGGGTAGGACAAACCATCCATATCTCTTTCTTCAGAGATGATGTATGCAAATTAAAGGAAAAACTCAAGGTAAATGATAGACAACACTCCTCTTCTTTTAGAAGTACTACTCAACAAGACACAAGAATACTCCAGATAGTAACAGAAAAATGTAGCAAAAGATGTAATAACCAACAAATCAAGATGCAACACAAAGTTTCCACCTGGATTGCTCAAGAATAAGATATGAAGAACAATAGGGGCACAAAGTCATCCCAAGGTCCTTTACATAGAAAAAAGAAAATACAAACACACTGAAGGTACTTGTGGGGGCACAAAGTCATCCCACAGTTGGTCTTTAGGACACTTTCCTAGCCACTTCCACTAGTTCTGCTTGTTAGATCAAATAAACAAGAACACTTCTAAGAAACAGACATACGAATAATTCCCTAAATAACACAGGCTATTTCCAGCATAAAGTTTGAAAAGGTCACTTGCTTTCTTATTCAAATGAAGAAAAATGATTAAAAATCTGAGCTCAAAGTCTCAATAAATGCCTTTCAATTTGGGTAGAGTTTTTGCTTCTATGGCAAAAAAGATCCTTGAAACAATTGGAGAGATTATAATATATAGAGGTCAAGAGAGGCTTGGTGCATTTATCCCATGGAACAACTCATGTTGTGCATGCAATGCTTTGAATGCACTTTTAGTTCTATATTTTAACTTGACTATCATCTCTTGGAACTAGATGATCCTCTTAGTTCTCTCTCTTGATTTCACCGTTATTCACTTTGCCTTTATTCCTGAACAAGTCATGTCTTTAAAAGTCTCAAGAAATTTTCATCCACATTTCTAGATTCAAGAGGTCTATCAGATCTAAACACTGTGTTGACACTCCAGATCTTTCATATTATTTCCTCCACTTTGTAGCAATTAGGGCTCTCACACTTAAGTTTGTATAAATCAACAGACACTTCATTGCCGTCATTTGAAACATATCTATGCATGGATATTTCTAGTTCTTTTCTTCATCGTTCCTCCTTTTTTGTTGTTGAATTGGGTCCTTAAATTGCCTCTCTGTTCTTTGGTCACTTTCTGCTAAAAAATTGACACATGGCAGCATCTGCTTAGAAATAGGTGAGGACACACAACAACTTCAGCTACTATTAGAGGCTTTAGAAACATTTTTTATGGGTCTAGCAGAATATGACTTGTGGTGGTCTCCACTACGCTTTATTAGCCTTTGAAAAACCTTGGGACTTATATTAGTTTCTCACAAAAGATGATGCATGGCGGCTTCTGCTACACTTTGAAAAATGTTTAGGAGAAGCTTATAAACTTGTTTGAAACTCAGATGCAGACATGTGTCGCTATCCATGGAGTTATAAATGAATAGGTGGCAGCTTCTGCTTATATTTGGAGAGTTAAGCAAATGATGACACATGGCATGTTTTGCTTTCTTCAGTGGCTCACTAGGGTTCTACCATAATCTTTATGAAAACAAGAAGCAGGAGGGAGAAATTGTGAAGACTGACACTTGTCAGCTTCCACCAAACTTTTGCAAGGGGCACATGGCACGTTCTGTGGCTTCTTTGAGAAATGTTTTTTGATAGAGGCTTTGAAACCTATTAGAAATTCAGAATTGTGGATGTAGACACGTGTCACTCTCCACATAGTTATAATGAAAAAGGTAGTAGCCTCTGCTTGCCTCTTGAGAATCCTATGGAGGATGACACATGGCAATCTTCGTTGAACTTTTAGCTGCCTTTAAAAAGTCTTCGAGACTTATTTTAGTTTCTCACATAAGATGACACATGGTGGCTTCCACTGCATTTGATGAGAGACATGTCACAAGTTTTGCTACTCTGATATTGTGTCTCAATGGATGACACATGGCAACATCCACTATGACTTTGACGAAGGACACATGGCAGCATCCATCACATTTTAGAAACATTATAGAACTATGTGGAACTCATTTGTATTCATGCAGACAATGCCGCTTGGTGTGTTCCACTTAAATTATAAAAGAAACATGGTGGCTTCTGTGGCTCTTAGAATCAAAGTGAAATGAGGCTCGAAAGATGACAATTGGTGGCATTCATGAGATTCTGTCAGGATTTTGTCTCGGTCTGTTTGTTCACCTTGGTCACTTTTTTCCCTGGGAATTCCCTTCATAGGGGCACTTGTGTCTTTAAATCTTGGGGCACTCCTTTGAACTTTGTCACTTGAACCGATCGATTGAACCCACTTTGGTTCAACGGTTTAGTGGTTCTTTCCCTTGCTTCAGCGGAGTCCTTTTGATCTTTGTTGAACCAAACATGTTGAACCTGTTGAACCTTGATGAAGTGCTTAACTCTTGTCGATGACATTGAACCTTTGAACTAAGGCACTGAACCAATCCCAAAAATGACTAAGTGTTGGAAACTGATTCTTTTGATTGAACCTCCCTATAGAAGCCTTTGAACCTATTGAACCATTAGTCCTTTGATTGAAAAAGCTTGAATAATTCCCAATTTTGAAAGCTTATAACAATTTTTTTGAAATGAGAAGAGATATTTTGGTCTTTTCAAGACCAAAATAACTTATATGTTGTCCTAAAAATGAGTGACATTTTTTGGGGGACAACAACATGTAGGACATCATCCTTCATGTGAAAGGAATCATCATTGGCCATAATCATGTTAGCCAAAGCTTTAGTTGATCTCAAACCACTATTTATCTTAGCTTGATGAGCCTCATCTTTCTCCTCTATCAATCTCTCTATCTAAGAAACCAACCTCTCCCTATCCACCTAACCCCTATCTTAATCACCAATTTTCATCTATAACTCTACATCTTAGATAGCTAATTGAGCCTAAACTTTGGCCAAATGATCCACCTATCCTCTTAAATTCATAATCTATACATCCCTAGCTATAATCAAACCCTATAGCCTAGTAGTATCCCCATATGCCATCACCAAATATGCACATAAATTATCCACCTCACCCTATAGGCCTTCTATCTTTGATAAGCAAGCTATAATTTCTCTCTCTCTAAGTTATCTATTAGTGCTTGGTCCTCTATGGACCTACTTATATTGGAGGTCCCTGCCTCTCCTAAAATTTTACCTATTCCTATGCCTATCCCTATCATAAAGGATCTAACCTCCCCTATCCCTGCCTTATGGCCCTCATCACCACTTGGGGCATCCCCCATATCTACATCTTATCTATCTAGCTCAGCCATATCAACATCATCTATAAGATCCTGATGTACTCTATCATGTACAACCTAAAATGGAATTACACATGAAATAAATGGATGACTTAACACTTGAGCCTATCTCTATACAAGGGCCTACCCCTGATCTCTCCTTAATCTCACCCACCACTAATGTAAGGTTGGATATTGTGGCTATGGCTTAGTTAATCAAATTTGTTAGACCTTAGCCCACCATAATGCATCAGCATATATAACCCTTGCATCTGTAACCCTTCCTACATAATCTCATAACACATGTAGGACTTTGCCATAATCTAACACTACCTAATCCTAGGGCACAAGTGGCTCCCACTCTCAAATCTCCTTGGTCATGGGCAAAAAATAGTGGTGACCCTTTAGGACATCCTATTAGAAGCGAAACTATCACTATACCAGATCTAGTTTATATCTCTCCTCTATAAAATCATGGTGACCTGTAATATAGTATGATGTGGTCATATAGATGATCATGAATAAGTCCTTAATCCAAAACCACTGAGTAGATATATATGGATACATGATAAAATATCCATCGACCATATCATCTATCATCCATCTATAATAAGGAAAGTCTCTTAAATGGCCATATAAACCAAGACCTATCAAATACCACTTGAATTTCATTATATCATCTAGATCTCGATGATACCTTAGCCTCACTGACCACTCAGTGGAAATGTGCTCCTAGGTCTAGACCTAAAGAAGTGTGTGGTGGCCAATGTTATGCCCTCTATATTAGGATATAATGTGTATATCTCTATATAATTAGGCCAAGATGATCAACCCCCATGCAAATTATGCCATATGATCAAACATTTCTTGCACAAACCCAATCAAACCAAGTAGGAAGAACCATATTTTATTATTAGGTAGCAGAAGGCCACAACAAGATCCATCAATATAACTATATTTGGGGGGACTATCACCTATGATGGAATGATTGTCAAAGCCCCTACTACTACTACCGCTCCACCATCCAAAGGCCAAGATAGGTCCTCTAATACATCTATATCAATGCTCCCATCAATGAATTTTAGGTCAACCACTCCAAATAAGTCATCTAAAATAGCCCATGAAAATATTGACATCTAATTACTCTATTGAACCTACAATTACACCGATAGTATATGGTAAACATCCTTCAACATTTGCATGTAGAGGTCTCTAAGTGCCACCTCTTTGTAAGTGTTGACAAATAATCCTTATCTCCATGAATCACTAACAATCAAGGTGCTTTTAAAGCTCTGGGTCCTGATGGCTTTCCTCCTATATTCTTTTAGGAATATTGGTAGATTGTTGGAGCGGACCTCACGACTGCAGTTCATGATTTTTTCAGATCTGGAAAACTTTTGAAACAAGTCAATAATACATTCATTGTATTTGTTCTTAAAAAATCTCAACCTTTACACCTTATTGATTTCAGACCCATTAGCTTTTGCAACACTGTATATAAGATATGTACTAAACTACTGGTTATGAGAATTCAACCCTGGCTTGACAAAATTGTTTCTCCTACTCAAAAAGGTTTCACCCTGGGCAGATAGATTATTGATGCTATGATCACCACTCATGAGACTATCCACTCCATGGATAAGAGTAAAATCCCTGGGATGGCCCTCAAGCTTGATATATCCAAAACTTATGATAGAGTCTCATGGACTTTTCTATTCTAAGTGATTAGAAAATTTGGTTTTAATGATAAATTGTCTTGCTTATTATGGAACACAGTCGCTTCTACTAAATTCTCAGTGTTGGTTAATGGTGTTCCTAGAGGGTTTTTCTCCTCCTCGAGAGGAATTCGTCAGGGAGACCCTCTCTCCCCATACCTATTCATCATTATGGCTGAGGCACTAGGAAGATACATACAAGCTGATATAGTTTCAAAAAAGCTAATAGGCATCAAACCTACCTCTTCCCTTCATCCTATGGTTACATAATAGTTTATGGATGATACCATCTTATTTGGCATCTCATCAATGATTGAAGCTAGAAGATGGAAGAATATAATTAATGATTATGCCAAAGACTCGAGACAAAGAATAAATTTCCAGAAAAGCAATGTGTACTTCTCTAACACTCCCAATGAACTTAGACATATAATCATTGATATCTTAGATTGTGTTGAGGCTGGCCTACTAGCTACCTACCTAGGTCTCCCACTCTTGGTCAATTAGGTATCCTCAGGTTTTTGGAATGGTATTTTGGAATGCACACAAAGGAAACTTCTTGGGTGGAAGGGGAAACTACTCAATAGTGCTAGTAAGCTACAACTTCTTCGGGCATCCTTGCAAGGTATCCCTACTTACTTCATGTCTCTTTTTAAAATTCCTACATATTTTGCTGAAAATCTAGAATAGATCTAAAGGAAATTTTTATGGATGGGAATGGAAGACAAACAGAGAATGTCTTTAGTCAGATGGGAAAAAGTGTGTCTCCCAAAATCTCATGGTGGACTTAATATAAGATCCATCAGGAATATGAATAAAGCCTTCCTCTCAAAAGTTAGCTAGAATTTGATTCACAACAATAGTGAGTGGGGGGAAATAATGTATGCCAAATACATGCATAGCATCGATGATTCCAACTTTCTTCAATAGGTGGGATTACCCTAGGGGTCTGTGATATGGAATAAAATTCTAAAAAGTAGAAGTCTTCTCAAATAGGGAATTAGGTGGAAGCTTGGAAATGGCCGACAAATTAAATTTTAGGAGGATAATTGGTTAAGGGACAAGCCTCTCATCTCCCAAGGAAACTATGGAGAAATTATAGACTTGACTACTCAGTTTTTTGGTGATAGGGTTAGTGATTATATGGAAAATAACAATGGGATAAGGAGTTGGAAAAACCTTTCAAATTGTTGTGTGCACAGGCTTGAGCTTATCCCAAGAATTCAAGAGATCCAGCAATGTGTTCAGGAGATTAGAATCCCACTCTTCCCTTGGGAGGATGAACAATACTGGTGGTCGGATAAGAATGGATCATTCTCTGTCAAATCTACCTATCATCTGCTTACACCTGAAGCTCAGAATAAGGAGGTATGGAAAAAGGTTTGGAATCATAAACTCATTCTAAAGATTAACTTATTTTGGTGGGTTGCTGCCCATAAAAAAATCCTTACTCAAGATAACCTTCAAAAGAGGGGGTTTACCTTGGTCAACAGATATTTTCTATGTGTTTCTAGAGAGGAATCATTTTCACACCTATTCATACACTGTGAGTTTACCTGGGATTTATGGGGCACAATACTTAACAACTTTGGCATTGAATGGGTTTGTAATTCTGACCTTAAAGAAGTAATTCTTAGTTGGAACTCAACCTTCACACATTCTTGGATTAAGGAATTATGGAAACAAGCTCTGCGATGCTTGAGCTGGACTTTATGTAAAGAGCGAAATCACAAAATTTTTAGGGACACTACTAGAAATGTTGCTCAGATGTTTAACTCCTTTGCTAGGACCATCTTGTAAAGTATTACAATAGCTCATATTAGTGTTGTGGAGAAACCCCTATCTCAATTTGAAAGTCAAATTGCTACCAAATGGAAGGTTTTAAACCTTATCCCTAGGCATGATAATTCCAAAATTCTTCAGAGACTTCATACTAAATGGATACCACCTAACCTAATTGGATGAAACTCAATTTCGATGGGGCATCCAATTTGAATGGTAAAGCAAGTAGAGGAGGAATAATAAGGAATGAAAAAGGAGAGATGTCTACTGTCTATGCTGGTGGCATTGGTTGCCAGAGCAATAACTATGCCAAAGCTATAGCTTTATTTGAATATTTAGGGAGATTCTAAGTTGGTCATAGATGTTGTTAATAAAGCATCTAATGTTGGTATCCATCTAAAAGACATTATTACAGACATCCAATTTCTTTTACAAAAGTTTTTTGAAGTTGAGATTACCCACACCTACAGAGAAGGTAACAGGGTTGTTGATGCTTGTGCCAACCTTGGTTAGCAATTCTCAAGATGGAGGGTATGCCGACAAGGGGATCATATACCCCTAAACATTAGAGAGATCATTTAGAAGGAAATGACAGAGCACGAATGATGCACATTGATGACGAAGATAGCTTTCAAAGGCAGTCCACGTGGAGAAGGCCATTATAGATCTTGGAAAATGATAACCTTAGTACTTCTTTGATTGTCATGATTAATACCTTGTATCATGAGGTGGAGGTGCAAGAGTCACATCATGAAAACCAAGGGGGAATTATTTTCAAGCATGAGAGTAGATGTCACCATGGTAGGCCATTTTCTAAAATGAGCCTTCACATTTGTATTCAGTGCAAACAAAACTATGGGCTAGTTACTTGTTTGAAGCTCAAGGTGGTAATTGGGAATTTCATCGGCTGGGTCTATAATTACAAAATGGGGGGAGATCATATTCATACTGAACTGGTCTCATACTATGAATTTAAGGACAAACCATTAATTTGGAATTACTATAAAGAAGGAGGTATCAACCCATACTTGGAAAGGCTGAATGATTATGACAAAAATCTGTCTGAGCAGTTCGCAAGATCTTGGTTGAATAGGTAGGTCACTGTGGGGGGTATTACCTTTGAAATCTTTGAAAAGGTGATTTCAATGGCCATGAGAATGACCATGCAGGGTCTAAAGCTCTAAAGGAAAACCAAAATCATTGATTTGGCTAGTCACAAACTATTTTTGGGTGAAGGAGAAGAACTCATCCCATATCAAGGTGGGTTCGAGCGTGCCAAACTGCCAGAACCATGGGATGTTGTCTGTTTCATTCTTATGAAATACTTCAATCTCAAGGGGTGATATACCAGGTTTTATAACCATAACCTTCATTTGTTGAATCATTTTAGACACAATGCTATTATCAGCTTTGCTTTCTACCTACTGTCCTCATTAGAACACTCTATCTTGAGGGTGAGAGCCAAAATGGCCAAGAAGCCAGACTTAAAACCTATTCCCCTTCACCAGGGGCTTATTTTTTGTCTCTACAATTTCCACCATTCCCTTTGAACCAAACATGAGAATTAGAGGTGTCAATGAAGACATTCCCTCAAACCCAGTTTTTGGTGATGTAATTGATGAATCTTGGGTCTCCCCTGCTCCTACCAAGACCAATGACGCCCCTCTCTCCAACCCTGTTATGACCCATGTTAATACTCTGAGCTCCCTTGTGAGAAAAAAGGGAAGGAAGAGGAAGGTTGATGGATAAAAAGGAAATTTTGAGGAGACTAAGGAAGGGACCCACAAAAATCTTGATGGGGCCATGGGGGGCCAACGTGGCAAACCCCACAGGCCCTCCAAAATCAATAAGGATGGTTTCCCTTTGGGAGTGTGTAGGTCAGGGTGGATCACTGGAAAACTAGCCCTAAAGATAAGGTTAATTGAGTATTCTGAAAGTGCTTCTGACGATGAAACCCAGGATGAAGAGTATGAAGAGCTAGAAATTCAAATTTTTTTGAAGGACACTGGTGGGAAATAGGCTTCTTGGGTTGTTGAGGTAACTGAAGAGCAGGGTGCTGATTCTAGGGGAACTAATGATAATAAGGAAAAGATGCATGTAGAAGAAGCTAGTGAGGGTTCAGAGAATGAGAATGACTAGAAAATAGAAATTGGGGCCTTGAAGGACCGCATTCAAAAGCTAGAAAAGGTCTTCACCAAAGGCCTTCAAAATAACATTCTGCTGAATATTATTATGTTGGAAGCGGTGGGTAATCCATGGAATGCTGACAATGTGGACAATGAGAATCTCAAGTGTCAGGATGCAAAACACCAGAAGCACACAGTTGATTACCAAACCAAGCAACTTAATATGCGGAAATTAACCAGATTCAACAAGTAACTAGAATTCAGAATAACACAGAATATGAGAGACAATACACAACTTGTATTAATAACTTTTACAGAAAAGAATACAATAAAGAAGATGCCACTTCTTCTCCACCACCTCTTCAGAGGTTTCCCACACCTCAAGTGAACAGTAATTCTCTCCTCAAAGCTCTCTCTACTAGGTCCCAACACCCAACTCAAACACAGAGTTGGTGTTCACCTTACACCTGTGCTCCACACACTCCACAAGTGCTCCACGCACTCCACAAGTACTCAAAGTACTTCAAGTAGATCTCCCATGAACCTGCAATAACCTACACCTCAACAGACCATACTTATGGAAGGAACTACCTTGCCTTCCTCTTAGCTCTCCATGTACTCCACGTACATACCAATGAGTACAGACCATACTCTAAGTAGATCCTGCCTAATCCTGCTCCCTATTGTGCTGCTGTCTTATCTGATCTCCAACCTACAGATCAATAACGGTTCTGCACACCTGTGAACCTTGACCTTGCACACACACACACCTACAGATCAATGATCTTACTTACCATGTAGATCTTCTATAAGGGCCATGCTCCCCTGATGACCAAGATCATACATACCTGAAGAATCCAACTGACTCTCCAATCTAGCACCCACACACTTGGTACTGTGGCACTAGGAGGAACGCACCATTGCTCTACCTCACACACTGAAGGAGCTTATAATTATGCTCTCTTACTCCCTAGCACAAGTTTCCAATACAACCATGAGTCTATTATATAGATCTCATCCAAACAATAATTAGACACCTAGTACAATAATTAGATCCACAACTCTCAGTCTATAATTAGCACTAAGCATGCAAACACTTGGTTCATCAACCAACTACCTATAATAAACTCACAGTCGAACCACACAAGCGATCGACACCGGTCCCTATCCGCCTGGGGGTCATCGACGTCGGCCGATCTCTGACCGATGTCGGTTGCTCTCCTGCCTTGTCCTACCGATGTCAGTTGGCCTGACCGATGCTGGTGTCTGTGACACTCAACAACCCTTCTGCACCCTCCTCCATGTCTGCATCAGTGAAGCTTTTAGCTCCACAACTTAACAATCTCCCACTTAGAGATAAACAGCTGCACTGTACCTGTACCTATACTCTGTCTAATCTATTTCTTAGTTTGTATTCCTCTTCAAGCTCCCACTTGAAGACTAACCACCACACATCCCATGGTGCACCACCTGTCATTCGAGTACCCTACCACATCTGAACCTACAAACACATGTAGTGAAGTCCTGACCCTGCATGTATACCTACTGCTAGTCCCTCTCAAATCCCTGAGAACCTACTTCCCCGAATTGGCTCCTAACTCTCTGACAGCTCCCATTGCATGAGAATACTCAGATCTATACCAAACCTCATGTGATTTTGGACACTATACCTGTCCAGCCCTTAGTGTGCTCTAGCTCTGCATCCTGCGTAATGAACCTCGCCAACACCTGATTCACATCAGCTCCCACTAGAGACAAAATCAACCTGTGATCTCCATGCCTCCCATGTCAAAGAATTTCGTTGCTCCAAACTCCTCCTGACATGCCACTGAACTAATCTTACCCTTAGCTCATCAAAACCCTGTATGTACAAACCCTGCTAGCAAATATACCATCCACATACAGCAACCAAATGATATCGCGACTCATCATTCACCTGGTAAGACAAACCACAATAGTTACCCTGACATTGACTAGAGTCATGCTCTGTCATCCCCCTGTCAAAACCTGTACCACTATCCTGCAGCTCCTCAAGACCATATGCCTGGTCTTCCATCTCATGTATCCATTCACTCTATTCTTCAACTAAGGAATCCATTCGTCTCTGTGCTTTTGCACCGGTTGGCAACCCTACCAAAACTCTCGTTTGGTTCTGCATCATATCCCTGCCATGCTCCCACCTATTTCCTGGATCCTTCCTACTCTATAATTAGCAATGAGTATAAAGAAGAGGAACAACAAATTTAAAGGCCTACTTACGTCTTCAGTCCTCCATATGGGTGTTTGAGACTCCTTGACAGCATGCTGTCCACCCAAAATATTTTACAGTGACCGACCTCGGTCACTCCACAGTCTGCATCCGACTGACGTCGATTTCCATGCATCTGTCCCTGACTACCAACCTGTTAACATCGATGTCCCTATTACTGATGTTAGTCCTCTTGACTGACGTTGGTCTTACCTACTACCGACGTCGGTCCTCCTGACTGATGTCGGTCTTACCCTGCCCGACATCACCTACTTTGGTCTGCACATGACCGACATCGGCACCTATCTGTTCGACGTCGATTCCTCCTGACTGACGTCGGTATCTGTGTTCGCTTGTGAGTGATGACTTTTTACCGGCAAGCTCCTTTGAATCAATCTCCATGTTGAAACTGCCCTACTCAAAAATATCCAGCACCATCCACTAGTTTCTGTCTGCCATCTCCTCCAAGAACACCAAGGCTTTCTAGTTCTTAAGCCTATCAAATATATCTGTCTTCTACTTAAGAACATGCATCTCCTTCCTACTCATGTGACCAAGCCTATGAAGCCATGTCTCCGCAATAGAAGAAGAATCAGTAACATAAACAAGTAGATAAAGAGTACCTATTTTCTTACCACCAGCTAATTCAAGTGCACCCACTGTGAGAGTTCTTGTGCATCTCTCATCACCCAATCTTTCTGAAGAAATTAGCCATATCTCCAAACCTGGGACCTGCATGACCTTCATCAACACCTATGTGTTGGCTGCCTGCAATTTCAGCTTCACTTCCCCTTTGCCAATTCTTTGGCAAGGTTCACTAGCTCCTCTACCTGGGGCTGCATGGAAAGAGGCAACCAAATCTTTTATCCAAGATTCAACTTTATCCAAGAAACTTCTCAGAGCATCTTGTGCCACATCACCTGCAACATCTGCTTCTTCAGTTCCTTCTTGCTGATCTTCCATAAACCAACAATATTCTTTTACCTGCTCTTTCTTTCCATGGGACCTTAAGTGACCATCTGTGCTTTTCAACTCCTCCATTCTTAGCTTACTTTCATCTGCCATTGCTCTGCTCCCACTCAATTAGAAACCCCTGAGAGTGACCTGTAACCAAACACAAAACCTGCTTCCTGCAACCTTAGCTCTGATACCACTTGTCAGGATGCGAAACACCAGAAACACATAGTTGATTACCAAACCAAGCAACTTAATATGTGGAAATTAACCAGATTCAACAAGTAACTAGAATTTAGAATAACACAGAATACGAGAGACAATACATAACTTGTATTAATAACTTTTACAAAAAAGAATACAATAAAGAAGATGCCACTTCTTCTCCACCACCTCTTCAGAGGTTTCCCACACCTCAAGTGAATAGTAATTCTCTCCTCAAAGCTCTCTCTACTAGGTCCCAACACCCAACTCAAACATAGAGTTGGTGTTCACATTACACCTATGCTCCACACACTCCACAAGTGCTCCATGCACTCCACAAGTATTCAAAGTACTTCAAGTAGATCTCCCATGAACCTGCAATAACCTGCACCTCAACAAACCATACTTATGGAAGGAACTGCCTTACCTTCCTCTTAGCTCTCCATGTACTCCACGTACATACCAATGAGTACACACCGTACTCCAAGTAGATCCTGCATGATCCTACTCCCTGTTGTGCTGCTATCCTATCTGATCTCCAACCTACAGAGCAATAACGGTTCTGCACACCTGTGAACCTTGACCTTGCACACACACACACCTACAGATTAATGATCTTACTTACCATGTAGATCTTCTATAAGGGCCATGCTCACCTGATGACCAAGATCATACATACCTGAAGAATCCAATTAACTCTCCAATCTAGCACCCACACACCTGGTACTGTGGCACTAGGAAGAATGCACCATTGCTTTACCTCACACACCGAAGGAGATTATAATTATGCTCTCTTACTCCCTAGCACAAGTTTCCAATACAACCATGAGTCTATTATATAGATCTCATCCAAACAATAATTAGACACCTAGTACAATAATTAGATCTGTAGCTCTCAGTCTATAATTAGGACTAAGCATGCAAACACTTGGTTCATCAACCAACTGTCCATAATAAACTCACAGTCGAACCACACAAGCGACCGATGCCGGTCCTTGCCCGCCTGGGGGTTGCCGATGCTGTCCGATCTCTGACCGACGTCGGTTGCTCTCCTGCCTTGTCCTACCGACGTCGGTTGGCCTGATCGACGTCGGTGTCTGTGACACTCAACAACCCTTCTGCACCCTCCATGTCTGCATCAGTGAAGCTTTTAGCTGCACAACTTAACATCAAGGATATTTTTAATTCTATAGTTATGTAGTTTCATCCTTTATGACTCTAGTCTTTCTAATGTTTTGTTTTGCTTCTGACTGTGTTTCTTAGCTGTGCCATTGGTTTGGTGCTGGTGTCTTTTGTTTGCCAACCTTCCTAACTTTTTTGACTGTATAGGGTTTGGCCCCTAGTTTGCCACCTTAATTAATCAAAAACAATCATGTCAGGTGATATAGCTCCATTACTTATAGGACACCCATAAGCTCATCTATTTGTATACCCTATCAGCGTAATACTTAAGCACATCACTCTTATGTTGTGATCACTTTGACTCACTCCTATAAATTAAATGTAGGGAACTAGGTCAAGTATTTTTCCTTTCATTGATCTAATTTTCCAAAATTATTTTAATTTTAGGGCCTAAACTAATCATCTATGGGCCCCACTCTCTCTTCTTCTAATTTTAGGCCTAGATTAATCTTCTATAGGCCCTATTTTCCCTTCTTTTGGTAACCTCAGCATTTCTTGGCTATATGTTCATTTTGTAGGGTGATTCTACCATTTAGCATGGTTTTATCACCATTTGTATCACTCTTGTTTATATGTATGGTATTGTTGCCAATTCGTAGGGTGATCTCACTATTGTCAGTGACATTGACATTTGACATGATAAAATTGCCATTTGACCAATGATTTTTACCCAAATCTATGAGTTCACTAATGAAGTGGTGATCTTGCCATTTCAACTCAAAAACCCACCAAAGACCTAATGATCCTAATGATATCAATGGAAAATTCACTATTATCAAGGGTAACCTCACCGATTACAAATTTGGGTAATTTGTAAGATCTCTAAATGCCCTACTTATACCCATAATAAATGCTAAAATTAAATACCAGAAAAGGGTACTTATCGATGGCCCAATACCCAATGGTCTCTGATACTATCACACATGCTCACTAAGGTGTTGGTGGTGTGGGATACTTTCCATTTTCTAAAAATATTTCATGAACAAATATTAGAGTTTTAGTTCACTATGGCTAAGGGTGAAAATGAACTATTTTTACCCCCCAAGGGTCAAATTTTTTGTAATTTTTTCAAAATTTTCACCCCTAGTCCTATAATTACCCCATTTATCTTCCTTGGGCTATTATTTTTGGTGGAGAGTTGTCATAATGTCATGGTGATATCATGGAGATAACCTGATGAGTAGATGAAGTTCTTTTATAACTAAAGTGTTAATGAAAAAGTGTGCAATGTGCTTGTCCTAATTTGCTTGATTGATCTTCAGTGTTGACATGGCTAGAGATGTTTAGGGATGAGTATGGAATATTGAGAATGTGTAAAGAGGTCTTTATGATGTTTTGTATGCTTTGAGTGCTTGTGTGCATAAGTATTCCATAGTTTTTTTAGACACTTTGGGTCTAGTGACAAAAAAATTGAGTAGACAGTTTAATGACATCACCATTGCCATGTGGTAATAAGTCAAGGGGAGTTGGTCATATGGTTGTGATCACATTAGTCCCTAGTAATTATGTACTAGATTTCAAGTCATGTAATGAAGCATGGTCGAAGATATGAGGATGTAAAGTTGGATACTCAAATAGAATTCACTATATTCCCATACTTAGCCAAATTTGCAAAAGGGTTCAAGCATAACCAAGTAAGCATGAAAATGAGGTCAAAATTCACATGAGTGGAAGTGTTAGGACAAAATGATCATATGGGTTTATTCATTTTTATACCTAGTTTTTATGTGCTAATTATTAGATGATGCAATAAAGCACATCAAAATATATGCATATGTAAAGTTGGGCTCCCATGTAGTTTGACTATGTTTTTCCACACTTAGCCAAATTTATGTGTGACAAGAAAATTTGAGTAGGAATTTTGATGGTGCTATATCTTTCACATGTGAATGTGTCAAGATAAACTGACCATATGGGTTTAATTAGTTTTGATCCTAGTTGATTTTTGCCTAATTTTAGATCACACAATGAAACACGTCAAAAGATATGCATGAATAAAGTTGGCCTTCTAGGTAAGTTTTGACATAGTTGGCTTTGTGATAAAAGATTTTGAGAAGGCATTTTAATGATGATATATCTCACTCATGTGAAGGTTCCATGAGTTACTTAGTAAATGGAGGATTATCCTATGTGAGGAGATCATATGGTCTAAATTTGAGATCATGCATCTAAGCATAGAATAAGTTATTAAGGTTCAAAAATGGATACTCAGGAAGATAAGCAATGTTCCCATACTTGGTCAATTTTGCACAAATTAAAGTTTGAGCAAGATTTATGGTGCACATTTCTCTAAGAAGTCATGAAGTAGTGAGATGAGGATAGGTGCATGATGTTTAATGACTGAGCAAAGGTAAAGGAAAAGGATCTAATGGTGATCAGGTGTTTGTATAGTCTGATCAAATAGTGAGAATTGATGGTTAAAGACATGGTTAATCCATAGAGATTGATGAATCACATTGAGTCAACATTTCAAGATTGCATGAGATGAGGTCAAAGTGAATGAGGTTTAACATTTGATCATTGGTTCTTATGCATTAAATTTAGGACATGATTAATAGTACGTAACTGATCTAAGTAGTGAGGACACAAGATGTGAACAAAGTAGTTACAGTTTAACTATGACTGTTTGCATTTAAATATTTGAATTTTTCAAAGGAAAAGACCAATGTTTTGTTTTTATGCCATAACTTTTAATCTAGGTAGAATTTTCTCATGGTATAAAAAGATAATATGTATAGGACTCTAAGGCACATCTAGAAATATGATTTTTAAGATCTGGAAGTGTATACAAATAAAGTAATTAAGGCTCCAATTTGACTATGTGTTTGTACATAGATTGTAAGTTACCCGAGAAGATTAATTGGAATATATAGATGTTGTTTTGATGTTTCATGGTGAATTGGCTATTAGGGAGTGTTGTATACTCCATGAGGATGATATTTGATAATTTTGGAGGTGTGATCAATCTATGTTGAGTATGAAAAATGCTTAAGAAGTTGACTATATGTTCGGTAATGGTGTTCCTATGTATAAGGTCTCTATTTGAGTTGATTGAGCATACATAAAGGTGAGCAAAGGTAACTGTGATAATTTGATGATATCCTAAGGGAAATAAGGAGTAGATCTATATACTTGTAGGTGGTATTATGTTCTTATTATGCTTGAAGAAGTGTCAAAGAGATGAATGGATCTCTATAGGACCTAAAAGAGACTTAGGACTATTTGAAAGTGTGTTTTACTTAAGTGTGACCCATGCGAGATGCCTTAAGGGTGAAGCCATGCATTATGGCCAATAAGGATTAATGTGGACTTGATAATTCATGATAACTATATATATAATGAAATCAAATATTATGATTTATAGACTTGTGAGTGAGAGACTTGGGAGAGATTTTAGAGATACTTGTATGTGAGAGAGTTGGAAAGTGAAGGAAAGGAGAGTGAGGATGCCCAATTATTGGGTTGATGAGTAGAAGATATTAAGGAATATGTGTATAACATTTAGGTCATATTTTTGATGACAATATAGTGTTCTTGTAGTTTGAAGTTGTGCAAAGAAATCTAAGTGTGCATATGAGGATTGTTTGATTTAAGGAGAGAGATTATGGCATGCCTACGTGAGAGGCCTATATGAGTTAGAGAGAAATTTTGTGTAGTTATTAGATAATTAGAGATCCATCATCACATGCTGAAGATATCAGTTCTATGATGGAAGTGTTATTTTCAAGGAGGGTCTAAAGGACTTGATCTTTCTTAGGGGTAATTTCTCCTTATGAAATAGGGTTTCACTAAAGACCTTTGGTTAGAAGGAATTCATCATATTAGGCATAGGTGCTCCCTATGGAACTACTATTTCACTAAAGGCCATAGGTCAAAAGGACTTGACCAAGGTTCCTGATCAAAAGTAATTGATAAATATCTTATTTGTGATCATCTTATAGGATAGTATTCCATGGGTTTGTAGGTTTGAGAATGGGTTTATTCCCCAAAATGGTTTCCCACATAGATCTTGTGTTATGTATGTGATCTTGTATTATGTTCATTGTTCACTACTATGAATGATCTGTATGCTTCATGAATGATTGTATTGAATGCTTAAGTATTTTCAAGGATTTGGAAATTGAATTGGATTGTTCACCACCAATGATTCACCTACCATCTGAGTGGATTATACCTCTAAAAATTGGTATTAGAACATGGTACTTTAGTAAAAGCTTGATAACTTAAAGGTGATCCAAGGTATAATGGCTAGTCAGAATGTGCAAGCTAGTTTCTCTACTAATCAAACAACAATGTGCAAGGGATCCAATTATGCTTTTTGGAGTGATATAATAAAGACATACATTATGTCCCTAGGGTTTGATGTATGACAATCTATTTTGGATGGTTATGTTGTTCTTGTCATTCCTCCATCTAGTGTTGCAAACAAGAAGGTGTTTGAGAACAATTCTAAGGCAATGAATGCCATCACTTGTGGTCTTATAGAAATTGAGTTCACTAAAGTAATTCTTTACATATCTGCCAAAGAAATATGGTATAAATTGAAGACTATTTTTGAAGGAGATTCAAATTTTAAGTTGGAAAAGTTGTAAACTCTTTGAAGACAATTTGAGATCCTCAAAATGAAAGAAGAAGATGCTGTGGCATCCTTTCTATAGAGAGTTGATGAAATTGTAAACACCATCAGAGGTCTTGGAGAGAACCTTGAAGATACTGCTATAATTTAAAAGGTCTTTATCCCTCAAGTTTGATTCAAAAGTATCTGCTATAGAAGAAAGTCATGATCTTACTCAGTTGAAGATGGATCAATTGTATGGCACCCTTAATACATATAGGATGAGAGTAGATGATGATATACCACCAAATAAAGAAGCAACATTCAAAATAGAGATGAAGCCAAAAAGGGACTTCTAAGGTAAGAAACCCAAGGAAGATGAAATTTTTGATATTGATGAGGATGAACTAATTGCTTTGTTTATAAGAAAATTAAAAATAGGTTCGGACAAGTATAAGGGTAGGATGCCTTTCAAATAATTCAATTATGGAATGGTAGGAAATTTTTGCTAATAAGTGCCCTCATAAGTACAATATGGATGTTGATGAAGAGCATGATCAAGGTCATGATGATGGCAAGAGATCATTCAGGTTTGATAAAATCAAAAAGAGATTCAGAAGTTTTGACAACAAGAAGAAGTACATCAAAGACAAGAAGAGTCTCTACACCAAATAAGATTTTAGCTTATCAAATGAGAGTAAAGATAGTGACTCAAAATATGATCATGAAAATGATGGTCCTATTGAATACAAAGCTCTATTCATGGATGAGGAAGGAAGTTGCTCACATCAAAAGGAGTTTACTTGGAGTGATTTATATAATGACAAAGATTAGGTGGACTATGAGATTGTATTGATGAATGCTCTTGAAGAACTAAATATTGAAAAGAAGATCAATAAGAAAATGAAATCTAAACTGAAGGACTATGAGGAGAAATTTAATGTGTATGAGGCAAGAATGAATGAAGACACCAAGGAGCATGAAGATATCATCAAGCATCTCATTTTTCAATTAAAAATTCTATCTACAATCCTAAAAGCTAAATAAGATGAATGTTCAAGGTATGTTTCTAGAAATGAGGCTTTGAAATTTGAGTTAGAAAAGACATCTAATAAGGTGAAGACATTTGTGAGATTTAAAAAGAGGTCATGTGATCTAGACAATAGTTTTAGTGGCCAAAAGCATGCTATTGATAGAAATGATCTTAGATATGAAGAAGAACAAAAGAATGTAACTCAAGACAAAATGAAGACTAATGTGAACCAAGACAATTATCCATTAAAGACAAATGAGATCAGACAACCAAATGCCATGAGGTATGTAAATTTCAATGGTTACTACTATACATGTAATTTGTTTGGGTATAGAGATAGAGAATATAGAATAACTAATAAAAATGAGTATGCATGGGATTATGATGGGGGTCATCAGTTAAAAGGAGTAAGGAAGGTTAAGTGCTTCAATTATCTTAATGGACACTTTGCTAAACATTATCCAAATAAGGAAAGGTAAGGTAAGTGTTATTCAAAAAGAGTAGTTTGTTTCAATTTTCATGACATTGGATAGATTGATAGTTTTTGTCTGAACAAGGTAAAATAAGTTGAGTTTTCATCAAGGATTTGGTTGGCTACAATTGTGAATAGAGAGGTCACATTGTTAGATTCTACAAGTAAAGGCCATTAAGTCAGAATAAATTTTATCAAGCTCCTAGAGTGCAAGGTAGAAGGCAAGTGAAATTATGGAGACCAAAGGTGGTAAGTAGGAGTTATGATGAATCTGTAGGTCCAAGTAATCTATTTGCTATGGTGGAGAATGATTCTAAAGTTGAAGAGTCTCAAGAGTTCTCATTGTTTGGTCATGTTGAGAATGAAGAGACTAAGCTCAAAAAGAAGACCAAGGTAATGGTTGAGGCTAGTTTTGAGGTAAGTATGGATCTAATTTAACATATTATTATTGTTGAGTAAGCTTCATGCAAAGAAAATAAGTTATTTTTACCTAATGATGAGGTTATAATTTTCAAGGAATATTATACAGATGAAAAGGTATGTCATGAATCTATGCTGTCTCCATGTATTGTCAATCTAGTCATAGAAGAAAAAGAGAATGCTATAGTGATTGAGGAAGTTATTTATCTTAAGCCTAATAATAACTATAAGTATTAATTGACTAAGGAGGAGAAGGAATATGAGAAGTTGTGGGTAACTCTTGGTTTCACACCATGGCAGAGCATTGTGGTGTAGAGAAAGTCTCTATCTATGCTTCTTAAGAGACTCCTTTCAGTGCAAAAGCAAGTTTGTGTGCTCCAAATCATAATGAAAATTTTAATAGAGACTTGTGTTTATCTTAGAAGGTCTCTAGTTAAGGGGGAACAACAACTTCATGAGTTTTCTCCATTGTTTTGTGAAGGAGCTATGATTTAACAATTTTGGGAATATTGGTGTATTATTCCTAATTTAGTTAAAGGTCTAGAATAATAAATTAGTAAATAAATATGAAATAATTAAGCTACTAATTTATATAATTTTATTGTAATCTAAACCTTTTTGAAAATAATAAGGGAGAAAAAATAAGACTTAGCTAGAAACAAACTGATGCATGAGACATAGTCTAGAATTCACTATGCAAGACTAGGATAGTGTCAAAAATCAATATTTGGCCTTCATTTTATGATTGGATAGGAGTGCCAAAATAAGACACCCTAAGGTTTAGTGTTATTGTCATCATCTATCTCTATTGTCTAGGAGACCTAAGCTTTCTGGGTTTTGTTTGTTGTGTCTGTGTGAGCCTGCCTGTGAAATTTTGACTATTGAATGTCTAAAAAACTCCCTATAGATCTGATTTAGTCTTCAAACCCTAGAATACATTGTAGTTTGATAAAATTTATAAAATAGGAGTGGTTAGTGTGTATAATATGCACTGAACATGTATCCATACCCCTTGTGTGGGTATGCTACCTACATACCAATACTTTAAAGAGGGATCAAGCCATATGTAATTCTCCCACTTGATGTGCTTTGTGAAATAGTGTGTATGAAGATGCAAAATTCCAAAATTGGGTGTGATTGAGGTGGCTAGGGACTAGTGTAATGGCTTTAATAAGGTTGTAGTTATATTGGCTGGTTGTATGCAGAGAATAGGGAAATATGCCTGAGTAGTCTTGCTTGATTTGTGATATTTTCCAACCCTTTCTAAATGAACTTTGAATGGGATTTTATAGAGACTATTGGTCATCAGTCAAATGTATTTGCATCAAGCTAAAAAGGAGGATAAGAACTAAAAATAAATGTTTTTTAGTGATAAAAATTCACTTGGATAGGATCGCTAGAAATAGACACCCTAAAGTCTGATGCTATAATACAAGTTGGGCACTATAGTCTTGAAGGAATGAGACCTAGAGAGATGGAACCATCACTGGAAATACTACCTAGAGGAGGTGGAATTATTGTCTAAAAGGATACAGATGATTGGGAATTAGTGAAAATATGCCTATGAGGGTCATGATATCAAGCAAGAGGGACCTATGGGTTGGGTGTCACAAGCCACACTCAAGTTACCAATTTTGACATTTTATATGACTACATCCCCCCCTTTATTCTAGTGATGTAGCAAAGTAAAATACTAGGATAAAAAAGTGTACCTAAACTTACCTGTAAGTGTGAAACTCATGAAGTTGTGTGATGTTGGGTGTGTGTAGAGAGAACACATTATGAAGTGTAAATTTGAAATATAAAACAAAGAGTAGATCAGTTCTTATTAGATATGCTATATCTAAAATAATAATGTACAAATCTGGGTAAGAGAGAGAGGAAGAGAAAGGAATGAATACACCTCATGAGGTATGTGAACTAATTCAAAACCTATTGTGATGCTGAGTAATGTTGGATGATGCTGTACCAAGAGTAATATCATGAACATAGCTGAGTGTTCAATTCCCCAAGAGTGGCTAAAAAATACAAAGATTGGCCCTTTGGCTCTATCATCACCTATTGAGTGAATATAGGTAATCATGTGTGTGATAATCAATGATTGGATTGTGTGTCTAATCCCTCTGATTAGGTGGCTCAAAAATACAAAGGCTAGCTAGATCTTTAGCTCCATCATTGCCTCATGAAGTGAAGCTATGAACTGACATTAGTATGAAATGTGTGTTGTATGAGATGGCTCCTAAATATCATGAATGCTATGTAATCTGATAATGTGGCATGGATAGCTGAATGTATGCTAGAAACTAGGCCACTTTTGGCCACTCTAAAAGGTAGATATTAGGCTTGTATGAAAACCACTCTAAAACTAGGTACTAGGCTTATATGAAAGCCACTCCAAAATGTGAAGGTCAGGCTTGTATGAAAGCTACTCCAAAATGATGCCAACCACCTATAGATGGAATAAGACATAAAACTATTGATAATGCTTGGGTAATGTACTAAACTCAAAAAGAAGAGAAGTCAAAAGTGCCATGCACATTGCCCTTAATAACTTGTTTTTGAAACATGGATTCTGATCTATAAGTTATATCAACTACCTAATCTAAAACTGAAAGTGAGAGCCATCATGCCATGCATGATGCCCCTTATATCTAGATTCTCAAAGAAAAACTATACTAAAACTATAGTATCTGAATTGGTTTATATGTGCAAAACTATAGTTAAACCTACTTTTATACCTGTGTCTAAAAAATCTATTTTTTTTGTTTGGATAGGAGTGCCAAAAATAGACACCCTACTATCAGGCACTATAGTCTAATATTGGTGATGTTGTCTTGGTCTCTTTATGATGTCTATTCTATAATTTTTATTGTCTACCTAGTCTGTTATACCTGGTTTGAAGTTTGGTTGCTATTTTGGGTGTTTTGAAAACTAATTTTTTGACCATTAGGAGTTTTGATCTCTTTGACAAAACCCTTGTTTGTTTCCCCCTCTTTTGAGGTAGGAATGAAGACCCTGAAATGACTTCCCTTAGAAGAAAGAGCTCTACAAGTGTGTCATGTTATAAAGATACATGATATAACAATGATAATTGATAATATATCTCAAGATATACCATGGTTTGTGATGAGAGATTGTTAGATCAATAGGGGTATGCCTAAATAGATATAAACATGTAATAGCATGTGAAATATACTAAAATGGAACTAGAATTTTGGTTAGTTGTTAGTTATTAGTTGTTAGGGAGGGATGGAGCATGATGTCCATCATGCCATCCAAGAAAGCAAGAGAATGCATGATGTGGATAATGGAATTTCAAACTATTGAAAAGTAAACAAGCAAAAAGCACACAAGGTAAGAAGAATGAATCATATAAGAGGGGCCAAGAGGCCAAACAAATAAGGGACATGGGCACATGTCACTCAAACTAGAAAGTAGGCATACAAGGCATGTTCAAATGGCACATACATATACAAGTGAAAATAAGCAAAGTTGGTACAAGGGAGAAAAGCACATATAGGAGTAAAGGTAAAGGACATTGGCAAATGTCCTAAGACACACACAAAAGTAGATGTAAAGGACACTAGAAAATGTACTAAGGTACATATAGGAGACAAAATATGAAATGAGAAATGCAATCACATCTAGCTACACAAAGCAAGAAAAAAAAGCATGTAAATGATATGAATACAATCGCATCTAACTAATCAAATCAAGAAGTGAAATTATGTAAGACACAGAGTACAAAACTAGGTATATGCTAAGAAATACACAAGTACTATATACTAGTGAGTGTCGATAGAGTAATTTGTGTAAGCTAGTAAGTAATGTACATCAACATGATAATTGGAATGTGTGGTGTAGGAATGATGTAACCTAGATGGTGTAGTCATGTAGAAGATTCCTCCAGTGGGTAAATATATTGATGTATGTCTCAAAATTAAAAGTAGGATGCCCCCTCATTGGGTAGAGTGAAGCAATCAAGGATCTAGAAGTCACTACACACACTCAAAGATCAAGTGAAGCATGGTAATGTAGATAAATTGACAAACAATAACATAGAAAAATAAATGTAAATCTAGCATATAGTAGAAATGTAAAGCATGGATAATACATACAATCAAAATATTTTTGATGTTTTTTAATTATTTGAATGTTTTTGTATTTTTGATAAATTAGATATGTACAATCAAGCATAAATGAAACTATGTATAAGGAAAAGTGAGAATAAATGATACTAAATAATGAGTCTCATGGGAAACTCCCTATCATGGTGTCCTGTATCAATGAGAGGGATCTCACATGATTGTGAAGCATGATGGAAGCGCTGAGACTATGACTCTAAAAGTTGTATATGCTATAAATGCTCTAAAATATTTGAAGTAGAAACTAATTGTGGGCACCCCTATAATTTTGAGAAGTGGATGCAACATTAGGGCTCTTAGGGACCCATCTAATAGTAAGAGAAATTCTCTAAATATGTGCTCTATGAGTGGATGCATGAGACCTCAATGATACTACCTTGGGTGTGAACACTATAGATAAAAACTATCTAGAATCTTAAAACTATGGTTGCTTTAATAGAGACCTTTGTGGAAGTGTATGAACTCTCTAAACTAGAGGAAAGATTGAAACTAGTGGAGAAACTAAAATTGGTGACTGCAAAATAGAAGATAGCTCTGAAGTGGGGAGTGGTAACTCATATGGAACTCCACCAACTATGACAACCTAATTAGTGTGAATTAATTTCACACATCTATGAATTATATAAGTTACCACTCAAAGTTTTTGAATCCATGGTCGACCAAGTAACATATCAAAAACTCTTACACTAAGAATAATAGTAAATGGTGTGGCCACATGCACTGGACCAAATAGTAGGGGAAGTATAATCTTACTCAATGAACTCTATATGTGCCTACTAAATCTACTAATAACTATGTCCATCAGTGTAATATCCTACTATAAATATCCAAAATGATACAATAATGTCATAGTCACATATTCACACTAGATCTATTATCTATGAGAACACTATGAATAGGATGATTATGAATGTAAGCTCTGATAAAAAGTGCATGATAATCTAAATCATCATCGACTATCTCTTACTTTGAGAAGGAGATAGGAGGTCTAGCTAGAACTCCATAATTGTATACACCAATCATGTTGCTCAAAGGATGTGACTCAGCTAAAGGTGCCCTATATGTATTTGGTGGGGGATGTGCATGATATGCATGGTGAACACTTGATGTATCCCTGATCTCTTGTTTAGAATATTGTGGGAAAGGATATAAAAATATTTTCAAAGCTTTATCCTATGTTTAATTTGCATGAGGAGGCTCAAATAAAGTGCCAAGATCAATAATGTTGCCATCTATCAAGTCTTGTATCTTGTGTCTCAAACTGATGCATCTATTTGTTGTGTGGCCTGGTGCCTTGTGAAACTCACAAAATGCATGCTGATCATATCCCCATGGAAGAGGCTTTGTTGGATCAAATTTTTGAATAAGAAGGAGAGATATGATATTACATTTCAATATCTACTGTAAAACTCTGGCTGAAGGAAATAGTAGATTGGTAAAGGTTCACTAAGGAGGTGCTAATAAAACCACATGCTGAGGGGGCTTTGAAGCTTCATTAATTGTAGTTTAATTATGACTCTTTCTATCATTGACCTTTACTTTGTATGAGACTTTGTTGTTACTCTTGTTTGTTGTTTTTGATATACTTGTGTACTTGAGTTTTCCCATTGAAATAAGTTTGACTTCCCTTTCTTGCCTCCCCCTTATCCTATAGAATGACTGATTATTACACCAATCAATTAAAATTTGAGGGCATCGATCGATAGGGCATTGATGACCAACCTTTAGGTCAGGTTGATGACTTCCCTCTCCCATTGGTTGAGGTCTTCCCTTCCCTCTGACCCTAACTATATAGAGTTTTTATGGCAATCCCCCTCACCCACCCCATCTATCTATCTATCTATCTATCTATCTATCTATTAATCTATCTATATGTAGGTGATCGAGTCCCTCCCCCTCAGCCTCTACTCCAATATAGAGTTGAATTGATTTGAGTTGAGTTGAGTTTAAATAGATAGGTAGAGGTAGAGGGGCCATCTAGATCTAGAGAGTCTATAGAGTAGGTTGTCAACCCCCCTATATAGAGATAACTCTATATGGTCCCTCCCCCTTGGCATCCTCTATAGATGGATATAGGCTCACCCAAATTTGATCTCTATAGATGGGGATGGGGTCAATGCCAAAGCCAACTCTATCTATATATATATCCAAAGCCAAATAAACTCTATCTATGCCATGCCATCACTCCACTATAAAGGGTTGCCAAAAAACTATATACACCCAACTAGACTAGCTATAAACTCTATATAGTCGAGGGGGAGGGGGCTGGGGGGGTTGGGGTCAAGGGCCTATTGATTACTCCCCTATCTCTATCTATAAAAACCCCTAGATATCTATCCAATCCCCAAAGTATATAGTTGAGTTTAGAGTTCATATAGAGGGGGGGAGTGGGGGCACGATATATATTAGAGTTAGTTTAGTTTATATTGAGGGCCAACTCTATCTTATCTTGGGCCACCCTATAGATAAGATACATAGGGAGGGGGCCCCAGATAGATAGGGCTTGGGGGGAGGGGCATAGTATAGAGTTTCATTGGCACCCCCATAGTATATAGTTCTAATTGGCAGCCTCACCACCCCCCACCCCCCCACACCCCATAGATATATTTAGCCATATAGAGTTTAATGGGGCCATATAGAGTTGAGTTTCATGGGGATATAGATTAAGATTAGTTTCATTGGCCCCCAGATAAAGATAGAGGCTAGATGGATTTATTCTATTTGGAGGGCCCTAATCCCTATCAAAATAGAGGGGGGCCAATGTCCCCCCTCTATTATCTATGGGATATAACTACCACCCCTATATATCTAATCTATATGGTATGGCACCCAGATCTGATCTCTATAGATGGGGATGAGGTCCTATAGATTATATGGGGCCCCTATATAGATACTCCCCATATAGAATATAGACTCTATCTCTATCTATAGCCAAATCCAAAACCAACTCTATCTTTCTATAGATGGGGTTTGGGCACTCTAGAAAAGGGGAGGATGAGGAAGAGGATCGATCGAGTGCTTCCCCCATTCTTTCCTTTGGTAAAGAACTGACCACTTGAATCCCTATATCTCTCTCCCTAGTAGTATGTATCTCTACAGTAGTCTCTTTACCATTATCACACTACTCGTACAAGAGTTATGGATATAGGAAGGGGGAATAGAACTGGATCAATGATGCCCCAACTAGATCAATTCACTTATTTCACACAATTCTTTGAGTGTCACCTAATCTTCTTCACTTATCATCCTCCCCTATGTAATGATGGAGTACCTAGGCTCAGTAAAATTCCCAAACCATAGAACCAATTGGTTCTACACCAATGGAGGGGGAATAACATTTAGAGCAACGACCCCAATATTTTGGAAGATATTTCAATAAGAAGTTTTCCTAGTGGTGCATCCTATATAGACTCTAGTTTATTTAAAGTATCTTGGTGGTGTGATGCTAACTTACTGGGGAGGAAGAATAAAATCAATTATCTATCCCATTTCAGAGAAATCAATGGCTCACAGAGAATGGAGGGAAACATCCTCTATCTGATTCCAAAGTATTCATATGGCACAACTCCCAATCCTCTATTTGGATGGAGGAAACCTTATAGGGAGAACATAATGCTAATCCATGTTTTACATGGCCAAGTGAATTTGATGAGATGAGTTATATATATAGGGTAGTTTCCCATTGCCATAGTGATATATAGGGTGATTGTAGTATGTATAGACATAGAGATAGAGATAGAGTTTATATTCAGTTTAGATATGGGGTGAGGGGGGGATTAGATTGGCATTGGGAGTTTAGAGATTAGAGTTAGTTATAGTTTAGTTTATATAGAGGGCCCCTCAAGATAGGATAGAGTTTTTTTGGCCTCTATATAAACTAAACTAAACTAAACCTAACCTATATAAACTAAACTAAACTAAACTAAACTAAACTAAACTAAACTAAATTAAACTAAACTAAACCTATATAAACTAAAATTGAGACATATATATAGAGAGGGGGCCCCTCAACTAACTCTAATCCCCATCCCCATTCTATAGAGAGGGAGAGGGAGAGGGACAGGGAGAGGGAGAGGGAGGGGGGCCAACTGTCTATCATTAATCAATATATATAGAGGGGGATGGGGGGAACCCCTCAAGCCCTATATATCCCATCTATATAGAGAGGGGGCCTATCTAATCTATCCATGGCAAATGTAGATCTATCTAAGGGGGCCCCCCTTAGATAGATATAACCCCCTCCCCCTCTATTTAGATATTATATGGGATATATAGGGCTTGGGGGGGCTCTCTATATATATGGGGTTAGATAGAGTTAGAGGGTCCCTCAAGCCCTATATATATCTATTTGGGCCTATCTAATCTATATATAGCAGATCTAGATCTATCTAGCGCCCCCCCACCTTAGATAGATCTAACCCCAACCCCCTCCCCCTCTATATAGATATTGATATTCTATGGTATAGATAGGGCTTGGGGGGCCCCTCTCTACTCTATATATAGGGTAGGGTATAACCCATTCAATCTATAGGGTGGCCCAAGATAGGGTTTTTTGGCCCTCCCCCCTCTATAGAAACTAAACTCTATATGGAAGTTAGTTTAGTTTAAATAGAGAGGGATAGGGGCTCCCCATCCCCATTATGTAGAAAGGGGCCTCCCTATCTATGGGGCACTCGATCAAGGGATCAAGGGAAGGCAGGTATTTAGTTCATGCATGAATGACCTAGATGATAACCTTTCCAGTTAGTGACTCAAGACTCATATTAATTAGTTTTCAAGATCCCCACCCACACAGTTCACCAGTGAAACCAATGATTAGTTCTACTCCTATCAGATCAAGAACCTAAGAGAGTACCCATATAGATCAATCTATAGGTGCCCATATTTGAGGTAATCTCTATAGATGGGGATGGGGCCAATGCCAATGCCAACTCTATCTCTATATATAGCCAAAGCCAAAGAAATTCTATCTCTATATATAGCCATAACTATATCTATACAATCAAGGGGGTAGTCTGTATAGTATATAGTTAGATAGGGGCACTCCCCCAAAACCTATCTATATAGGCCCCCAACCCAATAGATAGAGCCATTTAAACTAACTCCCATCTATATATAGAGGCACTTAACTTTATATGGTTGGGGTTGCCCCCCTCTATATAGATTGATTAATGATAGACAATTTCCCCCCTCTCCCCCTCTATATAGATTGATTAACGATAGACAGTTACCCCCTTCCCCCCCTCTATATAAATTGATTAATGATAGATAGTTTCCCCCCTCCCCCCCTCTATATAGATTGATTAACGATAGATAGTGGCACCCCTCTCTATATCTATATAGATGTCTCAAGTTAGAGGCGCCCAAGCCCTATCTATCTGGGTTTATTTGGCCCTACCCTCCCTATATAGATCATATCCCATATAGATGGAGCAGTGAATATTATCTTATCTTATCCCATATATATAGATGGATTAGCCCCCTCTATTTATCTGGGGATCTTATCTTGAGTGTAGCCCCCCTCTCTATATTGATATAGGGTATAGGGTCTATCGAGACTTGAGCGCAGCCCCACCCCTCTATATATGGCTATCTGGGGATATTATCCCATATTTATAGAGGGGGCATAGTGAATATTATCTTATCTATAGGGTGGCCTCCCCCCAAGCCCTATATATCTATCTATCTGGGCCCCCCAATATATAGAGTTAGATAGAGTTAGAGGGGGCCTCCCTATATATTCTTTAGTGTAGTGAATATTATCTTGAGTGTAGCGAATATTCTCTTATCTATAGGGTGGCCCCCCTCTCTCTATATATGTCTTGAGTTTAGTTTAGTTTATATCGAGGCCAAAAAAACTCTATTTATATAGAGGCCCCCCTCTTACTCTATCTAACTCTATTTAGATTCTATAGAGTAGAGGCCCCCCTCTAACTCTATTTAACTCTATTTATATAGAGGGGGGGAGGCCACCATATAGATTTAATGGGCCCTATCTTGAGGGGCCCTCTATATAAACTAAACTATAACTAATTCTAAACTCCCAATCCCCCCCACCCCATAACTAAACTGAATATAGACTCTATCTCTATCTTGCCCCACTCCCACTCTATAGATCCTGTCCCCCTATCCCTAGATCCCCTCTAAATTTAAAGGGGCGATTGGGGGTGAATCCACTCTCTATCTATCATAGTGAATCTAGATCGTGCCCCCCCTTCCCCCATATCTAACTATGTCTAGGGATAGATCTATATATAGAGGGAGGACCCCTTAGATATGGGTTCAAGCCCTATATATCTATAGGGTACTCGATCAATAGATCAAGGTGTGAGTGATAGTCTATAGATTTGTATTGGTGCTCTCTCGATAGGGCCTCAACTAATAGGCCCATCTATGAAAACCCCCTATATCTAGATATGGATGGTGATGAGATCGAGCCCTAGATAGTGGTGGGGCCATACCGACTCCATATATATGGGGGCGAGGAGGTTGAGGGAACTATCCTATCTCAAGTCCTATCCTCTCTTAGGTGAAGGGCAGGGCCTCTCTCATGGGTTGACAATACTTGAAGCAACAAAATAAGGTAGAGTTGTTTACGACTTAGAGGCATGCTCATCACTCGATAGATCCAAGTCCATGGCCTATTTTGGGTTTGACCAAAGCTTTGGCATCCATAGTTGGAGGTGTGATATACATGCACTCATTTATGGGGGGTTTAACACTCCTCAATTTGGGCTTGATCCTCATCCTATATACCATTTTTGTATGGTGGCGCAATGTGATACATGAATTCACATTAGAGGGACATCACACCAAAGTTATACAATTCAGACTTTGATATAGTTTTATTCCATCTATTGTATTAGAGGTCATGTCCCCCTTCACTTTATTCCAAGCATTTTTCCATTCTTCTTTGGTACCTATGGTAGATATTGGAGGTATCTGACCCCCAAAAGGGATTGTGGTTTTAAATACCTTGGAAATCCCTTCTCTTAAAATGCTTATTCTCCCTCCATTAAGAGCTACTATAACTTGGGCTCATCATGATATACTCATGGGGAAGGAGAGACAAGCAATTTATGCTTTAGTAGCCACCATTTCACTGGCTTTAGTACTCACTAGATTCTAAGGAATGGAGTATTCTCAAACACCTCTCACTATCTTAGATGGTATTCATAATCCTAAATCTTTCTCAGTAACTAGGTTTCATGGTTTTCATGTGATTATAGGGACTCTTTTCCCAATCATATGTGGTATTTGCTAATATCCAAGTCATTTAACCAAGGAGCATCACATTGGCTTTGAAGTAGTTGCATGGTACTGGCATTTCGTAGATGTGGTTTAGTTATTCCTATTTGTCTCTATCTATTGGTGGGGGTGTCTATGAAGGGATGAATAAGTGGATTGGGAAATGAGAGCTTATTGGTGGGGAGAAGATGAAACCTATATATATATATATATATATATGGAATTGGGAGATGAGCATAGATGAACCCTATCTATATATACATGATTGGGAGATAGATTAGGATTAGGAGATAGTATCATTGAAAGCTCAACCCAAGGAAACCTTCTTTTGTTTACTACTTACCTAATCCTCACATCATAATTGGATGAAGTTTATCCCACTTTTCTATCGGATACCTATTCATTCCATCATATTCATGCAGGGATTGAAGAGATTATGGCAGATCACGTTCAACAAAGAATGACCTAGAATTGGATTTCCATCCTTTTGGGATCATTATTTTTCATCATAATAAAATATGTTTTTCCATTTCCATCTTAATAAGATAGAGATGACCACCATGAATAGAATAACTTAATGGTCAACCATTAGGGAATTTATGCTCCCCTATCCCTATCCCTATCCCTATATCCCCACCCCACCCCACCCCACCCCACAAGATAGAGATAGAGTTTATTTGGCATTAATTTTGGCCCCATATAATATATAGGGCCCCATACCATCTAAAAGAAATTGAAACTCTATCTCTCTCTATCTATATCCAATGCTAAAGAAACTCTTATCTGTATCTGTATCTGTATCTGTATTTGTATCTATATCTATATCTGTATCTATATCTATATCTATATTTGTATCTATATCTGTATCTGTATCTCTATCTCTATATCAATCTCAATCTCAATCTCAATCTCAATCTCTATCTCTATCTCTATCTCTATCTCTATCTCTATCTCTATCTCTATCTCTATCTCTATCTCTATCTCTATCTCTATCTCTATCTCTATCTATTGCCAATGCCAATGAAACTCTATATAAGGCCAACTAAACCAGTTGAACTAGTCCCCATCTATTATATACATAAAGAGGGCCTAACTGGTCCCCATATATATATAGGGCTTAAAATTATAGATAGATATATAGGGCTTGGCCCCTATCCTGGAAAGAGGAGGGGCCCTATCTCTATTCGACATTGAACCTACACCTGCTAAACCAAACTTGCACCTACCATCCCTCTATCTCTATCTCTATCTCTATCTCTATCTCTATCTCTATCTCTATCTCTATCTCTATCTCTATCTCTATCTCTATCTCTATCTCTATCTATTACCAATGCCAATGAAACTCTATATAGGGCCAACTAAACTGGTTGAACTAGTCCCCATCTATTATATATATATAGAGGGCCTAACCGGTCCCCATCTATATATAGGGCTTAAACTTACATATAGATATATAGGGCTTGGCCCCTATCATAGAAAGAGGAGGGGCCCTATCTCTATCCGACATTGAACCTACACTTGCTAAACCAAACTTGCACCTACCGTCTCTCTATCTCTATCTCTATCTCTATCTCTATCTCTATCTCTATCTCTATCTCTATCTCTATCTCTATCTCTATCTCTATCTCTATCTCTATCTCTATATCTATCTCTATCTCTATCTCTATCTCTATCTATAGCCAAAGAAACTCTATATATAGCCAATGCAAAAGAAACTCTATCCCTATCTCTATCTCTATCTCTATCTCTATCTCTATCTCTATCTCTATCTCTATCTCTATCTCTATCTCTATCTCTATCTCTATCTCTATCTCTATCTCTATATCTCTATCTCTATCTCTATCTATATCTCTATTTCTATACTATGGGGGGGCCTCTATAGAGAGATAAATAGGGATCTGGCCATATATATAGAGGGGGACCATATAAATAGAGGGGGGTGGGGGCGGCACACCACAACCAAGTTAGAGAGGGCATCTAATCTCCCAATCTATAGATATATTATATACGTCACATGAGTGACCCCCATCTATCTATCTATCTATCTATCTATCTATCTATCTATCTATATAGGCACCCACCTACATATAGATAGATGGGTAGATAAATGTGGTCTTCACTTTCCCCCGACTTGAGGATAAGATTGATCTGATAGTCTACTATCCATCTAGACTGGTGCTCAGATAGCCAGATAGACCCTATATAGAGGGGAGGTATCTATTTATAGGGGGATATGGGGTAGGGCATATAGAATCTAGATATTAGATCTTAGATAGATGAGGGGCCATATAGATCTATAGGTGACCACCTATATATCTATCAGGGAGGCCCCCTCTCTATAGAATCTATTTAGGATTCTGTGATATCAATGTTGTGTCATATCACACATGTATCCATCCAATTATTAGATTATAGATGTGATATCAATGTTGGTTGTCATTAGTCGTATCACAAGGGGATGCCCAGATAGATAAGATATATAGGGAGGGGGCCTCGAAGGCCATCCATCCTAGGGGCATAGGGGAAGCTCACTGCATTAGATTATAGATGTGAAAGTAGGTAAGATAGAGTAGAGCCTAGATAGGGGGCCCAACCCCGCATATATATAGGGGCCCAAAATAGATAGGACAACCCTAGACCCTAGATAAGGGGCCCAACCTCATATAAATAGAGGGGCCTAGATAGGGGGCCTAACCCCATATAGATAGAGGGCCCCCATTCAGAGTAGAGGACCGATGGCCCTAAACTATCTATCTTTATTTGGCCCATATATATATATAGAGTGGGGAGGCCTATAGATTAGATAGGCCCCGATGCCTCTTCTCTACTGCCAATAGGCACACAAATCACCCTATCTAATCTAATCTAATCTAATCTAATCTAATCTAATCTAATCTAATCTAATCTAATGTAATCACCCTCAACTAGAGCTAGTCATTCTCCTCAACACCCCCAACCCTAGAGGCATCGAGCGCTCACCTGAATGACCTACCCTTCATTCTGGAAGGGGAGGCCTGACTCTCTCTATATGGCCCCAACGGCCTAAACAATGCTATTCATTCGAAGGCCCATCTTATCTTAACTTAATAGGGCCCATCTTATCTTAGCCCACTGATATTTAGTCAAAGGCCTATCCACTATAGCACCTGCTTAGTATACCTTCTTCTTTTCCACATTTAAAGGTAGGAGGTAGGCTAGGTGATCAGATTGGCATGATTACATGAATTGGAACCATGAATTGAATCACACACTCATTGTTGGAATCATGAATCACACACACCAATATAAATAAATATAGATCTCGCTATTCCTTCTTATTTATCTAGCCATCTATTTGGATGGTAGGGATTTGGCTAGATGGCTGGGGTTGGTAAGAATAGAGACAAGATAGAAATAATTGATAGATAGAGATATAAGTCATGCTTGATGAGATAGATTGGTGGGTAGCTAGGATCTACTATATAGCTGCCCTGCCTAGCCATATCTCTATATACAGGCCCTGCATTCCCCCAATGGAATAGAATAGATAAGAGGACCTTTCTCCTAGATAGATATATAGAGGGGGGGTCACCTATCTATATCTATGGTTCGGTTGGGACTAAATAGAAGGTGCTAATGTAAGAATAAATGGGCACTCAACCCAACCCTAACCCCTTTTAAAGCCCTATCTATCTGGCAACCTATATCTAGTTTGACTAGATCCCCTATCTATCCTATCTATAGGGCATTGGGTATGAGATAACTCAGTGAAGGAAGAGAATATTTTGAATATTATTGACTCATGTAAAGTTGGTAGAAGATTTTGTTTGAAGAGATCTTGTAACTCTTGATCAACCATGGGGCTAGTCATCATAGCCAAAATAGTCTTATATCAAATAACATAATCTATAAGATGCTTATTTGACCTTTGTTTCTATTGTGCAACTTGGGCATAAAAAACCTTATCACCAATGTTAATGCTAAAATGAGCTAGGCACATGTCAGATATAAGATTGAATGCATTAACCAATTGATTTGGTAGATTATAAAACCATTATAAAGAATAATCCTTTAGACTCCATGGAAATAGATTTATACGTAGCCATTCATTTGGTACATAGTCCAAACATGCTATGTGAAAGGCTCTCAAATGTGACTTTGGATCACCTTTTCCATCATATAGAGTCAGCTTGTGTTGAACAAAAACTTGTGGTAAGGGTGTAGAATCAATATGACATACCAATGGTGCATGAAGTAGAGTGAAAGAATCCAAATCCTCTATAGGTCTAGAAGCACCTTGCTCAAGATGTAGTATCTTGGATTGAAGAGATCTTATCTCTTACACAAGGGATACCATATCAGGAGATAAAGATGTACTAGTTGTAGCTTGTGGTGTAGACAAGGTTGGGCTACTATAGGGGGTTGTTGAGAGGTAGTTGCCCCCATAGTGTAATTTGAAATTGGTTTATCTAAAGAAATGGAATACTCAACTTGTTTAGCCTTTTTTATTTCCATGATAGATTTTAAAATAAGAGTATGATCTTAGGGCTGGTCCCAGAGTCTTTCTTGAAACCTTTATAGGATCAAATAATTTTTGAGGAAAAATTCATTATCAATAATAGGTGGAAGTGGATCATGAGTTTGATGTGGTGGATCATGAACATCAGTGTTTGTATCATCATTATTATTCTCATATTATTCATCATCAAAATTATCTTCATTGAAATTAGTGTAATTTGGTTGTGTAGGATTTATAGCTAGAACTTGAGCTAGTTATTTATCCATGGTATATGGATAGGTTAAAGGAATATGGGTAAATTTAGGAGGGTTGACACTAAGTCTTACACATTGTCTCGAAGGAAGAGATGCAAGGATATTAGGTGGCATAAGGAAGATAACTTGAATAATGGAAGAAAATATTAAACAAATGTAATCTAAACAGTGAACTGGAATATGCATGAAAAGGATATGAAGCTCACTAACATATAAGGTGATACTTCAAGAAGCAAATAGGAGCTAGTATATGTAACTAGGGTTTTGAATGAAATTATTTTAAAATTACTAAAGAATTTTAAATTTTGACGCAAATTTTTGATTTAAATATGTAAGTAAAAAATAAAAAAAATATAAAAAAATATTGGGAAAATATTGGGACCTAGTATGGACAACTAGGGTTTAAAAGAAGATTATTTTAAAATTAATATTTTTTAAAAATTTAATGCTAATTTTTTATTTTATTATGTAGGTAAAAAATAAAAAAATATAGGAAAAATACTAGGACCTAGTATGGGCAACTAGGGTTTGAAATAAAATTATTTTAAAATTACTACAAAATTTTAAAATTTAATGCTAATTTTTGATTTAATTATGCAGGTAAAAAATCAAAAAAATATAGGAAAAATCATAGGAAATTTACCCTAGGGTTTTTAGGTTTTTTATGCATACATGAAGTAAGTCAGGTTCACCAAATGATTTAACAATTTTAGAAATATTGGTGTATTATTCCTAATTTAGTTAAAGGTTTGGAATAGGAAATCAATAAATAAATATGCAATAATTAAGCTAATAATTTAAGTATAATTTGAACCTTTCTAAAAATAATAATAAGGGTGAGAAAATAAGACTTAGCTAGAAATGGATTGATACAACTGAGATAGAGTTTGGAATTCATTGTGTAAGATTGGGATAGTGTCACAAATCAAGATTTGGCCTTCATTTATTATTGGATAGGAGCACTAAAATAAGATACCCTAGGGTCTAGTGTTATAGTCTTATTTTTCCACTATTATCCAAGAGACTTGAGCTCTTTGGGTTTTATTTGCTGTGTCTATGTGAGCCTGCCTATGAAATTTTGATTGCTACATGTTTGTAGAACTCCTTGTAGAGCTGATTTAGTCTTCAAAACTTGAACTCCATTATGCTTTGACAAACTTTGGGAAAGAGGGGGGGTTAGTGTGTGTAAGATGCACTAAATGTGTTTCCATACCCACTTGTATGGGCACACTGCCTACATACCAATACTCTAAAGAGGGATCAAGCCATATGTAGTTCTCCCACTTGATGTGCTTTGTGCAATAGTGTGTATGAAGATGCATAATTCTAAAATTGGGTGTGCTTGAGGTGGTTAGGGACTAGTGTAAGGGTTTGAATAAGTTTGTAGTTGTATTAGCTGGTTGTATGTAGAGAATAGGAAAACATGCATGAGTAGTATTGCTTGTATTCTTCCTTGCTTTGTGATATTTTCCAAACCTTTCTAAATGAACTTTGAATGGGATTTTATATAGATCTATTGGTCATGGGTCAAATGTATTCAAATTAGGATGAAAAGAAGGAGGATAAGAATTGAAAGGAAATGACCATTGGTGGTAATATTTGCACTCAGATAGGAGCATCAAAAATGGACACCCTAGGGCCCAATGCTATAATCCAAGTTAGGTTCTATAGTTCTAAAGGAATGAGACCTAGGGGGATGGAATCATCATTGGAAATGATACCTGGAGGAGGTAAAATTATTATCTAAAAGGCTATGGATGATAGGGAATCAATGAAAAGATTTCTATGAGGGTCATGAGAGAAAGCAAGAGGGACCTATGGGTTAGGTGTTATATACCACACTGAAGTTACCAATTTTGACATTTTATATGACTACAAGCTATATTACAGAGTCAGAATGATGGGTTGTAGGTGGATTAATGAGTTTGATGCTAAAAAATGTATATACACCTCTTTGTGATATGCTCCAAGTGTTTTTATGGTTTAAAGGTATGTTGAAGGAAAATTGAAGATTTTTGAGTGCTCTCAGTTTTTGGCTTAAGGGTAAGTAGACCTAAAATGGGTTATAGGAAGTCTATGTTCTCAATGGTGTGGAATCTCAAATATTGGTCTAGAAGTGTGTGATGGGTGTCTCTAGGTGTGAAAGAATTTTTAGAGATGTGCATTGACCAAAAGGAGGTTTGTTGACCCTATTTGTTTTAAGATTCTAAGGTTTTGGGCTATGCTAGAAAAGTGGTTTACCTTTTGAATTAAGGTCTGAGGCTTCTTAATATGTTTAATGGGCCAAATGGATGGTCAAATAAAGATTCATAGAGAATTGAAGGTTTGTGATTCTCAAATTATTCAAGTTTTTATCAACATGATGCAAATTGGTGTGCTTGAAGGGGCATATGTGAGTGCTCTAGATATGAAGTTTCAAGTCTTGAATGTCTACTAGAAATTTTGGGCTCTACAAGTTTCAAGTAGGGCTATAAGGAGATTAGATAGTGTTATTTTAAATAAGAGTGCCTTTTTGATCAATTTATCCAAAAGAACAAGGTATGCTTATTTCAAGGGGTGTTTTTAGGTTGGGTAAGAGCATGTTTTCTATTTTTAAAGTGGCATGAAGTTCTGTTGGTGGTCCTTGTGGTTGCTTAAGAGAGAAGGCTAGTAAGTATGTGTGGTTTTATTCATGGTGTATTGAGATCTGAATATTCTCAAGATGTGAAATGGCTCAAAATTCATAGGAGGAGTCCCTCTTAGATGTTTCTTAGTGATTTTCATCAGATTTAATTTCTTTTGTGTGTTCTTTCTTCATTGGTTGTAGTGATTGATTGAAGAGAGTGTTGGCATGGAGAAAGAGGATGTTGCTAAGGAAAACTAAAGATAGATCAAGGTAAGGGGAGTTTGTATCATATTTATAACATGGTCCTTTCCTATTTGATTTATTTTTAGGTCCTTAGGATTAGTTTGTGACCACTTTATCATTATTTCGAAGGGGGAGAAAGTTCTTGTTGTGGAAGTGCTTGAAGAGAGAGAATGTATATTGCTATATATGATGGGTTTTGATATTAATGAAAAAGGGGGATATTTTTGGAGAGTTATCAGTGATGTCATGAAGATATCCTAGTGAGTGGATAAAGTAATTTGATAGCCTAAGTTATAATGACAAAGTGTGCAATGTGCTTGTCTTAGTTTGCTTGATTGATATTCAGTGTTGACATGGTTAGAGATGTTTAGAGATGAGTATGGAATATTAAGCATGTGTAAAGAGGTCCATAATATGTTTTATATGATTTGAGTGCTTGTGTACATAAGTAAAATTCATCTGGCTATCCATAGTTTTCATCTAGACACTTTGGGTCTAGTGGTAGAAAATTTGAGTAGGCAATTTGATGACATCACCAGTGCCATGTGGGAATGATTCAAGGGGAGTTGGTCATATGGTTATGATCACATTAGTCCCTAGTAGTTATGCACTAGATCTCATGTCATGCGATGAAGCATGGTTGAAGATATGCAGATGAAAAGTTGTCTACTTAGACATAATTCACTATATTCCCATACTCAGCTAAATTTGCAAAAGGGCTCAAGCAAAGCTGAGTAAGCATGTTGATGAGGTGAACATTCACACAATTGAAAGTGTCAGGACAAAATTATCATATGGGTTTGTTCATTTTTGTACCTAATTTCTATGTGCTAATTATTAGATCATGAAATATAGTGCATCAAAATATAAGCATATGAAAATTTGGCCTCCTAGGCACTTTGATTGTGTTTTTCCATAGTCAAATTTGCATGTGACAAGAAAATTTGAGTATGTATTTTGATGGTGCTATATCTTGCACGTGTGAAGGTGTCAAGAGAAAATGATCATATGGGTTTGTTTAGTTTTGATCCTAGTTGATTTATGCCTAATTTTAGATCACACAAAGAAGTGTGTCAAAAGATATGTATGAGAAAAGTTGGCCTTCTAGGCAAGTTTTGACATATTTAGCTCTATGATAGAAGATTTTGAGAAGGCATTTTAATGGTGATATATATCAATCGTGTGAAGGTTATAGGAGTTACTTAGTATATAGATGGAGTGAGGAGATCATATGGTCTAAATTTGAGATCATGAATCTAAGTGTATAAGAAGTTATTAAGGTTAAAAAATGGATATTTAGGCAGATAAGTAAGGTTCTCATACTTGGTCATTTCTGCATAAGTTAAAGTTTGAGCAAGATCAATAGAATGTGTTTCTCTAAGAAGTCATAAAGTAGAGAGATGAGGATAAGTAATTGATGTATAAAGACTAAGAAAAGGTAAATGATAAGGATCTAATGGTGATTAGGTGTTCTTATAGATTGATAAAATGGTGAGCATTGATAGTTAAAGAGCTAGTTAATCTACAGAGATCGACAAAGTGCATTGAGTCAACTTTTCAAGATTACATGAGATGAGGTCAAAGTGATTGAGGTTTAACATTTAAGTATTGGCACCTATGCATTAAATTTTGAACATGATCAATAATGTGTAATTGATCTGAGCAGTGAGGACATGAGATGTGAGCGAAGTAGTTGAAGTTTAATTGTGACTGTTTGCATTTGAATTTTGCAAAGGAAAAGATCAGTGTTTAGTTTTTGTGCCATAATTTTCAATCTACATAGAATTTTCTCATGGTTTAAAAAGTGAATATGTAGAGGACTCCAAGATTCATCTATAAATATGATTTTAAAGATCTAGAAGTGTGTACAAAAAAAGATATTAAGGTTCCATGTTAACTCTATGTTTGTACATGTATTGTAAGTAACCTGAGAAGAGTAATTGAGCTTATATATATGATGTTTTGATGTTTAACGGTGAATTAGATATTGGGGAGTGTTATTTATTCCATGAAGATTTTTTATGAGTATTTTGGAGGTGTGATAAATCTATCTTGAGTATGAACACTTATTAAGAAGTTGAATGTGTGTTTGGTAATGGTGTTCTTATGTATAAGGTCTCTATTTGAGTTGATTGAGAATACATGAAGGTGAGAAAAGGTGATTATGATCATTTGAGGATGTCCTAAGGGACATAAGGAGTGGACCTATCTACTTTTAATTGGTCTTGTGTTTTTATTATGCTCGAATAATTGTTAAATAGCTGAATGGGTCTTTATAGGACCTAAAAGTGACTTAGGCCTATTTGAAAGTGTGTTGTGTTTATGTGTGACCCATGTGAGATACATTAAGGGTGAAGGCATGTATTGTGGTAAAAAAAAGTTATGTGGAATTGATAATTCATGATAGCTATATATATAGTGAAATCAAAGACGTTGATTTCTAGACTTGTGAGTGAGAGATTTGGAAGGGATTTGAGAGAGACTTGTGTGTGAGCGAGTTGGAGAGTGAATGGAAGGAAATTGAGAGTGCCCAGTTGTTGGGTTGATGAGTAGAGGAGATTAAGGATTGTGTGTATGGTCTATAGGTCATGTTTCTAATGAAAGTATAGTGTTCTTGAAGTTTGAAGTTGTGCAAAGAAATTTGAGTATGCATATGAGGACTATTTGAGTGAAGAAAGAGAGAGATTATGGAATGCCTATGTGAGAGACATGTATGAGTTAGAGAGAGTTTGTGCCATTATAAGATAATAATAGGTCCATCATCAAGTGTTTAAGACATCAGTTCTATGGTGGAAGTGTTCTTTTCAAGGAGGGTCTAAAGGACTTAATCTTCCTTAAGGACAATTGCTACTTATGAAATAGGGTTTCACTAATGACCTTTGGTCAGAAGGACTTGATCAAGGTTATTGGTCAAAAGGACTTGATCATATTATGAGTAGGTGATCCTTTGGAACTACTATTTCACTAAAAGCCTTAGGTCAAAAGGACTTGACCAAGGTTCTTGATCAGAAGGACTTGCTCAGTCTCTTATTTGTGATCATCTTAGAGGACAATAGTCCATGTGTTTGTAGGCTTGAGAATGGGTTTTATTCCCCAAGAGGGTTTTCCATGTACATCTTGTGTTGTGTATGTGATCTTGCATTATGTTCATTATTCATTGCTATGAATGATCTGTATGTTTTATGAATGATTATATTAAATTCTTAAGTATTTGCAAGGGTTTGAAATTAAATTAGATCATTTCCCACCATTGATTCACCCCCATTTTAGTGGATTTTAATTCTAAAATTTTAAACCCTAGTATCACATTTTGCCTCTCATTTTATTTTAATTACTCCATTTTTCAACATTCTTTGCTAAAATTAATGTGATTATTATTTCCTCTGATTGAGGGCCAACCCATCAAAAATTTCAATATTTTTGTCCTCCCTTTGAGAGGGAATCATGGGCCACCCAGATATTGTTTGGGGCATTTTTGTAACCCTATTTCTCTATGAATCATGCAATATTTATCAAAAAGTAGGAATGATTTTTTTTGGGATTACATTGACCTTTTTATTCTTTGAAAAGATGTTGCTTCGATCAAATGTCTTGCCATGCCTTCTCAAATAGGGGAAAAATGTAGACATCCAATTCCTATCACCATTATGATAAAGTTACATCTAAAAAATATTCTACAATAATGCACAATCTAGACCAAAGTCACTAAAACACTCTAAATCATTCAAAATTATCTCATACAGGGCTGATTTATGCTCATGTATCCTTAAATGTGGCAATGCATTTTATGTGATTATTATCTTTTCTTAAATCACTTCAAGTCAAAATTTGAACATGAAAAATGACATCCTAGACCACTAAAATCTTCTAATTAAATAACACACATTATGTGCATGTATTATTTTGCATCCATAATACCTTAACTGGAGTATTACTATGTATGCAATTAACACCTTTTACTAATACTCTAGTCAAATTACAACTTAATAAAATGACATTTATAACCAGGTTGATTAAACGTGTAACAAATTTCCAAATAATTACATAAAACTAATTAAATCCACTTAAGTAAATCAAAACCAAATTAGGAGCTTAAGTGGAAATTTCATGAAAGTTGTTGAATATCTATTTAGTAGAAATTCATTATTCAATTCTACATCATCCCATGACATCATCATAGGGTTATCATCCATAAGCCATTAATGGGATAAATATCATGATTAAGCTCTCCCATGCCTCATGAATAACCCATTCTTCCAAATATTGATGATAACATTTATTGCTTGTCCCTCCAAGATTAAATTAATCCATGTCCACACATATTGATTTCAAGATGGATAGTCATGGTTGATCCTAAACATTCTAGAAAAACTATAAATAAGAGATCCAAGGCCATCATTTTTAATATTGAATTGTGAAAACTTATTATACATAAATAATTTCAAACAAGATTCAATTGAGTAATGTTATTATGCGAGAATATTGATAGAGAAAGCTTTACTCATTCACCCAATTAGACCAAATTGAATAACCTAAGCCATTGGTGAACTAAGAGATGATGGAGGCTCATGCTATGCCTCATTAATGAAGATTTAGAGCACCAAATCTGGGTAAAAACATGCTTACTAACCACCTTTGAGGGAGAATAGCTATTTGAAAGTTATAACTTGTCTTAATTTCATAATTAGTTCTTTTAATTCATTAGTACTACCCCTTGAGGGAGTAGGCTTAACACATTATTTATTTATGCTTATTTTGAGATTTCTTGACTAACACATGTGTTAATTTGTTTCATAATCTATTCTACATTATATCACACCAGTGGGATTCAAACCCATTACAAAACTAGAAGCTTTAGTCAATGCTCTAGTTAAATAATTTCAACATAATGATCTTCTTGAAAATAACCTTAGCCATTTTTTCAATGTTAATCAAATTCTTAATGAATATGATCATACTTACATCAAATGATGGAAATATTTATCCCAAAGAATTTATCATAACATGAGTGATGATATTATTTTTGAACTTTTTTTTATAGCTCTTAAAGCCCCTCTTCAATACAAATCTATTATGTTTCCCCTTAAGACTTTATAAGAGGCCTTCATCAATAAAAAAGGCAAAAATTTATTATGAGTCAATTTGAATGATCTTATAAAGAATCATCAACCAATGTCATTGATAACAATCATATCAAACAAAGCCTCCCCAAATACCTAATGAGTTTGCTTCAAAACCAAATAATAAAACCCTATCCACCCTCCCTTGAGTCTCCATGAACTCAAGTGAAATACGCCACCTTATAAACTCATGAGGTTTGACTCTTTCAAACCTGATCTGAAATGGTACAATCTTAATAAGTTTTGTTGTTGACATGATATGATAGGTCATTTTCATTATAATTGTCATGATATTTAATGATTCCTTCTTACCTCCTTGCTTGGTCTACATTTAAATCTTGACACTCTTACCCAAAAACATTATCAAGACTATCTTAAAGTCTCTTAAGCCTAATTTAACCAATTATAATCACATCAACATCAAAAACCTAAGGATCATTGTCAATCCCCTCCTAATTCAAACTCATATGATATATTTTTCCAAACCACAATTGATTTTCCTTATTGAAATAATGAATAAAAGCTAACTAACATGAAAAATATCAAGTGGATGGTCACATTCATCAATCCTTAACATGTTAGATAACATGAACCTAAGGAGAACCTAGTTCAAATGCCTACTCCAAAGCATGCCATAAATGGTCCTCCTTTTAATTATAAACCTCTTTAGAGTTATTCTATGGGTCCTATGTCAATTTTAACATCCTCAAAATATGACATATCCACACATTTACCTATCTCCAATTGCATCTACCAACCTGATGTAGTTTATTTTAACAGTTAATTTTTTGCCAACTGTATTTGCCAGCATGATGTAGTTAATTATAATAGTTTAGTTCAACCAACTACATCTACCAACCTGATGTATTTCATTCTAATAGTTCACTTTCAACCAACTACATTAGCCAAAATAATACTGTTCATTACAGTGATTTAGTTCATCCAAATGCATATACCATCACAACGCAATAGGGTAAAATTTAGTGTTGAATATTCATTAATTCATGAATATTACATTTTTAGAAATTTGAATTTGGTAATTTTGGAGGGCTAGTACATAGAGCTGAGTCACCTAAAAAATTTGAGGTTAATTTATTTTAAGGGTTAGCTTGCCAAATGTTTATAATACCTCAAATAATGATTTTTCCTCTTATATATATATTAAATATGATTCTATATATTATTAAAATTTGGGAAGTCATTGTGTGCATTGAAGAGTTAAAAAATAAAGGTTGTGGGGTAAATGAAAAAGGGTATCAATTTTTTTTTAAAACCTTAATATGATTGAATATTTGGATTCCTTGCAAAGAGATATTCAATTTCAAAAAAAATCATCTCAATCTGAGTCTATATACAAAATTTATTGCTTCAATAAATTGGTATCTAGTTACATCATTCAGTTTCATCTATTCGGTTGCATTGCCTAAATGGTTGCATAGCAATGCAACTAGTTACCAACTTCTCAAGGCTATAACTTTTGCATATAGACTCAGATTGAAATGTTTTTTTTTTTAAAATTGTATATTTATTTGAGAAGAATCAAAATAAACAATATTATTTAGGTTTAGGGAAGTTTTTGATTCCTTTTTTTTCTTTACCCCACAACCTACAATTTTAGGCAAACAAGGTCTTACACATAATAAATTTGTCAACACACCTACAAATTTTCCATGACTAGGAAACAAATATCTATAGATTCACCAATGAAATCCAAGGGGATTTTTGATAAGTTCTCTTAAAATTTACCCTACAATGAAATTCATTCTAATAGTTTAGTTTCATCCAACTGCATTAGATAACATGATGCATTTCATTCTAACAATTTAATTTCATCTAAATACATCTACTAGCATGATGCAGTTCAATCTAATAATTTAGTTTCATCCATTTGAATCTGCCATCCCAATATAGTTCATTATAATAGTCTAGTTTCAACCAAATGCATTAATTAACTTGATGTAATTCATTATACTAGTCTAATTTTAATTAATTGCATCAAAATTCACAATACAATTCATCTTATCTCTAGTTATAAAAACCACATCATACAATCTAATGTTCATTCTATTTCTAATTTTTCATCTATATCTCACATTTAGAGCATTTTGTGATCCCCATCCTTTTCTTCATCTACATGTTGGGGCAACTTGTGATGCCCATAATTTTACTACTTCACATTTTGGGGCATTTTGTGATGCCAACCCTTTACTCATTTTAACCTTTGGGGGAATCATATGATGCCCACCCTTTATCTTTTGGCTTCTTGATACTTCATTCTTACCATGAAGTACCCATCAATAATTGTTTACCTCTTTACCATCATCACCACATTAAACTTCAATAAAATTTATGAGACACATACACTTACATTTCACATTCTCATCTTTGATATAGACATTATCATAGATTTTACTTGCTATTTTTTCTCATGTTTCTTTGATTTTATAAATTTCATTACTTTCCCCCTCTTTTGGGATGACTATCTACTTTCTCCCTCTTTTGGGATGATGATTGCTTTCACCATTATTTCCATTTTTATTCTTTGGTATTTTAATTTTGTCCTTTACTTCTCTTGTGGTTCTTAGGTATCGCCTTCAAATTTTATGTAATTTTTACTTACGCCATTGTTTCCTTTTTTGTTCATTGGTATTTTCACTTTTAGCATTTTTATCTCCTGTAGAGCTTAGAAAACACCTTCAAGTTTTTTTTGTTATTTCATTTATCACATTTTTATTGTGTTCACCCTAGTCTCCTTATGATTATTTGACCCTTATTTAATTTCCCCCTCTTTTGGTATGACCCTTTACTTTCCCCCTCTTTTGGGATGATCACTTACTTCCCCCTCTTTTGGGATGACCACTTATTTCCTCCCCTTTTGGGATGATTACAACTTTAATTAGTGTTTGTGCTTATATCCCTTGTAGGTTAGTATGACTTCCCTAATGACACAACTATCATAACATATCTGATCCCTTTTAAAGCATTATTTTCCCTCCTTATGATCAACTATGAGCATATCCTTCATTGTATCATTTTTATTACATGGATGAACCTTTCATGATCCCCTTATTTCCATTCTTTAATTTCACTTGAGGCACACATAAGTCAATTTTGAGATTGCACACTTTCATGTGGGTAAGTCTAGGAGTCTTTATACACCATGGTCATTAGGTTCTTCTCTCAAGTGGCCAATTGTAAGCTCTCTTGTGTTAACTACCTATTTCATACATGTTTGGTATTCTAAATACATATGAAGTAGGAAAAATATAAAAATATAAAATAATCATAATCCATATCATTTAAAAAAAGGACAATATTAAAAGACAAATTATATCACAAAAGTATGATCACATCAAAATACCCGATCTTTATTTGGCACATATCATATCTTAGTCGAAGATCAAACACCACAATTGGCCTCATAATAAATATGAGGTCCATTAGGGTGTGGTAGGATAATATACTAGGGTAGGAGGTTTAATTACATCATTATATCTTCCTCTATTTTAGTGCCACCTATCTTCTTACACAAGTACCTAATCTTTGTATTATATCGACAACTTTGTAAGGGGCCTCGAGGAGTGGGGAACATGTTGTGGGAAGGTAGGATCCATTTTAATTTCATGAATATGACATTAATATGATGATCTATGTACTTCAATTATTAGCCCAAGCTTTGTGTTTTCTAGTTGAAGTGTCATAAGTCCTTGATGTCAAGAGTTCCTACCCTTTCCCACTTGTTTAGTGTCTCTCATGCCTACTAAGGATGTTCACATCACCTATGTGGAATCTAACATTGTTTATTCACATCATATTTATCTAAATATCCCCTTGTTATATATCAATTTTAGATAATCACATCCTCCTACTTAATATTTTTGGCTTTCTTTTTGTGATTTGTAGTGTAAGAGCTTTGGACCCTCCTCATAAATACCCATCATTTTATATTTACCTAGTTACACCTATTGTCTTTACATTTGTGGGTTTCATCGTAAGACCTTGGATAAGACCAGGTTGCTCCTCATAAACACCTTTCACCATTTCTTTTCACACCACATCATTATCATCCTAGTCATTTCATTATGTGGTTATGATCTCCTAAATCACATTTTAGAGCAAGAACTAAGTTTGAGTAGTCATTCTTTATAGATTTTCATTTTCATGTTCTTGTTTGACTTTCGTGAACTTCACTTATTTTATAGAGAACATTTTTCATACTTAGAGTTTTATTTTATGTTTGAATTGACATGATTATCTTACATTTTGAAACACATTTTAATTTTCAATCATTTATTCTTCTTGTTTAATTTGGCATGATTATCTTACATGAGATCAGATTCTTTACTTACATATATTTGTTATATTTTTATTGCATCAATATTTCATTTACTTTGATTTTTGTACATATCTCATATTTTGTGGTGTGTTTTACAATCATTTTCATCATTTACTTCATTATTTTTCACATATTTTGTTTGTTCATATACTTATTTAAGATGCCATTTTTCATCACTTAGCTCTCATTCTTTTTGACTTTGTATTTCTCACATTTTATAGAAAATAATAAGAAATATATCACATTACCTCATCATACTTAGCATTTAATATTTTATATCTTTCAATTATTCATCATGAGATTCCTTTCATGTATATCTAATAACTTTGTTTCCATAGGTCCTTTTCATGAACCAAAATAAACCTATTTTGGTGCGATAGGGTTTTTTGAGGTGCTTATAGAATATTATTAAAAATAATTTGAGATTTTATCTTATTTTTCAGGTCCACCTCTTATTCCACACATTGGGTACATTAAATCATCTAATGTACACACAACATTTTATACAATCAACAAGGTAAGTGAAGGTACAAATCTACATTTTATTTAATTTCAACATTTATTTCCATATTTCATTTTTGTTAGCTCAAATATTATGTTACTATGTTATTTTTTCAAGTACCATCCCATGTTACATTATTGTGACATGTGATGAAATTCAAGAGGGGCATATGTATACACATAATATTTTTCACTTTATCATTTATTAATACTTTCTCTTATAATGTCTTGTTGAGAATCAATCTCCTTGAGTGCACTCTTTAAAGGGTGTATTAGGAAAGGGGTGGAAAAGATTATGGTGATTTATGAGATATGTTTTTATCTATATCATGGTCATATCATTCCTAGTATTAGTTTAACTTATTCAGATTACATTGATACTTAAATCCATCCTATCACAGTCATCTCTGATAGTTTACCTATATTCTATAGCATTAACTAGGTTGGTATCATCTATTTATGACCTTTTCCCTTCATGTACTTTATCTCTACTTCAATGCCGTTCTAAACCTATTACATTTGTACTATATCATCCTAGATGATACCAGTCATTGTCAGCTGATATATTTCAATTGTATCAACCTAGACAATACCATCGATGTAGTATTTAAGGTTGGTATTAGGTATTATAAAACCATATATATGAGTCATATTTCATTCCAAACATATCATATACACTCTATTTACTTGAAATTCTACCCTAGATCACATTTGGAGGAGTTATAGGTAGAACCATGTCTTTAATAATCTTATCTTGTGAAAGTCTTGGAGATTCATTAAGAGGAAATTTGTTAGTCTAGAGAATTTTATCCATCCTTTGATGCCTTCACAACCATAATATATCTTACAAAGATCTAATTGATAAAAGGGGGAGATTGATGCTCAATGAGTCCAATCTAAGGTAAGTATTTATAAACTTATGCTCGTTCCTTTATATACATATTAGATATATGTTACTTATTACTTAGTGAATGAATGTGTGTGTATCCTTATCTAAGTTCTCTCTACACTAAATAATCTAGTGTAGCTAAAAGATTGCTTAGACTTGCCATATTCTATTTTAGGTTTCCTAGACCCCTATTTTTAGACCGTGGAACCTTACCCTTTTTGATCATTCTAACCCTTACCATTTAGTTTACTTTTATTTACTTACATAATTACTTACATTGCTTATTTGTAAAGTATTTACTTTCATAGAGGTCTAGTTAGAGTTATCTCATTTTGACATAGGATTAGGCTTTAGAATCATATCCTCTTAAGAATTTGTAATATAAAAACCCATTTTCTATATCTGTGGATCCATTGGTCACTACGTAAACATTAAGTATCACATGCTCAATTTGATTAACCTTATTTGAGTCTAGATCTATTGTGATAAGATAGTTTTAGGCTAATCCTAGCCTATACATACACATCCTTTTATATAATCTCAAGGCATTCCACCTTATCCAAATATAATATAATAAATTCTCTCTAACCAATTAGAATACATATCTCAATTCTCATATTTACATATATGTTTATCACTTAGGTAGGATTAACCTTTGACATGGCATAACCTACCAAATAGAATTCCTACCTAATCACCTTTTCCTAGATTTTACCTAATAATAGAACAAATATTACAAAATATTTATGAGATATTTTTTTTGAATAATTATAAATATAATAATATTTATTTAATACCACCTTGACCCTAGTGACCTACTTACCATGGCAGTGAAATATTAATATTACCATGAACATTCATGGCAAATATTTACTTTTTACTATGGACTATCATTTTCACAGTATTTCTTAAAGTACTTTGACAATTACCCTGGAATAATTATTATTTAATTTATCAAATTCTATGGTCTGTGATGTTATTTCTTGGTAGGCACTGGTAAATTATAATAGACACTAATACTAATTATAATTTAAATCGAACTATTAAAAATATTTCAATTAAATAGAATTGAATTTTAGGGGAAAAACTTTGGTGCCATTAGGATGATGAGATAGAACATACTATTAATGTAGAGGTAAAACCTCATTTTTTATCCTAAAGTAGATGATGCTAGGGATATAGATGTTTAAAATGTATGGTGGGAATAATCCTTGGTTCTTTTCACATTTCCATATATAATAGTTCTTGGAGATGGCGCCTATGGTTGTGATGGGGATGGTGGTGGAGATAAAGGATGTGATGGATCTATGACCTTGGGGAGAAATATGTGTAGGTATAACACCTATGATTGCACTAGGTCCCATAGTGAATGAAATGGCCATGGATGATGGTAAGGAAAATGTTGTGTATTTTTTTAACATAGTTTTTTTTTTCATATTTTGAATATGAATGTTGTTATTGTATATTTTATTGTGATATAGACCACATGGTCATGATCATTGATATAATTATGAATGTATTTACTGAGACATCCATGAAGTTGATAAGACATAAGAGAAAGCCACATAAGAGGTTGATGATTATGCATACTTTTTTTATCCCATGGAATGGTTGAGGGCATGTTAATAAAGCAATGTAAGGTTAAAAATGTAAAGGCTAGGTAGAGATAACTCCAAGAGGATCCACTATAGGTAGGAATAATAATTAAAACACCCATGGCCCCACCTACATCAGGTATTATTTAGTTCCTAGTAGATGAGTTGAGGTGGATGAAAAGACTTTATAAAAAAACACATGGGGACTTGTCATACTATTAGGAGAGATCAAACATAGTGGTATAACTAGGAGCAGAACAAGGGCAATAGATTTAGACATTGAAGAGAGCAGTGTGATGGCCATTGTTATGATAGGGATAGGGATATAAATAGGTATGGGAGTGATGATGATACTCATTAAATCATCATAGAATGTGGCTCAATGTATGTGACATATTTAGGGTCATGTGACTCCATTTTTATATTATATATGAGACATTCAATTATTACAATGGATATCTATGTGATGAGTGTTTTGACTTATGTTTTATATGTGTTGATGTATAAATTTTTTATCCCTATGTTTATTTTTAATTTTATAAGTGTTTGGTCTAGAGAAATGTGTGATATGGATGAATGTAAGAACATATAACAAGAAATGTAAAATGCAAATTAACATGTAATAGAAATTAAACATAGCATGTGATGTATCAAATCCTAAGAAATCATATAATTTATAAGAGATGATATATTAATTTAAGATTGTAATAAGTAAGAGGTTACACTACCTAATAATGTACGTACAAGTATAGTCATAACTGTATAAAATACCCATAGGCATTATTTATAGATTTTAGTAACTAAAGGATATGAAGGATTATATTTTAAATCATATCTTGTGCACATTAAAATGTTTAATTAAATTCAAACTCAATAAGAGATGGGATGCTAGGTGAGGATGGCTTATGATATTTTGGTTCTTAAATGATACAACCAATAATGTATTTTTTATTTGGAACCCACTTAAGTTGTTGAGACAAAATTATCCACCTTGGGATTTTCTAATTTTTTGTCATCCTATCTCATGGAATTGAAACTTAGTCACCTTGGAAATCAAAATAGATGTGATCATAAGCCTCATCAACTATTTTATTTATTGATTATAAACAAGGAATGCCTAATATAAAATTGTATTTAAACATATTTGGCATGGCATAAAATGTATTAAGACATGTTTGGGGTTAATAAATATAGGAAATTAAATGTATTCTCTAATTATAAAAATAATTCTCAGTCAAATCTTCAACATTGTATCTGAGTTTATTAAGGAAGGACATACTACATGTTAAATTGTGTTTTATTATCAACTATAATCCATTTTTATTGGTGTCCTTATATAAAAACCATAATGACCAAAGGTTACAAAATATAAATATAAGTCTTTATGATATCATTGGGAACCATGATTGGATCATTGTTCTTCTTAGGAATGGTTTGCCTAGGTTTTTCTTTTTTAAATATATATTTATTAGGTGATTATTTTTTAGGAAACTATTTATTAGTAAATGGTACATTATGTGGAGTAGGTTTCTCAAATTTAGGAGAGGTATTGATGTTATTAGGATGTTAAATAAGTTCATTGTCCAATTTTTAAATAAAATAATGAATTATGTCTTTCAAAGCATGACACCTATTAGTTGAATGTCCATTAGTTTTATGAATATAAAAACAATATCTATACTTGTATGTGTGTGGCACATGTGATGAGTCATGATATTGAATAGGAGGTAGTGTAATAAAATTCAAATCAATAATCATTATAAATATCACATGTTTAGTATCTTTTATTTTAGGAAGTTATCATGATCTGTTAAAGGAATGAGTAAGACTTTTACTATTTCTAGTTGATGGTGAATATGTATTGCTATTTAACTCTTGGATTATAAGTGGAGAGGTATAAATAGGAGTGGATTATTATTATTGATAATGTGCAAGCCAATTTTATAATTTATATCTCATAGAAAAGTATTTGGAAGATTCACATGTATGATAAAACAATTTCTCTTTGAAAGGATAAATAAGCCTCCTACCAAAAATATATTGCTTATCAAAGTGTATTAGTTTATATATTAATTGATACATAATACACTTAAATTGTAATATATAATCATAAAAATTTCTGGTTTTACCTTGGTGAAGAGACGAGAAATGATCAAATTTATCCCTTGGTCCTTTATTATTAATATATCATGATAAAAAAATATCTTCCAACTTAAGTTTTGTATGTAAATAGCCTAGAGGAAGTTTGTGAAACCAAATCAAGATATGATACATTAATATTCTAAGAAACATTTTAATAAAAATTATACCATTGGAATTATATTTCCCAAGAGAATCTATAAAGTAATTTAGATGCAAATAAGTATCACCAAACCCATCAAATAAGGAAAACGTAAGCCTTACAAAATCATGGGGCAAATAGGAGTTAAATATATATTGTACTATGGGTCGGCCAAACACAACATTATAATCAACCAAAGAAACATATTTAATTGATTCTAAAGATAAAACTTTTACTTTTCTTTGTAATTTACATATTGCATGAATCATAGCCAATTTTTTTTGTGAAGGCATAATAAGAATTGAAATGCGTTCATTCAAGGGTAGAACATTATCATTGATAATAAACATGGCCACATTATTGGAAATTAGTTTGGATGACACAAAGTAAATGAAATTCCTAGAATATGAAGGAATATAAACACAAACCATAGAGGGATCTATATGAAAATCATGGACATTAGATACTTCATTAGTAATATTTACTATTTTATAAAAAAAAAAGGATTTCACATAAGAGGTGTTTTAAAACTTTTCATTATACACTGATTAACATTTTCTCTATCACTAGAAATAAAATTTTCATAATTTTCATTTAAAATCATTTCCTTTGCCAAATACATAGTGTCTATATCACTAATATAAACCAAGATGCTAACTAAACATGGGCACAAGCTATGAGAAAATAAAGGGAAACAAACCATAAATAATTAATGAGGAAATGCAATTATAAAATAAGAATTTAAAATCAATGAAAAATAAAAAGCCCAAGGGGTATGAAAATATTGGTTATATGTAAAAGGATCTGGCTTACAAAAATGCTTTCAAAATTATGACACTAGGGTAAATTACCTATGCAAAACAAGATAAAAGGGATGCATAAGGGATATTACTAAGCATGTATTCATTTAAAACATTTAGATCTACTTTATGGCCATAAAAAATAATAAATAAAATAATAAAATGATTAGGAAAACTAAAGCAATGCAAGAAGAGGTAAAAGACTAAATTTGACCACATGTGAGCATTATCTTGGGATTATGTGACTAGAAAAAATCTTGGGATGATTACCTATTTATCCTATAAATTTGATTATCATAATATATAGGGATGAAATCAATATTTCACATGCACCTATCAATTATGATCCAAAAATATTTGCATGTCCACTCAATAGGTACCCATAAAATCTATGATTCTATTCTATGGCATGCTTCACCTAGTTTTAAGTTTTGTAAATTTCAGGGCAGGTGTGAAAAGTGATGATGCACAATGTTATGTATTAATATTTCATAATTATTGGGTAGAATGTCATATTATATCTTTTTATTATCTTTTTGATGTAATTCAACACAAAATAATTAAATTATAAATGGATAAATAATAAAGGGTTAGATGGCTTGGGAAACCTTCAGGATTTGTAGCTATATATCTTGTATGGTTGGGATCAGGGCCTACATAGTTCTAGTGTAGTGTGAATGAGATTTTGAGATAACTAACTATACATTCATTGGACCCAAGGGTGATGTAACTACATGTATATTTTATTACGACCTTATTTTAGTATAAGTTTCAACTAAACATTGATGCAAGTCCTTAAGATAAAAAATAAATCTTTATATAGTTTGCTTAGACCTAAATTATAGATGATTACTATTTATCACTTATTATTGAAATGCCTGTAAGAGGATTTGTATATATAGTCTTCCCCATATTTGAATTAAAGACATATCAGTGTGCAATCTAACACAAAGAAAGAAAAAGAAGCTAAAAACCAAGACCATACAAGAACAAGATAAGAAAAGGGGCAAGGACATAAAAAAATTAAAATGAATTGGAATCAATGGTTCTTAGGCTACCATCTAATTTGTACAGGATAGATTCAATGAATTTATAAATTCATTTAAAGTACTAAGATGATAGATATCTAGAGGAGAAATAAGAGAGATGTATATAGTTTCATTAGAAACCCATATGTAGATTTAGATAAGCCCCCCATCTATATCTATGACCTTATCCCTAGGAGAGAGAAGGGTATCCCCAAGATAAAAAACATGAAAGAGAGATAAAATAGAAGAAAGAAGAGAAATAGGGACATACAAAAAATAAATATAGAGATCAAAAACATGAAAAAGTTCCAATAAGTACCTAAACTAAACAATTAAACCATAAGCATAAAATGACACTAAAAATATTGAAATAACAATCCTTTTACCAATAAATGCTTAAGATCATATAAAAGAACACAATTAATCAAATAGGGGAAGCGAGAATCGGGAGGAGCCAAGCGTGTGGACAATATTTGAAACTAGTTTTTTCTGCCTGGTTGGGCCCCCTGAGTGCAACAGGCGGGACCACAGATCCAATGGAGGTCATTGCAGGTATTAGTACCTCTGGGGATTTACCCAAGAATCTATTAGTGGATAGTCCATCCAATGGATGGAAGAAGGCACCCTTAGGTGACAAGAGGTGTCCTTTAAAATGCATGTTGAGCCTCCCTGTTCTTTCAGAGGGCAAGGCGTTGAGTATCCCAAACGATCTAGTGGAGGAAATAGTGGCATCTATGGACCTTACGCTGGTTGGTAAGTTTTTTTCTTTCTGTCCTAATTCTGAAATGCTTAGAAAATGGATTTTGTCTAAGTGGAAAGTCAAAGGTAGTGTTTCAATCATAGCCATGGTTAGAGGTCTATTCCTTTTTAGATTTATGAATAGGGAGGACATGATCCCTACCCTTGCTAGAGGTCCCTATCTGTATGGACCACATTCTCTAGCCTTATGCTCATGGAAACTAGGATTTGATCCTAACTCAGACCTCAATAAGATAGCACCTGCTTGGGTAAGATTACCAGGATTCCCTTTGGAATTCTAGGATGAAATTTTTTTCACAGCTATTGGCAATTATATTGGTCAATATGTCACCTTAGATCATATAACCAAAACTAAGTCTATATGTGTGTATGCTAGACTCTATGTAAATGTTGAAATAAATAAGACTCTCCCTATGTCCATTGAGCTAAACTCTAAATATGGAACCTGGACTCAAATAATTACTTATGAGAATGCTACCACTTTCTATCAAATATGTAAGAGGAAGGGACATCTAATGACACAATGTAAAGTGAAGCAAAGGGGGATGAAAGAGGATTCCTAGAATGTAGAGGAAGAGCAAGCGAACATCAAGTAGGAAATAGAGAATAATGTGGAAATTCCTGACGATACAGGAAAAAGAGAGGAGGGGAAGGGAAAGGAGGCTACCCCTAGCAGTGAAGGTGAAGTTGTCCCAAAGGAAAATATAGGATTAGATGATAGTTAGAAGGCTACAAAAGAAGGAGAGGAGGAGAAGAGAAAAGTGGATATCATCAGTAGTGAGGGAAAAGAGGTCCTAAAGGAGAATATAGTATCTGACGACAGTCACAAGGCCACATATAACATAGTCTACACTTTAGAAAAATAGACTAATATGTTTAAGGAAGGGGTAGGAGGGGAATTTTTGCTAAAGGAAGTCAATGAAGATGACAAAGTTTCAAGGATTGAATAGGAAGAAGTAACACCTGAAAGTCACACTCAATGTGTCCCAGATTCACAGTCAAATACAGACATTTTCCATGCTCTAGAAGATGGAGGCCAGTTAGAAAACTACTTGGCAATAGGGGTAGTAGGACAAGATGGCAGCAATGAATAGGAAGAATGGGTTACCCCAAAGAAAAAGATTTGGAAAGGTAAAAAATATGTAGATGTTGGTACTGAGCCCAAACAAGGGAGGCCAACCCTAAGGGAAACAAGACAAAGAGATGTGCTAGGGAGATTACCAGTGGAAAATAGAAAACACTGGAGTCCCAACCCTCCAAACGCTCTAAATGAGAATATTATCATGGAATTTGAGGGGCTTTAATAGTCCCTCAAAGCAGTTTGAGGTTAAAAATTGCATTTTAGATAATAAACTAGATATTCTATTACTCCAAGAAGTCAAGATGAAAGAGGAGAATTTTGCAAAAATTGCTGACTATATATGGCCTAAGGTGGATTTTTGTATTAGTCTTACTGAAGGGGCTTCAGGAGGGATTGTCACTATGTGGAATAGTGCTAAAATCCAAGGATCTCTAATGGCCCATAATAAGCACTTTTTGATTACCAAATTTTCCATGAATTCCTTGAACTGGATGTTGGTAAATGTTTATGCACCGAATAACAGAGCTTTGAGATAGAAATTATGGATAGACTTGAATAGCTACAGGAATAATCCTCAGAATTCTAAATGGATGTTAGCCAAAGATTTTAACACACCTCTATACCCTTCTAAAAAATAGGGTGGAATTATTGATTACTCAGACAACATGTTCGACTTTGCTAAATTCATCAATGATTGGGGATTATTGGACATAGAGCTGCAGAACCAAAATTTTACTTGGACCAATAGAAGAAGAGGAGATCAAATGATTCAAGTTAAATTAGATAGATTTATAATATCAAGCAACTAGAATGATTATCAAAATATGTAGGCATAGGCTCTACCTAGAACCATGTCTGATCACTACCCGATTATCCTCAATTAGAGAGATCAAGGATGTCACAAACCTCCTCCATTCCATTTTGAAGCTATGTGGATTAAACACAAAGGTTTTAGACAAATGGTGGCTCAATGATGGAATAGTCCCATTCAAGGTACTCCCATGTTTATAATAGTCAAGAAACTCCAGCACATTAAACAAGAAGTTCATGGCTAAAATAGATACAATTTTGGGTAGGTTTTCTAGTAGAAGAAAAATATAATGCAAAAACTCAAGGCTATTCAACAACTGATTGATCAAGGGGATGAATCTGAGAGCACTTTAGAAGAAGAGAACATCCTGTCTTTAGAATGGAAGAATCTGATGGAAAGGAAAGAGGTTTTTCAGAAACAAAAATCCCGTGTTCAATGGCTTAAAGAGGGTGATAGGAACACTACTTTTTTTCATCTCTCAGCTATGAAACATAAAAAATACAACTCAATAACTAAACTTGTCCTAGATAATGGAGACATTATTATTGAGGATAATGAAATAGGGGAACAAGCCAGGGTGTTCTTTCAGAACCTGCTTACGAAAGAAAACAATGATGATAGAATTGATAGATCTATGAGTCAATTCATTGATAGAATCCCCTGTTTGATAATAGAAGAAGACAACCTAGAAATGTTAAAACCTATATCTGATGAAGAATTACATGCTATTTTATTCTCCATGGGCACTTTTAAAGCCCTGGGTGCTGATGGCTTTCCTCCTATATTCTTTCAGGAATATTGGGAGATTGTTGGAGCAGACCTCATGGCTACAATTCATGATTTTTTTAGATCTAGAAAACTTTTGAAACAAGTCAATAATACCTTCATTGTACTTGTTCCTAAAAAATATCAACCTTTACACCTTACTAATTTTAGACCCATTAGCTTATGCAACACTGTGTATAAGATATGTACTAAACTGTTGGTTATGAGAATTCAACCCTGGCTTGACAAAATTATTTCCCCTGCTCAAAAAGGTTTCATCCTGGGTAGACAGATTCTTGATGCTATGGTCACCACTCATGAGACTATCCACTCCATGGATAAGAGTAGAATCCTTGGGATGGCCCTCAATCTTGATATATCCAAAGCTTATGATAGAGTCTCATAGACTTTTCTATTCCAAGTGATTAGAAAATTTGGGGTTAATGATAAATTGTCTTGCTTATTATGGAACGAAGTCTCTTCTGCTAAATTCTTAGTGCTGGTTAATGGTGTTCCTAGAGGGTTTTTCTCCTCCTCAAGAGGAATTCATCAAGGAGATCCTCTCTTTGCATACCTATTCATCATTATGGCTGAGGCACTGGGAAGATACATACAAGCTGATATAGTTTCAAAAAAGCTAGTAGGCATTAAACCTGCCTCTTCCCTTCATCCTATGGTTATACAAAAGTTTGTGGATGATACCATCTTATTTGGCATCTCATCGATGATCAAAGCTAGAAGATGGAATAATATACTTAATGATTATGCCAGAGACTTGGGACAAAGAATAAATTTCCAAAAAAGCAATGTGTACTTCTTCAACACTCCCAATGAACTTAGACATATAATCATTGATATCTTAGATTGTGCTAAGGCTGGCCTAATAGCTACCTACCTAGGTCTCCCACTCTTGGTCAAAGAGGTATCTTTAGGTTTTTGGAATGGTATTGTGGAACGCACATAGAGGAAACTTCTTGGGTGGAAGGGGAAATTACTCAGTAGTGCTGGTAAACTACAACTTCTTTGAGCATCCTTGCAAGGTATCCCTACTTACTTCATGTCTCTTTTTAAAATTCTTACGTATTTTGCTAAAAAGTTAGAATAGATCCAAAGGAAATTTTTATGGATGGGAATGGAAGACAAATAGAGAATGTCTTTAGTTAGATGGGAAAAAGTGTGTCTCCCAAAATCTCATGGTGGACTTAATATAAGATCCATCAGGAATATGAATAAAGCCTTCCTCTCAAAAGTTAGCTGGGATCTGATTCAAAATAATAGTGAGTGGGGGGAAATAATGTATGCCAAATACATGCATAACATCGATGATTCCAACTTTATTCAATAGGCGAGATTACCCCAGGGGTCTGTGATATGGAATAAAATGCTAAAAAGTAGAAGTCTTCTCAAACAAGGAATAAGGTGGAAGCTTGGAAATGGCCAAAAAATTAAATTCTAGGAGGATAATTGGTTAAGGGACAAGCCTCGCATCTCCCAAGGAAACTATGGAGAAATTATAAACCTGACTACTCAGTTCTTTGGTGATAGGGTTAGTGATTATATGGAAAAAAATAATGGGATAAGGAGCTGGAAAAACCATAAAAATTGCTGTGTGTATAGGCCTGAGCTTATCCCAAGAATTTGAGAGTTCTAATAATGTGTTTAGGAGATTAGAATCCCACTCTTCCCTCAGGAGCATGAACAATACTCGTGGTCAGATAAGAATGGATCATTCTCTGTCAAATCTGCCTATCATCTGCTTACACCTGAAGCTCAGAATAAGGAGGTGTGGAAAAAGATTTGGAATCATAAACTCATTCCAAAGATTAACTTATTTGGTGGGATATTGCCCATAAAAAAATCCTTACTTAGGGCAACCTTCAAAAAAGGGGGTTTACCTTGGTCAACATATGTTTTCTATGTGGTTTTAGAAAGGAATCAGTTTCACACCTATTCATACACTATGAGTTTACCCAAGATTTATGGGGCACAATACTTAACAACTTTGGCATTGAATGGGTTTGCAATTCTAACCTTAAATAAGTAATTCTCAATTAGAACTCAACCTTCACACATCCCTGGATTAAGGAATTATGGAAGCAAGCTCTGCCATGCTTGAGCTAGACTTTATGGAAAGAGTGAAATCACAGAATTTTTAGGGACACTGCAAGAAATGCTGCTCAGGTGTTTAACTCCTTTGCTAGGACCATCTTGGAAAGTATTAAAATAACTCATATTATTGTTGTGGAGAAACCCCTATCTCAATTTGAAAGTCAAATTTCTGCCAAATGGAAGGTTTTAAACCTTATCCCTGGGCATGATAATTCCAAAATTCTTCAAAGACTTCATACTAAATGGATACCACCTAAACCTAATTGGATGAAACTCAATTTTGATGGGGCATCCAAGTTGAATGGTAAAGCAAGTGGAGGAGGAATAATAAGGAATGAAAAATGCGAGATGTCTACTATCTATGTTGGTGGCATTGGTTGCTAGAGTAATAACTATGCTGAAGCTATGGCTTTACTTTGGGGATTAAAGCTAGCTATATCCCTAGGAATTAAAAATTTGAATATTCAGGGAGATTCTAAGTTGGTCATAAATGTCATTAATAAAGAATCTAATGTTGGTATCCATTTAAAAGACATTATTACGGACATCTAGTTTCTTTTACAAAAGTTTTTTGAAGTTGAGATTACCCACACCTATAGAGAAGGTAACAGGGTCATTGATGCTTGTGCCAACCTTGGTTAACTATTCTCAGGATGGAGGGTATGGTGACAAGGGGCTCATATACCCATAAACATTAGAGAGATCATTTAGAAGGAAATGATGGAGCACGAATGATGCACATTGATGATGAAGATAACTTTTGAAGGTAGTCCACGTGGAGAAGGCCATTGCAGATCTTGGAAAATGATAACCTTAGTACTTCCTTGATTGTCATGATTAATAACTTGTATCATGAGGTGGAGGTGCGAGAGTCACATCATGAAAACCAAGGGGGAATTATTTTAAAGCATGAGAGTAGACGTCACCATGGTGGGCCATTTTGTAAAATGAGCCTTCACATTTGTATTTAGTGCAAATAAAACTGTGGGCTAGTTAGTTGTTTGAAGCTCAAGGTGGTAATTAGGAATTTCATCAGCTGGGTCTACAATTACAGAATGGGGGTAGATCGTATTCATATTGAATCAGTCTCCTACTGTGAATTTAAGGACAACCCATTAGTCTAGCATTACTGTAAAGGAGGTATCAGCTCGTACTTGGAAAGGCTGAATGGTTATGATGAAAATTTGTCTGAGCAGTTCACAAGATCTTGGTTGAATAGGCAGGTCACTATGGGGGGTATTACCTTTGAAATCTCTGAAAAGGTGATTTCAATGGCCATGGGAATGACCATGCAGGGTTTAAAGCTCCAAAGGAAAACCAAAATCATGGATTTGGCTAGTCACAAACTATTTCTGGGTGAAGGAGAAGAACTCGTCCCATATCAAGGTGGGTTTGAGTGCACCAAACTGCTAGAACCATGGGATGGTGTTTGTTTCATTCTTATGAAATACTTCACTCTCGAGGGGTGATATACCAGGTTTTATAACTATCACCTTCCTTTGTTGAATCATTTTAGATGTAATGCTATTATCATCTTTCCTTTCTACCTACTGTCCTCATTGGAATACTCTATGCTAAGGGTGAGAGCCAAAATGGCCAAGAAGCTGGACTTAAAACCTATTCCCCTACACCAGGGGCTTATTTTTTGTCTCTATAATTTCCACCATTACCTTGATCCAAACATGAATAGCAAAGGTGTCAATGAAGACATTCCCTCAAACCTAGTTTTTGGCGATGCAATTGATGAATCTTGGGTCTCCCCTGCTCCTACCAATACCAATGACACCCCTCTCTCCACCCCTGTTATGACCCCTGCTAATACTCCGAGCTCCCTTGCAAGCAAAAAGGGAAGGAAGAGAAAGGTTGATAGAGAAAAAGGAAATTTTGAAGAGACTAAGAAAGGGACCCACAAAAATCCTGATGGAGCCATGGGGGACCAACGTGGAAAACCCCACAGGCCCTCCAAAATCAGTAAGGATGGTTTCCCTTCAAGAGTGCGCAAATCGAGGTAGATTGCTAGAAAACCAGCCCTAAATATAAGGTTAATTAAGTATTCTAAAAGTGCTTCTGATAATGAAACCTAGGATGAAGAGTATGAAGAGCCCAGAATTCAAGAAATTTTAGAGGACACTGGTGGGAAACAGGCTTCTTGGGTTGTTGAGGTAACTAAAGAGCAGGGTGCTGATTCTAGGGGAACTACTGATAATAAGGAAAAAATGCATGTAGAAAAAGCTGGTGAGGGTTTAGAGAATGAGAATGATTGGAAAATAGAAATTGGGGCCTTAAAGGACCACATTTAAAATCTAGAAAAAGTCTTCGCCAAAGGCCTTTGAAATAACATTCTACTGAATATGACTATGTTGGAAGCGGTGGGTAATCTAGGGAATGCTAACAATGCAGACAATGAGAATCTCAAGGATCTTGTTAATTTTATAGTTATGTAGTTTCATCCTTTCTAACTCTAGTCCTTCCAGTGTTTTGTTTTGCTTCTGATTGTGTTTCTTAGCTGTGCTATTGGTTTGGTGCTGGCATCTTTTGTTTGCTAGCCTTCCTGTCTTTTTTGATTGTATAGGGTTTGGCCCCTGGTTTGCTGCCTTAATTAATCAAAAACAATCCTTTTACCATTGTTGTGATCAACACCCCCCATCTTCAAAATTTAAAATTAGGACCCACTTTGGCCTAAAAATGTCATGTTAATTTTGATAAAGTAAGTCCAAATTCAAGCCATGATTCATTTTATTAGGTTTAAGTCAAAATCAAGGATTAAAATTGAATTATTCTTATAAATATTTGAATTTTAAATACAGGTGTTTATATAAATTAGGTTTTAACTTTATTCTAGACCAAATGAGATAATTAGTGTTTATTAAAGGTTGTTTTTTATTTTACATGCTATACTAAATTTATAGGTAAACCTCACTTTTCACCTCATATTTTTTGAACTTAAATAGTCATCACAAGAGTAGTAAGGCATTATAAATATTTAGACAAGTTAAGCTAGTGAGATCATGTCACACATCTCTCTTTAGCTTCCTCACGAGTAATTATAAAAAGTTCTAAGTTTATTTTTAGTTGAGAGAATGAGGGCCATCCATGTGTTTAAATCCCACCTATTCATGACCTATACAAACAAGTTTTACATCTATTTTTCATCTCAGTCATGGATGAGTGAGATGATGACACTTAGAGGGATCTCACTTAACTAAATTCTTAGAAAGATCTAGAATTTTTACATAGACCTGTCAGTCATGGATGAATGAGATGACACATGGATGGGTATTGCTAACTTAGGTAGCTAGGAAATCTAATGCCTTGGTCCAGGTAAAGTCAAAGAGTCAAATGTGTAGAAGGCATGCAGAGTTACCAAGTAGTATAATCATGGTAGCTCTAATCTAAGATCAATGATGAGCATTGCAAGATAAATATCAAGATACTCAAAGGAGATTGATGGTGCATATTTGGTATAACTACCAGGGAGCATGAGATGAATTAAAGTTCTTGATGTTTAATGTCTGAATAATGATCATTGGAATTTGAATTTTTAAATTCATGAGGGAAAACCAATGCTTATTTTTTGATACAGGATGAATTTATTGATGCAGTAAAAAGAAGAGTTATAGTGTAAAGGAATTAAAGGTGCATCTAGAGAATCTAATTAAAAGGTTTAAATTTTTGTATAGTCAAATTTATTGAGCTCTAAAATTAACTATGTTTGACCATGCTTTGTGAGTGATTCAAGAAGGATAATTGAGTTATTCTTGATAGTATTCTAATGTTTTTAGATGAAATAACTATTAGAGAGTGTTTTAAACTCTATGATTATTATATATATAGATTATGGAAGTTTTATCAATCCATATTTAGTGTGAACAAAGGCTTAGATATTGACTGTGTTTATTGAATGCACTGGCAGATTGAGTGACCATGTTACAGCAGTAAGTTGGAAGAGTTATTAGAAGAATTGAATAAGAAAATGAGTATGGAAATGTTGTATATGTATTAAATAATTATAAGAAGGCATTTATGTTTATGATATGTGCTTGATCAGTTAGAGAGAGTCAAAATAGTTTGATTGTATTTTAATTGTATATGACTAGTCTGAGTGGTCATTTTAAGAGAGTTAAATTAAGTGCTTAGAGTCTGAGTGAAGGTGTCCAATGGATATGGAAATGTTTTATAGGTCATTTATGATATATTTTTTCATTTGTTTGAGTGGATTATTTGAGAAAAGTGTTTGTATGCTTTAGTTCTATATTATAGAGTTTTCTATGTATAAATGCCTAAAGAGCGAGGAGACATAATTGGTAGGTTCAAGTGTTGAGTTGATGTTATAGGTGGCATGAACCCATATGAGAGTAAGAAAAGGGTTATTAGAGATAGGTTTGATGTGTTTTAAGCATTAGTAAAGTGTTAAATGAGTAATAGGTCTCCATGAGAACTATAAGTGCTACTAAGGCCTAATTAAAAGGCATAACTACTTAAGTATGACCCATGGATGCTATGGTCGATATGTGAGGATGGTTTTGATAGTTGTGTTAGCATGATATATTTATTAATAGCTAAGACAAGTATTATGGCTGATCTATAAGTTGATTTGCATGAAGACTCTATAAATAATGGAAGACCAAGGCAATGGTTTCTAGACTTAAGACAATGAAGAGTATAGGAGAAGTGACATTGAGTGAAGGAACCTTTGAAAGAGAAGGTACAAGTTAGTGAGGAAAAATAGAGAGTGAAGAGGACCAATCATGCTTTTTTGATCAAGGTGTTGAAGGTGAACACATAGGTCTTTGTGTATATTGAGCCTAGAAGAGGCAGATTAAGTGAGTAAGCCCTAAAGGCTAATTGAGTGAGTGTGCTTAGTGGATGGATTAAAGAGTAGAGTAGGTTGAAGAGTGTGTGCATGAAATATATATCATGTTTTTGATGTTTTTATATAGTTTTTTTAGGTTTTCTAATTGTGTATGTGCTTAGAAGTGAAGAGTGATCCAAAAGGGTGTTTTGGATGCATCACTTATGTGTGAAAATTTGTGAGAGTGTAAAAGGGAAAGAGTGCAAGTAAGAAAAGTCCATCATCAGGTGTAGAAGACATTAAATCAAAGTTGGAGATCAGATCGAGGTAGCTATGTGGGTTCTTGTTTACCTAGGGGTTGATTCCTCCTTATGGGATGGGTGTTCATTGATCAGTGGGTGTCGGTCTAAATGTTGGATCTTGTTTTATAAGACTATTGTCCATCTTATAGGGTTTAGTGGGTTTTATCCCCTAAGAGGGTTTCTCACATATATGATGTGCTCATGTGATGTATGCTCTTATGTATGCTTTGGATGTATGTGATCTCATGTTTATGTTGCTTGATCAAGTTAATGTATGTTGAATGTTTAAGAGTTGGGAATTGAATTGGATTATCTAGCATCACTAATTCAACCCACAAGTTAATGACTATACCTCTAATAATTGGTATCAAAATAAGACCTTCTTTGCAAATTTAACCACTTGAAGGTGATTCAAGGTACAATATGGCTAAGTAATTTAAGAAAGAGAAACAAGAGTTGAAGGCTCAAGTGGAGGTTAATTATGCAAGTATAAAATCAAGTGAATAAAATTAAAATAAGCTTAAGGCACTTATTGAGAAGTATAGTGGTAAGATGAGAGAGTATGATCAAGAAGAAGCTTAGAATATGATCATGACCTCAAATTTTAAGGCTATTACAGATGAGTGAATCAAGCTCAATAAGGAACTATAATCCTTAAAGGAAAGCTCAAGATCAAAAGATGATAAAGAGAATATCAACATTATTGAGAATCAATTAAGAGTTATAAAGGCTAATATGAGTTTAAAAAAGGAAGAATGCAGACATTTCAAGACTCAGTTAGAAGAGACTAATGCCAAGTTAAGTTAAAAGTAAGGTGAGCATGATGAGTTGAAGTCCAATCTTGATTATATAAATATTATTGAAGAGCAAGCATGCAAAATAAAGGATGAAATGGATAAAGAAGTTAAGAGGGATAAGGAGACTATCCAAATTATCAAAATTTAGTTAGAGGCTACAAGATCAAGTATGCAATCCAAAGAGGATGAGATAATTCAATTGGATACCAATCTAGATTCATTTAATGATGAGCAAGAGCAATTTGTTTTTAAGGTAAACAAGACTAAGAAGGAGCAATAAAGGTTAGCTTAAGACAAGAAGGATGCAAGCACCAAGATCAACAAGAAAAGATCCATCAGGAAACCAAGTGCCATGAGATATGAAATATATTTTAATGGTCATTATTTTTATTGTCACAGGTTTGGTCATAAGGTAAGAAATTGTAAAAGGAAGAGCCATTGGTTATCTAGAGGTATGGATAAAGTAGTCTATTATAATTATCATGACATCAAACATATTGCTAGATTCTACCCCAAGATACATGGGAAAAGACTAACCAAGGTATGGAGACCTAAGATAATCAATCTTGAGCATAATAAACCTAAAAGACAAGATGGTATGTTTATTAAGATTTATAATATTCATCAAGAAAAAGGTATGAATGATGTTATTTTTTTTAGTTGTCATCAAGTTTTTCATATTGCAAACTATTGTAAAAGCAAGCTCTCAAATCATAAGGATCATGGACATCCTAGTGTAATCAAGAAAGGTCAATATTTGGTATGAAATCCTAAGGAAGTGAAGACCAAGATAACTAATTTAGTTGAGTTAAAAGATCAAGGTGGAATAATTGCTAATGCAAAAGAGGAATTAGATTTGAATAAGGTTCAGAAATGCCAAGAGAATGTATCATCTGTCTAGATAGAAAAGGATAATCAAAATTTAGTTCAATTCAAGCTCAAGGAAAATACCAAAGTGATAATTGGGGCTAGTTCTAAGGTATGTATGGATCAAAGAGAAAATCTTGCTATTATTGAGCAAGTTTTTTACAAATAACAACAGTTGTCAATACATAGTGATGAGGTTATTTCTTCAGATGAAAAGGTATGTCATGAATCTTTGTTGTATCCATATGTCATCAATCCAATCTTAGAATTAAAAAAAAAAATTTAGTAGATTTGAATGTTACTTCTCTTAAGCTTAAGAATAAAAAGAATAACTATCAGTATCAAATGACCAAGGAGGAAAATGAATATGAGGATTTATGGGTAACTCCTAGTTTCACATTGTTCTAGGACATTGTGGGTTACATAAGCTTCAAGGAGACACTTGACAAGAAAGAAGAAGCATGGTGGATACTAGTTGAGATTTGATTGATGTTGTAGGATAAGAATATCATTTGAAGATGTGTGTGGCTAAGGGGGAGCTAACTCAGTTAGCTTGAGTGGCTTGAAGAAGATGTGCATGATGTAAGGGGGAACATATATGAGATGTTCCAATCATGGCTAAGATATGAATTTAGTGATCTCAAGGTGATTACTTTATGATTTTTTCATTTCAAGATCTAGACTGTATGTGTGTTCAAGGTATGTTTAAGGATTTTGGACCTGAAGGTCTACAAGTAGAGTATGGAGGTTTCCAAGTGTTAAAACAAGAAAGATGAGTTGTCAAGATGATTCTATTGCATAAAAAGGTGTGTTGACTCCATTTAGTTGTGCTATAGGATATTTTATGCTTTGAAGATCTTTTGTGTGTAAATTGAAGCTTTTTGAGTGCTTTCAAGTTTTCCTAGCTTTGGCTTAAGGGCAAGCAGGTCAAAACCTAGTTAAAGGGTTTATGGGTTCTCCAAGGTGTGTCACCTCACAAATTGGTCTATAATTGTGTTTTATTAACCTCCAGATGTGAGAGAAGTTTTAAATGTTGATTTTAGCTAAAAGGTGAAAGTGTTTCACAAAAATATAAAAGTGTGTGCTATCTTTCATGGATGAGGATTTGTGCAAACAAAGGGCTAATTAACTAGTAAGTTTATGAAGGAGCTATGGTGCAGAAGTAGAGTTAGAAGATGAATTTTGGATTGAATGAGAGGGCACATGAGTGTACTCAAGATATGCAATTTAAATTATTGAAGGTTCATACATAAGAAAGATATGGGTGTTTCAAGGTTTAGGTAGGGCTACAAGGACTCTATGCAAGGCTAGTAAAGATAAGAGTGGTCTTTGGTGATTTTCTCCAAATGACAAAGGTATAGTTGTTCCTAAATGAGTTTGTTATTTGTTTTTATGAATATTTCTTGATTTAATATTAGATTATTCATCTATTGGTAATCATAGCGATAACTTGAAGTGAGAAGGTATGAAGGCAAGTGTGTTATTTCATCATGTTTGGAGATGGTCTGAAGGTGCTCAAAGGATGTCTAAGTTCAAAAGCTATGTATGATCAAAGAAAAGTGTAGTAATGGAGCATGTTTGAGAAGTTCAAGATAATAAAAGGTATGCATAATGTTAGGAAGAGTTTGTATCATCTCTCAGAGGTAGTTCTTTCCTATTATTAGTCCTTGAAGTCTTTTCAAGTTCACAGGATCAAAAGTTGAGCCCACTTTGTCATTATGTCAAAGGGGGAGAAATTGATTGATTAAAGAGATAGATTCTAAGCATAAGTTTTGTATTGGTGTTTGACATCAATGACAAAGGGGGTGATTATTGGAGGTTTGTCAATGATGTCTCCAAGGTGAGTAAGGTTGTTAATGAGGTGTCATGTGTGTTAGATTGATAATGACAAAGTGTACTTCAAAGTGCTTGTGTTCTTGGATTGGTTCTTTGGTGTTTTGACTTGGATAGGAAATTAATGGATGATATTAATGGTATGGACATGTTGAAAAGACCCAATGGGATGTCAACAGTACTTGGAGTGCTTCTGGAAGTGAATGTAATTCATCATAACAATCATATTTATGTCTATGTTCAAGAAGTCATCTTGATAGATAAAACTAAGTGAGTAGATTGATGATTTTATATTTAACATGTGTGAAGGTTTTAATATCATATTAATATATGGATATATTTACCTATGTAAGGGGATCATATGGTTTATATTTTAGGTCATAAGGTTGAGCGTATCAAAATTTATTAAGGTGCAAAGTTGGCTTCTCAAACAAAATTTACTATGTTTCCATACTTAGCCAAATTTGTGATATCAAAGATCGATGGTAAAAATTTAATTGGATAAAAGATATAATAATGAGTAATTTATCTGACTAGATAAGGATCCAATGGAGTGCATGATCTTTTTAGATAGAGGAAAATAACATGAGCAAAGTCAAATTGTCAAGGGATGTTGAGAAGGCATGCACTTGTGACAAGTGTAACTATCTCATTAAGTTGACAATAGATAAATGGTTCATGGGAATTTGTATTGATAGAGATCAATGGTGTGGGTCAAGTTAAAGATTTAAATGTGCATAAGGCACATACAAATTCCAAGTGGCATAATCATGGGAGCTCTAATCTAAGATCAACAATGAAAATTACAAGATAAAGAGCGATATACTCAGAGGAGATTGATGGTGCATATTTGGTATAGCTTATAGGGAACACAAGATGAAATTAAAGTGCTTAATGTTTAGTGTTTGAATAATGATAATTGGAATTCAAATTTTCAAATTCATGAGGGAAAACTAGTGCTTAGTTTTTGAGCTATAATGTTTGATCTAGGAAAAATTTATTGATGTAGTAAACATAAAACTTGTAGAGGAATCCAAGATGCATCTAAATAATCCAAACATATAAGGTTTAAAAGTTCTTATAGTCAAATTTATTTAGCTCCAAAGTTGACTATGTGTTTGACCATGCTCTACAAGTGATCTAAGAAGGATAATTGAGTTATTTCTGATAGTATTTTGATGTTTCTAGATGAAATAACTATTGGCGAGTGTTGTAGAATCCATAAAGACTATGTATATGTATTGTGGAGGTTTTATCAATCCATATTTAGTGTGATAAAAGGCTTAGATATTGAGTGTGTTTATTGAATGCACTAGTATATTGAGTGACGATGTTGCAGGAGTAAGTTGGAAGAGTTATGAGTAGAATTGAAGAAGTAAATGAGTATGGAAATTTTGTTTAAGTCTCAAAAACATATACTAAGGAATTGGTTGTCATGATATTCCCTTAATCAATTAAAGATTTAAAATAGCTTGACTATATTTTGACTGTATATGACTAGTCTGAGTGGTCATTTTGAGAGAATTGAATTGAGTTCTTAGACTCTGAGTGAAGCTATCTAATGGACATGAAAATTTTGTATAGGTCATGTATGATCTATTTTTGCATTTGGTTGAGTGGATTATTTGAGAAAAGTGTTTGTATGCTTCAGTTATATATTACAAAATTTTTCTATGTATGAAGGCCTAAAGAGCGAGGAGACCTAATTTGTAGGTTCAAGTGTTGAGTTGATGTTACAAGTAGCATGAACCCATATGAGAGTAAGAAAGGGGATATTGGAGATAGGTTTTATGTGTTCAAAGCATTGGTAAAGTCTTCAAGGGTAATAAATCTCCATGAGACCTATAAGGGCTACTAAGGCCTAATTGAAAGCATAACTGCTTAAGTATGACCCATGGATGCTATGGCCAACATGTGAGGATGGTATTGAGTTTTATTTTAACATGATAGATGTATTAAAATTTAAGGTAAGTATTTTGACTAACCTAGAAGTTGATTTGCATGAACACTATATAAATAATGGAAGACCAAGGAAATGGTTTCTAGACTTGAGAGAGTGAAGAGTAGAGGAGAAGTGAGATTGAGTGAATAAACCTTTGAAAGAGAAGGTGCAGGTGAGTGAGGACCAATAGAGAATGAAGAGAATCAATCATGCTTGTTTGATCAAGGTTTTGAAGGTGAACACATAGGTCTTTAGATCTATTGAGCCTAGAAGATGTAGATTGAGTGAGTAAGCCCTAGAGGTTGATTGAGTGAGTGTGCTTAGTGGATGGATTGAAGTGTTTAACAAGTTGAGGAGTGTGTTCATGACCTAAAAATCATGTTGCTTATGTTGTGACATAGTTTTTTTAAGTTTTCTGATTATGTATGTGCTTATAAGTGAAAAGTGATCTAAAAGGGTGTTTTGGATGCATTACTTGTGTGTACAAGTTTGTGAGAGTGTAGAAGAGAAAGAGTAAAATTAAGAAAAGTCCATCATCAAGTGTAGAATACATTAGATCAAAGGTGAAGATTAGATCAAGGTAGCTAAGTGGGTGCTTGGTTTCCTAGGGGGTTAATTCCTCTTTATGGGATGGATGTCTCACTAAACTAAGGGATGAGTATTCCTTGATCAATGGGTGCTAGTCTAAATGTTGGATCTTGTTTTATAAGACTATAGTCTATCTTGTATGATTTAGTGAGTTTTATCCCCTAAGAGGGTTTCCCACATATATGATGTGTTCATGTGATTTATGCTTTGGAGGTATGTGCTTTCATGTTTATGTTGCTTGATCAAGTTAATGTATGCTGAATGTTTAAGAGTTTGGAATTGAATTAGATTATCTAACGTCACTTATTCACCCCCCCTCTTAGTGATTATACATCTAACATGAGTTATGATTGATGACCAGAAACATAGAGACCAACTCCAAGTGTTTATGTGATAAGAGACCACATGTCATATTTCAATTAAGCCATTGTAAATAAAGAAATATACATCCCAATTATGTGATTTAATGACATGTGTCATAATGGATGACTTAACAAGCTGACAGGGAAATAAAAGACATAAAAAGTGCCATATGGAAAGTAACCCCATAAAATTTGACATAATGAAAATTAAATTTCAAATAGAATAGATAGGTATTGAAGTCATTATCTTTAATTAATTCCCAGAATTAGGGATTTGGTTAATGAATGTTAAAGCATAACTAAATCAACTACATAGTTCATCCCAAAATATAGAGGAAAACACATTTTATAATTGATATCTCTAAAAAATACTATTAGAGCTCTCTTTTTATTAAAGGCTTGAGTTTTTTGACTTTAAAAAATTCTTCAGAGGAAATAAAATGTCAACTTTGAAAGGCAATCCTAATCCATCCATGTTCATTTTTGGTAGTAGTACCAAATTCATAGACATTATATTTGATCCAATTATATTTGACCATAAACTATAACATTTCACAACAACATGGCTAGAGGTGGATTCAATAAAATCATATCAGGCAATTGACTAGTTATCTCTACATTATCAAGAATATATAGATGACTTGTTGGAAATCAAGACAATAGGACTACATAATGTGACCACCAAACCAAAGTATTACCATATATAAATTCTTGTTTTAATTTATTTATGGTTGGGGACTTCTTTGGGAACATCCATCACCATCTCAATGGCCCTACCCCTATGGCATACATGTCTAAAAAAGCCTTTGAGAAATATTACTGACTTCCAACATCTGATATGACCTATGATGAGTTAGATATGGATGTTTCATTGGTTGATAAAAATGTTAAGTATACATTAAGGACATGGGTAGCAAATATAGATAAGTTTGTGTTATTATCTCAGATCATAAGTACCCTAGTTGTTAGATTTAGGATTGAAATTCGAATTTCCATGGCCATAATGAATAAATTATGGTTTTCCTAATCTAAACTATGTTAGGGAAATTTGGGTCCCTCTTTTAGACATTATTATGGACACTAAAAGAGTGTTTACTCTAGGAGAGATCATTAGCTTCAATCTCAAATACCGGATGAGTAAGTATGAGAATAGGCCTAATGGACATTTTTATATGATGTCATATCTACTATATGTAGTCATAACTACTATCACTCCTCCTAGAAAAGAGCCATGGGAGGCTTAATTAAAATATCCCAAGAATTTAATTTGTGATGAAAATAACATATTATATATATATATATATATATATATATATATTTAGAAGAAAATTTAGAGGATAATGAATATCGTATACCCTATAGTATATAGTGATATAAATAGACAATTTATACCAAGGTTATCAAAATAAATCAAAAGGCCAATTGGAAAGATGGGGGATTATTAGTTTTATTTTGAGTATACCATGATTATAATCGAGGGCATGTTCTAAGCTCCAATCTTATTGCCTCGATGCATCCCATATAAGCTAGCTGAAAAAGAGATAATTGATTAATTATCTAATAATGTAGACCAAGATTTGAAGTCAACCAAGCTAAAGGAAATTCATAAAATCCCTCTTAATATAGGTAGGCACTAATATACACTATGGTAACACATCAAATGATTAGGTAAACATATAAACCATTTTGGTTTAAAAAATACTAAACTAAGATATTGGGATTTGATACGGGTAATATCTAAATCCCTCAAAGATCATGGAAATAGGATAAAGATTAAGTATGGGAATCAAACATACATACATGATATAATATTTTTGAATGCAAAAGATGATTTAAAAGTGTATAGGTAGATGTAATTAGTTAATATGTCTATGAAGGTGGCTCAAAGGATATAATATGATCCTTATAATATTCTAGATGATGCAAAACATATAGAAAAGTATGAGGATATGCCCATTGGGATAGATGACACACCAATTAAGATAGATTAATAAATAAGATCCATCATATTTAGAGGTATCCCAAGGCCATCAAGTGCCAATACCATATCCCTCTCACTATATATGGGGATTCCATTGATTCCCAGGAGACCCACTGATCTCACCTTGCAAGCCTTAAAGGCCCAACTAATAGAGGAACCTTAGGTAAGCACTCCTACTTATCCACCAAGGCCAATTACTATGGATTATTAACTAAGTCTAAGTGTTATTTCTCCTCTAATAACTACATATAAGATGAAAATAAGGACTCTTTTTTCCACTTTACAAGCTCTAAATATCACAAAAGTGGAGGAAAGACAACCAAATTATACATGTGTGTCATCAGGTACTTTATAAATTAAAATTGAAGAAGAACCTAAAGAAGAGGATGACTTAGTAGATGAAACTAGGTTGGGTAGTCTTGAAGAGGATTTCATTTAATAAAAAATAGAAGATCGTACCCCTGAGCCATCCACTTCCTTCTTTAGATACTCTCAAGGAATCCCATGCTACTATTGTGGATTCCACATTAGTTGATACTAGTTTCATGGTTGGAACTACTATAGGTGTTTCATTAAATATGGAAGAAATTTTAAATTAGGCTTCAGTTAATTATATTACAAAAAATTCAAGGACAAGTGTTCCTTCTAACAAGGTTTTAACATAAACATGTTCTAGAATTACACTTTATTTGATTCCTTCAATTCCTAGTATGAATACTGCTACAATAATTTATTATGCTTACATTAATCAATTTCTAAAAACATTAACCCAAGCCCTATTAATTCCTTCGTTTACTTACACTAATAACTAAGGGACCACAAGAACTAGGGTACATTTTAAAGACCTAGTATCCAAATCCATTTTCACTACCAAGTTAACACAAGCAAGGCATTCCACTCAGTTGGGGATGCCCATTATATAGGACAACCAAATAGAATCCTCAATAGTTTCTATACATAGGTCCCCAAACTTAACCAAGTATATTATAAATACCACCCATTAATAAAGAGTAAAACCTGGATAAAGTCTTTGCCTATTTTTACCAAAACTCATACATCTTACACTCCATATTTTATGGACAATATTCCACTTGCAGTATTAATGTGATCCCTAAGTAGTGCTTCATTCCTTACCTCCTCATCTCCAACCCAAACTATTGAACAAATTCTAATGGTGATCCCTACATGGATATAATAATTGTGGGAAGATGAATAAAGAAGGCAAGGTTTAGTTATCATTGAATAGACAAAATTTGCCATTCATTTTGATAGAGTCACTAATACATAGAAAAGAGTGAGGAAGAAGACAACAATGGTTGAGGGTAGGCTTTTTGATCTTAAAAAATTAGAGGAATTTATAACCATTGATAAAGAAAATAAATATAAGGCCTAGATATGCAGATGAGTATAAATAAGACCCTATCACAATAGTTGATGCAACTAGGGGGATGATAAAGAATATGTTTACGTTATTACAAAGTCTAAAAGGATACTAGAAGAGTAAAATTTAAAGGCTCCTAAGGATATACTTGATACTATGTAAAAATATTCTATGACATTAAACCATATCTTGTGCTCCATTAGATCAAAAAAAGCACAGTCTCAACCACTATAGGGAGATGTGGTCAAATTTCATGAGTCAATGAAGGAATGGGATGACAAATTAAGATTAATAGGAAAAGTAACTTTAAAAAAGGCATACCAAAACCTAAATTTAATACTAACACTTGACATAACTCTATCTTAAACCACATAAATACCAAGAGGGACTATTTAGTGGAATTACATCAAGAAATGCAAGGGTTGGTCCAAAAAATTATGAATCAATAATAAAGGAATATTAAAGTTATCAAAGACCAAATGATCACATGTGTGTATACACTACAAGGACATATAGTCACCAAACCCTCTTTTTAGAGTTTATTATAGGTTGTAGTTAATAATTTTAAAACAAAAGTGGATAGTACCACTTATAGAACTAATGAACAAGTGTTACAATTTATCACATTTTCCAAAGATAAGGTGGCCTAGAAAAAGAGACTAAATTTTTAAATATTCCATGGATATACATAATAAGTTGATGGAAAAAATCACAATGTTAAAAAAGTTTGTGATTGATTTTGACACCATTGAGCAAGATTTTATAATAAGCATGAGTGAATATAAAAAATTTTAGGGATAGGGGGAGATGGATGATTCAACTCAAATATAATAATCTCAAGTAAAACCTTTGTCATCTCAATTAGGATGCTCATCATCCCAAGCTCAACCTTCTATAACTAAGTCTATGTTCCCGAGATATAATATAGTATATACTCCAACATGAGCAGTGCTTGTGACCACATCAACTATTGTGCCTTTAGTGACACCTTCAACAAAAACTGCTACCTCAGTTCAAACTCTAATGACAATGGTTTTACATGATTATTTAGTAGGATATTCCATAGAAACACTTTAATTCATTGAATTAAAATTAAAATTACACTAGCAGTTCTAACTAAGACTTCATGCAGGTCTTGATCTATTTTTAGCTATGGATTATTTTGTATGGAAAAGTATTTTTATTTAAATTAGGAATATATTTAATATATTGTATTAGGCACAACTTGCATGATTTTGACACATAGTCCTAATTTAGATGCTACAAAATTATACTAATATTTGAGGATGAGGCATCCTGATCCCAAGCTATATGTTTGTTGAACATTATAGAGAGGAGAACTTTTGTAATTAATAAAAGCTAAGAATTTTTTTAAATGTTCTATAGGTTTGTGTTAAAGTGCTATCTCTTCCAATATTTTATGTCTTATGAGGGATTTCCATTAAGTAAAATCTAGAATAGGCTATGTGAATGTTTGTTTACAATTACTCAGATTGAATTTTTTTTGGATTTGAGTGCTCATTAATTATAGATCATACATATTCCTAGTTAGAGGCATAGGATGTGCTATGCAATTTATTTTTAATCATATTTTTTATTATAGTCGATGAGTATGCTGCAACTGTTTACTTTGATGATTAACTATATAATGCATATATTATGCTAATAACTTGCATCAGATATTAGTTTTTAACATTTGCCTAACCTAGGATAGAAAAGGGCTTACTTGGAAGGGTTTATACCTCATTTGAATCATAGATCACTTATTTTTATGCCTTACCCTTTACTCCTTTTTATATTTTTTAGACAAATTCACTTTAGGTTAGATCCACCCGTCCATCTCAACTAGAATCTAGAAATCTTTCATATTTGAACCATTCATAGTTAATAACACTTTGATCACTACTTTTCTATCACATGGTTATTTATAAATTTGAGACACACAACTTGTCCCTTGGAGTGAATATTTCACCAATCTTAAAATGTAAAGACCTTATTATAAGAACCCTTGGTGTACATAAAACCCACATCAACAAAGGGTATCATTAAGATCAAAAACATGAAAGAGAGATCAAAAAGAAGAAAGAAGAGCAACATGGCCATAGAAAAAGAAAGATAGAGATACATAACATGGAAAAGTTCCAATAAGTACCTAAACTTAACTATTAGATCATATGCATAGAATGACACAAAAAACATTGAAATAACCAACATTTTACAAAATTTAAGTGTCTAAAGTTTCTTAATATTATTAATTTTATGATCCCTATGGTGATATTTTAATTCAGTCTAATAATCAAAATCTTCTTCATTTTCATTATAATAATCATCTTGATGGGTATTAACATTCACATTATTATCATAATTAGAAATTAAAGAAGTAACATCATGCTAAAAATGGTAACATTAATTCAAATAAATTTTTTCTCATAGAATTTGTGTGAGGATGTGATCATGTTATATGATAGAGCTAATTATCTAAAGATGAATGATTTGTTGTGCACATCTTAGTCTAAATCCAAGTTTATATAGCCTAATTTGTGTGAGGGTAACAATTTTCCCTTACTAATTATTTCTCTCTTATCAAAATTTAAATTTACATAATCATGAGGGACATGTAAATGGAACTGTTTTACCGTTATTTTGATAAAACACAAATAAATTCTAATTGATATAGGTGTCATTATAATTTTTAAAAGATTCTAAATATAGAAATTTATTATTTTTGGAAAACACCAATAGGAGATATACTTAGTTCACACATAGATACCTGTTGACTATTCTGATCTAACTGTGAAAATCAGAAGTAGAGGTGACTATATAGGATTAATATCAAAATTAGGGATAGAAATAAAATCTAGATAGGTCCATTATAAGTGGACAATAACACCATACATTCTAGTCTTTTGACTATGGACTTGTCCCAATTGACTATTTAAGGTGGCAGACATAAAACAAAATTTTGGAAATGATAGATTAGAGAAAGAATTACAAGATATCTCTAGAAATGAACTTTGTAAGTGAATAATACTGCAATGCACTTGAGTCCATTGAATGAAACTTTTTCATGGTTGAATATGTGTAAAATCTAATCAATGTGCCTTCAAAACATGTAAATGCAAAATAATTTGAAATATCATAGCTAGGGTTTTGTCATGTAGAAATAATTATTTGTATTTTATTGTATTTAAAACCCTTAGGAAACTTTGATAACTTGAAAACCTACAAGAAAAAGAAAGGAGTGTAATAGATGATTTGATCTCAATCAACCCTTGATTATTGAATGCTACCTATATATCCAATACTCCAAGGATGAAAATCAAGCCCACATAGTTCTCCCACCTAGATTGAATGTGAAACTTTGCTCCTTTGACTATATGTATGTAGATATCAAATGGATTTGATATTTGAAAATAATATCTCTTGACTTAATTTAGAGTTCCATGGACTTGGATTATGGTTTCTCCTTATGAATGATTCATAATTTAAGCAAATTTTGTCAAAAATGAGTGACTTTTGATGTGTATTTATAGGTAAATATTTTAATAATTTCCTTTAACTGACCATGCAAAATATGTGGGAAGATCCAAAAGGATATTTTTAATTTCATAAATGAGACATTATTTAGCATGGGATGCAACCAAACTAAGTGGATAGAGGCATACTATGCTCCCATGTATGTAGCGTGGACTTATCTAGAAAGATCATAGATAACTATCCTTTGTAGGGAATAGTCTAAAGGTGAATTTAGATAGTTTGAAAATTTTTAATTAAAATTTATATGTAGTAATAATGGAAAATAAAAGGTTGAGCCAACATAAAAACAAAATGGATTAGAAGATTGGTGTATAAGAGTCATGCATTTTTGTACAAGTCATGTTGTTTAGAATGTGTCAAGTATTAACATTGTCAAATACATGTGACCAAATTTAGGAGTTTATATTTCCCCCCATTTATTATAATAATTAAATTTATAGAGTAAAGGATAAATAATTTAGCATGAGTGTGTAAAACACACTTTATTTTTGAGAAGATACTTCAATTGTGTAGGGCACTTAAATTTAGAAAATCATGTAACTACTCATGAAGTAGTCATTTTGTTCATTTAAATTTTAAAAAGTTTGAAATTTGAAAATTTGTAAAATTTAAAAGAAAGAAATGGAAGAGTACACCTTTATATAGATGAAACCAAACTTCCCTATAAACTATAACTAATAATTGAGAAATGTGCCCACTCATTAAATAACTTTGAACAAATGGTGAATTGACAGTAATAAATTCCTAATTTGAATAACTAATCAAGATCTTGAGTTAGAAAGATGCATTATTCCAACTCATGAAAATTGAATAATACCCAATATACCAATCCAAAAAGGTGGAACCATGCTAAGTTCACTAGAAGTGATGCTAGGGCTGTTGAGTGTCAACAGAGTCAAATGTACATCACCCACACATATTATAATCACACTAATGCAAACATATCTAGATTCTATTTTCATGATCAAAAGAGAATGAATAATATTTATGCCCTGATCATGACTACATTACTTATAGAATTTGATTTGAAATGAATATTTTACCTTTGAATTTGCAAATTTGAACTTTAAAATTTTTATTTTGAAACTTTGATATTTTATTAAATATGAGCTTGATTGAGTATCATTTATTTTGAATTTTGTGCCCAATGATATAGAGTGATATGCACCTATATGCTCAATGTCAACTATATTTACAACATGTAACATTAATTTTGTAATTGTTTTGCATATGTCCATGCATAAACATTCAAGTGTGAATGATTATTTACTTTGAGTATTTTAAAAGTGAGTGCATATACATGTCATATGACCTCATAATCTATTTTTAGGTCTCTTTAAATATTTTAAACCCCATACTTTGTTATAGAGTATAATTTTTCTTTAGTTTACATATTTAAAAACTTATATTTCGTAGTTTTGAAACATGTACTCTATGCTAGATATGACTTTTATCTGTTCGTGGAGTCTTAGATCTCTAATACAAACCCATTGTGATACCCCATTTTGAGATAAGGGAAGTAGCCTAAAAGTCACTCACTTGAAAATAAGATATAACTATGTAATGTGATAAAGATATGATCATATAGTAACTATGTCATCATGTTGGAGAGCATACCATCATAGAAAATGTAAAAATTCATTAAAGCATGTATGTAACATATTGAATTTGAGGCACACAAGTGTCATGTATAGCTAGATATATCATTGAGGCATGTAGTAAAGTAATCATATTTGAAGTAGATTATGTTGTAAAGTACATGATATATATCATTGCACCATTAATCAATCTTAATAAACACACAAGAACACCACACAATAATGTCACATAATGTCACACAATAAGACTAAGGGATGCATAAAAGGGATCTATTTAAATGTCACATAAGAAAAGATTTCACATATAAGGCCAAGAACAAAAAGTAATGGACATGTTCAAATGTTGTACATACCAATTAATAATTCCATAGTTTAGATGATATTTTGTGATTATATAACACTTGAATCTTATACACTTAGAAAAATCAAACCTTGGTTATTCCTCTCAGTTCTCTACCTCTCCCGCTTTCGTAAGTCTCACATATGTTCTATCCTTGTGCCTCTTAGCCTCTATTTATTACTCCTATCATTATTATATTGATGACCCATGCCTTATATCTTGACCATAATGTTTAAAATTCACTTATCTTCCATCTTTACAACTTCTAAACTTGTACCTATTCTCCTGCTCCCTGGATACTAATATCTAGGGCAAATAGTAGCATCAATGTTACTTTCCTATCCTGATGCAATTGTCTAGTACCCTAAATTCATGTAATTTATAATATAAAAAAATCCTAATGGTCAACCTAAGTACTTTAATGTGAGGTATTACTCTAAAGGGATTGATATAAATACAAGATCAACCTTCATTCATTCTTCACCTAGTAGTTAAAACAAAGAGCATTCAATTGAAAAAAGTTTCCCTATTTATTCCTATTTCCATACTAGTAATAGGAAATTCACATATATAGGTTTAAATTACTAAAGGAGTAAACCAAAAGCCCAATTTTCTAATTTATATGTTAGGTCACTATTGTACTTTCTTTGCACACATTGTATGATTCATAGATAAGACAACATGTAGGGGAGAACTACATCAGTCTAAGGCCCTCTTCAAAATATTAGAAATGTAGGTAGTGTCTTTTGATAGTGGGGTCATTGGGGTCAGCTTGACACTGTGTGCTCACTAACCCATTTTCCCTCAAGGTCATATTGATGATGGAAAGCTAGGGTTTTTCTATTTCAAAAGAATTGAGAGTCCATTACCCAGATCTGAATGCACCATAATGAAGGTGAAGTAGAATCTAGAAACATCCAGGTGATCACATCTTATTTTAGTATATATTCCATATAGGACACTAGCATAAAACCTAGATAATAACATTGATGCAACTATTCCAAGTTGATGTTACTATCTAAAGAGATAGAGGTGTCAAATCTAGAATCTGATGATTAGTCTAGAATTTCATTCCCACCTATTTTTAGCATATTCTAGATCTAAAACTACACTAACATCAGAATAATCCAAGTATTTCACTTCTTTATCATTTATACATATAGAATAGTTGTACTTTATATATTTAGAATATCTCAGCATAATAAATTTAGTTTATGTTTATCTTCAAGTTTAACTTTTAATTGGCTTTTTATATATATGATTATCATCCTTATATAATTTAATTTCTCTATACCCATTTAATAAAAATCTGGATAGCACCAATCTAGATTTACATTTTAGGATTAAACATTTGGTGAATCTAATTTTTAAACATCAAACCCTAGGTCAGTTAGGGTTTTCTAGTTTTTTATATTATCGATCCCTAAATTGTTATATCTTTTCTAATCATGTTTTCCATGGATAGTTCTATTAATTATTTCATGGTCCAATACCTTGTAGTAGTTATTGCTTGTTATATCTCATGCCTAATTAAATCATTATGATCTTTAAGGGTTGCAAAACATACATTTTTGTGGGATCCTCCTTGTTTTAATATCTATAATAAGGGTTTTAAATATTAAGAAATACTTGAAATCTCTTCAAAATTTCTTTTTTAATGTCACAAAACCAAAATACAAGGGATATGACATTGTTGACCAATTAAAAAATACACATGCTAAGATTTCAATACTCAGGCTCCTAAAACAATCTATTATTTATAAGGATATATTATATTAAACATTGCATGAAACACAAGTTCCAACAAATATTGATTTTACTTATTTTTTAGATATCATGAAAGATCTCAAAAACTATAACAAACTTATTACCTATGATACAATAGACTTACTATCTAAAGATGCTGTTGACCAAAACTTATATTTGTTCATAAAAGTTACAATACAAAGTAAATGTATTAAAAGAGTGCTCATTGATAATGGATTAGACCTAAACATTTGTAGCATATAATTCCTAACCACCATGGGTGTTAACCCAAATATTATTTAAAAATTAGTTATGCAAATAAAAAGGTTTGATAATTCACAAAACCCTTTGGTTGGTTAGATTACATTAAATATTACCATGGGTAATTGTACATTTCCCACTTTGTGCCAAATTATGCCACATGACTTGAACTATAAAATTCTATTAGGATAGTCTTGTATACATAAAATGTAAGCGATTCCTTATACATTACATGCATTTCTAAAATTTTGTCATCAGGGAACCCTTTACACATGTCCAATAGATCTTAATCCCTTCAAACACTATATGGTCATCCAATAAATAGATAATACTAAACGAAAATACTCTGAATATAATTCCAAAATTGACACATTAGTACAAGAGCCTAATAAGACTATATCATCCAAGGTACTAAAAGGATAATTTATATTTTTAATTGAGTCTCCAAATTCATTTCTCAGATGATTAATAGAGTATAAAATTATATCTATCCATCATCCTATTGAGGTTGATATGATTTGACCTCTTCCCAAATGATATGATGTGAATTCTTATTGTGATTATCATCAAGGAATCAAACATTCTACAAGTAGATGCTTTACCTTGAAACATAAGATCTAAGATGTTATCGATGAACAAAAATTTATATTTGAGGATCCTCTAAAGGAATTAAGTTCACAACAAAAAAAAAAGCATCTGCATCAACAAGATTTAATGATTACATTATACATGGGCAATGCTTATTTTGGGTGTAACCATATTAATCCTACACAAACCAAAACCAATTACCATATAAAGCATTTTTTGCATCTTGGTTTTAACCTAAAAGACTTGCAAAAGATGGTCACTTAGAAAGACTCAAGAAAGATAAAAATACCAATTTCTTATTGTCCAAAAGTAATTCAGACATAGGTTTGGGTTATTCCTACCACATCTCCATATGCATTTACACTAGGAACTCTTTGGCTATACCAAATGGAAGCAAAAATTGATCCAAATCAGCAATATATTTCCTTTCCTCATGAAGTCACATTAATATACATTTCAAATGATAACATTACATCTTCTATTACACATGTAAAACATGAGGAAGAATGTGTTATGTACTTTTTCAACCTATCTAATCATGATGCAAACAATGTAAAAGATCCAACTTAAGTTTGTAAGGTTCACACTGGGGGAAATATCTATGGCCATCCACTATATGGTATCATAGGATGATTTTTATGATTCAAAAAATTACAAAAATAAATAAAATAAGAAAAAATTCAAAACTCCAAAAACAATCTCAACACTTACATGTTCTATTGGCTCAACATCCATGTGTTACTTTCATATCGATGATAGACATACTTAGTTACTCTTACATATACATATGTGTCACACTTATACTTGAATGTGATACAAGCATACATAGAAACATGATACATTCCTATTTCAGATGTTGGGCTTTCCTTCTACTCATGTCATATGGACATTGGGGCCATCCACTTATTTGATCTTGATACACATAGGTTATATGATTTGATGATCACTCTACATTATTATGTTTGAGCTTACATATGTACTTACACATGATTATTATCCATGATTATATCTTACATAGGGTACTTGATATACTATAAACTTAACATACTTTTCCTAAAACATTGGATCCATGGGCTACTATGACATGTTTATGGTGGTTTCTTATGCTTTAATTTATGCACTTCTTTGGGTGTCTTGTATTCCCTTTTAGAGCATTTAGATGCACTTTATTTCTTGTAGCCCCTGTGCCTATGTATGATTTAATTAAATTTGCATATGTCATTGTTGGTTGTATGGATATTTTAATATGTAATTCTTACTTTTATGGAAACTTGACTAAGTCATGTCCCTTCGATTGTGTGTCATTTGAACATGAATCTTATATGTAGTCTCCTTAGACCATTGCATTTTGACTTGCTTTTGAATGCTCTTGTGTGTGTGATTATTTGATTATTGATCTTATACTATTACTATTTAGAAATTTCCATGATCTTTATCATGCATATTAGGCCTACATGTGATCACATTGGTTTTATGGGATTCAATGATACATTTACCTAGACATGTTTCCTTCTATATGTTATATGGTTACATTCACAGAGTATACAATTGCATTATGCTTTTGAGGTGAGGTAATTACCAGTTCCTATATTTACCTCACCTCAAAGGGGGGCATATTAGTATGGTCATGTCATATAGATATGTTCTCTACACTTGGAAAAAAATTTAGATTCAGTGGAGGCATGTCATATGTGTGGTTTTCACATGTTCATAATTTCTAAATTTAGTGGGGGCATGATTTGAAAGCATTTTATCCATTTAATTAAATATTTTTATTTTATTAATTCTTAGATTAAATGGGGGCATGCTTTGGAAACATGTTATCCACACTCATTTAGTATACAATACTTATGTTAGTTTTTAAATTTAGTGGGGGCATGTCATATGGACATGGCTCCCACACCTTCATAATTTCTAGATTTAGTGGAGGCATGCTTTCCAAGCATGTTATCCATACCTATTTAGTATTCAACATCTCCAATTTATAGTAGGGGCATGTTTTGGAAACATGTCCTCAATGATAGGACCTAGGTTCCCCAAAGCTCTGACACAACTTGTCATAATTAAGAGCACACATGATTACCATTGTATAAGCAACTTAAGATGTGGAAATAACCAAAAGTACATGTAACTATCAATGAGAAATAACACAGAATATGAGAGGCAACACACAATTGTATTCAACTCATTATAAAAGGAAATTACAACAAAGAGATCACACTCTTCTTCCACTTCATGGGCTTACAGTAATCTTCCCTCAAGAGTAATCTTCTCTCAATACAGGTCATAACACACAGCTAACACAAGCTGTTGTTCACCTCATTATACTGCCAGTACAACTGAGTATGAACTGGTACTCTAAGTAGATCTCACCATGATCTTGCTCCTTGATGTATTGCTGTCACCTTTGATTTTGATCCCCTACAGATCTCGTATTGACCCTCACATACACACACCCCTACAGACCAACCTGATCTTACTTATCACATGTAGATCTTCTCCATGATCTTGCAACACCCTGTAGACCAAACCTGATCTTACATACCTGGAAGAACCCTTGTGATTCTTCCAAGGGAAGAACTCTCTAAGTTCTACACTTTACAATACAACCCATGAGTCTATTATATAGATTTCATGCATACAATGATTAGACTTGTGGCTCAAGACTCAACTCAGTCTTTAACATGCAAACAACCCATTCACTTAACTCATTGTTCATCAACAACCAATTTTGAACCGCATAGGCGATCGACATCCGTCCTTGTCTGACTGGAGGTGACCGACATCAGCTGATCTTGTCGATGTTGGTTTCCTTTACACTGATCCCTGACTGACGTCAGTTGTGGCCTATCGACGTTGATGACTGTCATATTTAGCAACCTCCATGTTTGCATCAAGGCGAAGCTTTTAGCTCCACAACCTAACAATCTCCCACTTGGAGATAAACAACTGCACCTGTACCTATACCAGTACATTGTCTAATCTACATCCTGGTTTGTATTACTCTTCAAGCTCAATCTTGAAGACTACCCACCACACTCCTTGTGGTGTTAATCCTGTGCCTAAATTTATCCATTCTCAGCTTACCTTCTTATGCCATTGCTATACTCCCACTCAAATAGAAACCCCTGAGAGTAACCTATAATCAACAACACTTAACAAATCTGAAACCACCTGTTAGTAAACCTCACTCTAAGAACCTCCAACCTCGCTCTGATACCATTTGATAGGACCTAGGTGTAGACACCGCAAACGTGTCTGCACCTTGGTCCTCCCCCTTGGCCTTAAACCCCTATCCTAACCCTTGACCTTGGCCCCCTTTCCACCCTACCCTTGCCACCTTGGATCCTCCCTTGAATCCCTCCACCTTCCCCCTAGCATTTATTAGGCCAAATCTCTTCATTATCTTCCCCCCCACGCCCATTTTGGCATCCTCGTGACCGTTCTTCCCACACCCCCTCACTCGGCGGCGTGCAAGAATGGGCAGAGGCTATTTTTAGCCTCTGTCCCCATTCTGTGACCGCCGACGTCGGCGACCCTTCGGCCGACGTCGGTGAAACTACCGGCATCGGCATCCTTCATTACCCCTTTCTGCATCCGTTGCAGCCCCCTGGACCCTGGAGCTCGCAAACAGATCTCTCTTGGTGTTTTGGCATTCGTCTTGTCTCCGTTTGGACCTCGTGCAACAACAGCAATAGGTGCAAAGGTTCTTCATCAGAGTTCTCTTCTTGCAGAATCCTCTGTGGCTTCAACAATAGCTTCTTAAACTCTTCATTCAGCAAGCAAAAAGGTAAGCAAGTCTGTTAATTGATTCTGTTCTTGAAGTTTTCAGTTATTTGCTATTCTTATTCCCTCCATCCTTCCCCCTGAGAGGCTGAAAAGCCTTCTCAGGACCTGTCCTCTATCCATCCTCCTCTCACATTGTCCCACTCTTCATCCCAATCCCAGACAACTCCCTCATCCCCCTTTTGCCAACAAAGACCCTGTACAGGACAAGATCACTCCATAGTCCATTCAGACCCGTCCCCAAACTCTGTCTCGACCCTCTTAGCATCCTGGACCTGTCCACAGCCCAGAACACATCCCAAACCCGACCACAGGCCACTACACCGACCGACGCCGGCCACTTCCCCGACCGACATCGGCAGGATAACCGACGTCGGCACACCTCTTAACCGACACCGGCAACATTTCCGACCTCGGCGACTGTCATCAGCCCGACTACTCCTTTCAGGTAATCATTGGTGTTTTCTTTCATTCCTAATCTGTTTATCACTTCTATATTCTGGCATCGTACATTTTCTTAGTCTTTATCTGTCTGTTATCTGTGGGTTGACCTCCCTTAAGGAAGTTTTTATACTTTCGGGAACAAGCTCTTGCTTGGCAACCCACTGCCTATCTATCTAACATCCTCTTGTCCAAGTTTCTTTTCGTTGCAGGTGTCATTCCTCCACAGCCAAAGAGGGGTGCTCACAAGCGTCTGGATTACGATGCGCAGTCTTTAGTCCAGGTATTCCTTGCCTTGTCCATTACTTTTTTAGTTTCTTCTTTCTCTTAGATCTAAAAGCGAATTAGCTCAAGAAACACTAGGTTCCCCAAAGCTCTGACACAACTTGTCAGAATTAAGAGCACACATGATTACCATTGTATAAGCAACTTAAGATGCGGAAATAACCAGAAGTACAAGTAACTATCAATGAGAAATAACATAAAATATGAGAGGCAACAACAATTGTATTCAACTCATTACAAAAGGAAATTACAACAAAGAGATCACACTCTTCTTCCACTTCGTGGGCTTACAGTAATCTTCCCTCAAGAGTAATCTTCTCTCAATACAAGTCACAACACACAGCTAACACAAGCTATTGTTCACCTCATTGTACTGCCAGTACAACCGAGTATGAACCGGTACTCCAAGTAGATCTCACCATGATCTTGCTCCTTGATGTATTGCTGTCACCTTTGATTCTGCTCCCCCGTAGATCTCCTTTTGACCCTCACATACACACACCCCTATAGACCAACCTGATCTTACTTATCACATGTAGATCTTCTCCATGATCTTGCAACACCTTACATATCAAACCTGATCTTACATACCTCGAAGAACCCCTATGATTCTTCCAGGGGAAGAACTCTCCAAGTTCTACACTTTATAATACAGCCCATGAGTCTATTATATAGATCTCATGCATATAATGATTAGACTTGTAGCTCAAGACTCGACTCAGTCTTTAACATGCAAACAACCCATTCACTTAACTGACTATTTGTCAACAACTAGTTCTGAACCACACAGGCGACCGACGTCGGTCCCTGTCTGACTGGAGGTGACCGACGTCGGTCGATCCTACCGATGTTAGTTTCCTTTGCACTGATCCTTGACCGACGTTGGTTGTGGCCTATCGATGTCAGCGACTGTCATACTCAGTAACCTCCATGTTTGCATCAAGGTGAAGGTTTTAGCTCCACAACCTAACACTCAATATTGGTACTTATATTAGTTTTTATATTTCTCCATATATAGTGGAAGCATGTAATCCACACTTACACAATTATCTTAATTAGCCAAAACACAGTTAAATAATTTAGATTCATAAGTTGTGGCATATATATATAGTGGTACTAATTTTATACATAATTTCATCATGAGATGTATCTAAAGTGCATATGGTATGTAACATGTGCATAATATTTCAAAATCCAAATCAATTTCAGATTTCGTAACTCTTATATGGTTTTTTACCATATCACATACTATTTTCATAGTGATACCCTGAAGACTTTTATAGACTTTTATTGAGCTAATATACTGTAGTATTTGATTCAATTTTGGTATGGTTGAGGTGATCAAATCACTCAATCTTTCCAAGTTTTCAAGTTGGGCTTGATCATACAGCCTCACTAGGTTATAAGTATCATTGGGTTAAATGGTTGAGCTAATCTCAATTACCAGGTGGAAACTCACTTTTGCTCCAAATTTCGGTGCATATGGCTTCCAATATCTCTGACTCTATCTCCTTAGATATATGCAATTTAAATATTTATCTATATTTATCCTAATCTCATATATATTTTTCAAAATAACTTGCTAATAGGCAAGGTGGTTACATAAACACACAAGTGTACTCCTAAACCTTGTTCTTTTGAATTCAATCTATTTCAAGTAATTTCAACTTAGATTATATGAACTAATTTCATACTATAACATGCTCTTGGTTACAGGCCAGTCATTAACAAAGCACTCAAGTTGGGCACATGCAAAGACAAAGTATGCATACACACCCAAGTATATATCCCTTTCCTTTAAACTATCAATTTTATTACTAGATTAAAGGTGGGGAAATGCAGATGATATTTTGTTATTATATAACATGTCAGTGTTGTACACTTGGAAAACTCAAACCTTGGTTTTCCCTCTTAGTTATCTACTTTTCTTGCTTCTATAAGTATCACATCAACTCTATCCTTTTTGCGTCTTGGACTATATCTTAGTCTGACTAGTCCTATATTGATGACCCAAGCCTTTTATCTCACCTAAACTGATTAAAATGTACTTATCTTTCATCTCTACATTTTTTGAACCTGTGCATGTTCTCCTACTCCTTGAACACTAACTTCTAGGGTAGACAATAGCATTAATGCTATTATTCTATCTCGATGCAAGTGTTCAATTCCTTAAAGTCATCTAATTTACAAATGAAATGTATCTTAATGGTTAGCCTACATTATTTAACGTGAGTTATTACTCCAAAGGGATTTATATAAATACAAGATCAACCCTTATTCATTCCTTGCCTAGCAATCAGAATAAAGAGCATTCAAAGAAAATTCTATTGAATAAATCTTCCCTATTTATTCTTATTTCCATACCAATCATAGGAAATTCACATATATAGGTTTGAAGTACTAAAAAAGTATCCCAAGAGCCTAATTTACCAAGTTAAGAGATATGTCACTATTTTACTTAATCTGCACACATTATATGATTCACACACAAGCCAAGATGTATGGGATATTTCATTAATCTGAGGACCTCTTCAAAGTATTGGTTATGTAGGTAACATAATTTGATAGTGGGGTCATTTGGGTTAACTCGACATCATGTGCACACTAACCCATTTTTCTCCAAGGTCACATTGAAGATGAAAAGTTAGGGTTTTGCCATTTCACAAGTAGTGATAGTCTATGTCCTAGATCTAAATGCAATAGAGTGAATGTGAATCAGAACCCAGAAGCATCTAGGTGGTCACATCCTATTTTAATATATATTACATGCATAACACTAATGATGAACCTAGATAGTAACATCAACATAACCATCCCAAAATGATGTTAATGTTTAGAGATCTAGATTCCCACATGCTTTCAATTTGTTTTAGATCTAGAACTACATTAGCGTCAAAAAAATTAAGTAATTTACTTCTTTATCATTTTTATATTTAACATAGTTGTAATTTTCATATTTAGACTATATCAACATAATTAATTTAGTGTATGCTTATATATGAGTTTAGCATTTAATTGGCCTACTATAGATTTGATTATCACCCTTGTGCTATTTCATTTCTATACACCCTTTTAATACAAATCTAGATAATACCAATCTAGATCTACATTTTAGAGTTAAACACATAGATATGTTCAAACAATTTTGACACAAGGGCCAAAGACCACACACAATAAACAATAAATGTCTAGCTTATTATGAAAGAAAATAAAAAACATCAAAGGAATATATAACAAGTGAAAAATAGTCTATTTGATCCATATGTATCAATTTCATATTGTTAACAAGTTAGCATATCCATGTAGCACAATATAAAATAAGAGTTATTATCAAGACACTTATAAGATATGTTGCTCAATATTACATTTGAGGTTGTAGATAGATACAAATTGTTTATAATGTAACCTATATAAAAGTATGCCCCCAACATAAGCATGACCATTGGATAGAAGGGAGTCCAACATCTAAGAATGCATGTGCTATGTATGTCCTGAATCACTCTCACATATCTCATGAAATGAATGGTTGTATAGTAAAATAATATGTTTTCTACCACAATTTATGATAAATAACATATGAAAATAAGTAAACTAACATCTTATGTCATGATTAGGTCTTGATTTTTTATTTTTTATAAATATTTTGAATTTTTTTGTATTTTAAAAAAAAAATATTTTTTTTGTATATTTTTAGCATATTTTAGAATAGAGACTATCCTATGATCCCATGAATTGAAGGATCATAATGTATACTTAGATCGAAGAGTTGGAGAATGATTTTACATGGATTAATAGTGCTACTTGTAGATGTCTCTGAATTTGAAAAGTCATCAAGTGATTTAGTGCATCTATACTCAAATAATTATATAACTTGTTACCACTTATGTAATTAGAGAAGGTGCAAGAATTTGTTGTGTCTATTTTAGAATATGAGAACAAAACATTACTTGTGTTCAATATGGAAATACTAAACTTTATGACATGCTACCTTAGGATGCACTATAGAAGATTTAGATTTATTTGAGCCCTGATAAATTCTCTAATATGAAGCTCAGTACTTAGCAAAGTATACCTTTTCCCCTTGAATTGGTTGTATAAAAATATTTTGTATAGGTGTTACATTTGAATTTGCATTATGCTCATGAATGGGTGCACTATTTATCTTTGTAATGTGTTATGGAGTAGCTATTAATACCATATTTTTATGGTGCTCTTGAATAGGTGACACAATAAACTATGGTGGGGGATGAGGAAGAGTTACCAGTGACACTATCAGAGTGGATTTCAAGATCCCTAGATTAAGTGAGTGCATGGGTTTGTGATAGGAAAAAGACAAGCTAATATTCAACAAAATAGTTGTCAGTAAAGTGAAATCACATAGATGAGAATATAGAAAAAAAAGAGATCCAAATCCTAATATTCCATTATTAAAAATCACAAATGTGAGATGTACATATATGGGAGTGCATGTGTAACTCCTCCCTAGAAATCTCCACTAAAATGGTCAAAGAGGTAAGAATAAAAGATTAACTCCCATACCAAGAATAACTGGTCAAGAAAGTTACTTCCTATTCCTATTATCAAAATGAACTCCAAGTACACCTAATCAAGATTTTCCATGAAATTAGAAAAACTCTAAGTGAGGTAAAAAATCCCATAATAAATAAATATGGGATTATAATGAACCCCTACTTTAATGCCCCTCATAAGCATAACTTACATGGGTAAAATAAATGGGTCCTAAAAACAAAAATTGATGAGGTACCCATGTACAAATTAATCTCTCATAGTAGAGAAAATGAGAAAACCTGTAGGAAAAATATCACCCCAAAAGAGGGACATAAAGAAGATGCTAGAAGGCCCCCTGAAAAGATGATGTTGCAGTATCCTAAACATCAAAAAGAGCTTGCAAGTGAAGATACTTGATCTCTATGAAAGGTTTGGTGAAAATGTCTATTGTGTAATATGTCATTTAGAAATATATTAGATCAATGATTTTCCCATGGGTGATCTCTTGAATGAAGTGCATGTGAATCTCTATGTGTTTGGTCTACTGATGTTGGATTAGATTCCTACAAATCTGAATAGTATTCTGGTTGTCATAGTAGATGACTATAGGTCATCTAAACTAGATGCTAACTCTATGAATATCCCCTAAATATAGATGAACTTTGTAGAAACATTGAAAACACTTCTATATTTTGCCTTAGTAGATGAAAAAGTAATTGCATTCTAATTCTTTCTTGAACACCTAATTAGAGATGAACCAATGGACAAAATTTAACCTAAAGTGGACTTGTGATTTTGAATATCACCAACTCAATATGAGTTAGTATTTCCAATCAAGTTGATGTCAATTCCAACTCTATAATGAATGTAAAATCTATGTGTACTTTGAATATAGTGAAAGATTTTCTTAGTTGATTTCCAGTGTAACTCATGGGTTTCTTGCATGAATCTAGAGACTAGGCCCACAATATATGATATTTTATGTCTGATAAGTGTCAAGTAGATAAGGCTATTGATAATTTATCAATATAATGTAACATCAAACAAAGGTGAAGTAAAATCTACCTCAATATTGATTCTAGATAGAAAGGGAGTTATATTAGGCTTACAATAATCCATGTGAAATTGAGCAAGTAGATTGAGAGCATACTTAGGCTGTGCAAGAGTGATTCTCGAGTCAGATTGAGAAATATGAATCCTAAGGAAGTAATGTAACTAACCCAAGTCTAGAATAGAAAATATGTCTTAAAGAGCCTCTTTCATCATTGAAATGGATGAGAAATATCTCCTAGTGATCAAAAGATCATCCACATAAAAAACTAGATTAAAAAAAAATCATCCTATCGTAAGAGATAGACATTAAAATCTAAATGGCATATAGTGAATCCTATTTAAAGGAGGAAGGAATACATCTTAGCATACCAAGTTTGAGGGGCCTATTTAAGGCATAGATAGATTTTTGAAATCTACATACTAAGGATGAATCCCTAATAAAGCCCTAAGGTTGCTCTATTTAAATCTCCTCATCAAGATCATCATGAAGAAAGACACTCTCTACATCCATCTGATGAACATCCAAACAATTGATTACAGAAATATCAAGTGTGAGTCTAAAGAAGTTAATTTTGTCAACTGGTGCAAAAGTCTTTGTGTAGTCAATTCCAAGTACATGTGATAAATATTTGGTGACCAACCATGCCTTGAAATTATAAATAAAACAATCTAATACATACTTGGTTTGAGATATTCATTTGCATAAAAATATTTTTATTCCCTTAGGAAAAAGTGTCAAATACAAAGTATGATTCTTGATTAAGGAGTTATTATTCTTCATACATGGAATCATCCCACTCAGGAATACATGATGTCTCTTGAAATGTCTAAAGATATGAGGTAGAGGTATATAAATCATGTGGACCACTCTAAAAATCTAAACATATCCACCTACGATATAAAGGATCCCCAACCCATATGCTGACACTCTATAGTGTTTAATTATCCCAAAGAAGACCATAAGTGGATGATCTAGATAAAGAAACATCATCCTCTAAAGTGTGTCTAGACGTGCATGGAGATAATTCCCCATCACTACTCTCATATCAAAACTAAAAGAAGTGTCCTCAACCTCTAAAATGTGCTCAAGCTAATCTAAATCATCTAAAGTGAATCCAAGTGATCTAATGAAGTGGGATAAGTGTCAAGTGTTGTGTCTATGGGAATATCTTGAAATTGAATACTTCTCTCGATGAACAACTCATATGTGGTTATATTAAGAAGTTGGTACCCCTTGACACCATTTGGATAATTGAAGAAGATGTAAGACTTACTCTAAGGTTACAAAGACTTTCATTTATTCTTAGATATATAGACCATAGTTGGATATTTCAAGACTTTGAAATGCTCAATTATGGGGTTTCTACTGTACCAAGCTTTGTGGGGAACCATATTATGAATGTAGTAAGCATAATTGATTGATTTGGCCCACTACTATGGTGCAAGTGACTTAGAGTGAATCACACAGTTTGTCATGTATTTCAAAGACATGTTCTTATGTTCTACAACTCTATTTTAGTGAGGACTGTATAGAATTATGCATTTTAATTTAATCCCCTCTACTATACAAAACTAATCAAATATGGTATTGAAATAATCACCCCATTGTCAATTCTAATAACCTTGATGCATTTATCAAATTATTTCTTTGAAATAATTTTGAAGTCTCAATTTTTTTTGAAAACTTTAGATTTCTACCTAAGCAGACCCATGTGTACCTTGAGAAATAATTAAAATGGGTGTGAAAATACTTAGCTCTTGTGAAAGATAGACTAAGAAAAGGCCTAGATACATCAATTTGTACTAACTCTAATTCCAATGAAGCCCTCCAAGATTTACCTTTGTCAAATTTATCTTTGAGATGCTTCCCAAGGGTGAAACCCTCACAAATACCCTTATAGAAATGGACTCAAAGTAAGCCTGTAACCATATAATTTTTATTGAGTTGTTCTAGATAGTAGTAGTTGAGGTGGCCAAACTGCTTATGCCATAATTTTCTAACTCCATCTGAATGAGTCAGTAATGTATTTGGAGAAGAATCAGGTGAAAAATGTGATAAGGTATATAACTTGGCCTAGTGATTTTCCATTCTCACTACTACTATAGAATCATTATACAACTATCTGATGATAACTAAATATGGTAAAAATTCCACCCTCATGCTCTTAATGATATGAGTGATTTGGTACATTGATAGGAGACTAGTTGAAAGAGATGGAACACTTAGATAATTATTAAATGTTCCTCCTTCCAATTAAATATACCCTATCCCTAAAAATGATACAAAAGTATCATCACCTAAAGTGATTAAAGACATGATACAAGGCTTTAAAGAAGAAAACTCAACCTGTGAAGAACTCATGTGGTGGTAAGCACCTAAGTCAATAACCCATGAAGATGTTGGATATAAAATTACTATAAAAGCCTTTCCATTTTGTTTCTCTTTTCATTTGTCTTTTGCATTATAATAATCTTGAGTTGATGAACTCTACTTGATAGACTCAAGAAAACCTATGTTGTTATTTTCTATAAGATGAGTTAGGTGATCAATTTTTTCTTCATGTACTTGTGTTCATCATGCCCATTTTTATTACAATAGGCACACTTAACCTTATATTTTTTAATTTTACCATTGGAAGAGGAAGTTTTAGTGGTTGTTTTGGCAAAGGTTGATTATTTCTTCTTTTATTGATCCTTATTCTTTTTATTCTTCTCTTTGTTTCAAATTTTTGATTTCCATTTCCCAGTAGTTAGGGCTTAAGGTTTTGAGGAGTTTAATGTTCCCATTTATATTAAGTTGTATTTATCCCAAGACAAGTTGGAAACAAAGGAATATAAATAAGGAATTTTCCATGTAGTTCCTAAAGAACTTTCAGTGGCATGAAAAGTAAATACAAAGACTAAGTAATCAATTCCTAGATTAGAGAGTATAGAAAGAATAAGTTGGTCATATTTATTCTATATTCCACATGATTCAAATTGTAATTTCAAAGACTTGAAATTGGTAAATAAATCCTGAAGGTTGTCAAAGTTACTAGAATTTAGGCTGATAACTTCATTTTCTAGTTCATGACTTTTCATCACATCTTACTTCCTAAATAGCTTTTCCAAAATGGTCCATACTTTATTGGATGTTTTGGTATGTTATATATGAAAGAGGATACTAGGATACATAAAAAGACACATCAATCCATAGGCTTAATAACTATAATTGTGCCACTTAACTTTTTTTGAATTTATAGTTGGTTCAATTTCTAACCCTGTTGTAATGCAATGTAAACCTTTGATCCTTAGAATAATTTTCATTTTAATTTTCAATTTATGATAGTTAAATGGTGTTAAAATATTAATTGAACTTGTATCTATTGTGCATAAATAAAATTACTATAGTATTATTTGAATTTATTGTTACATAAAAAAGAATTTGAAGAAATGCAAAATAAGATAAACCATGACATTACACAACCATAAAATTAATTTTGATCAAACCCCCCCAGTTTGTAATTTTATAATTTTAGTGAAATTATAAAATGCATGACATCTATAGACCAGGAATGAAAAATCATGCACTTTTGAACAATATGGCACTCAATTTTGAGTTATTGATCAAAAGTTACAATGAATATGGTTTCCCATCATTAATGGTCCATTAATTAAATTTGCATAATTTTTTTTAAAATGCACTTTGACTAAAAAACAATTTTAGTCAATTAAAAAGATGGGAATTAAACTAATTATATCTTAAACAAAAACATTAAGTCTTAATCAAGCCACTTACCACTCACATGTGCAACTCAATGGAAAATAATTCCCTTAAGGGAAAAACAAAAAACATGCTTATTTTTAAAAAATAATAAAAAATAAATTTGATTTGAATTTTATCCCAGATTTAATTTTTTAGACTTAGCTTTTGGAAGAATTTTTTAGGGCTACTAGAATTGCATGAGTCTTTATGTTACTACCTGAATAACTCATGTACAATTTGTATGCATTGGGATGAAAGACTAATTACCAGGAGTTGTAGGTAAGCCAAATGTATCCCCTTGACATAAATAAAGGATATTATGGTGATAATATTAGGCTAATCCTAATATTATTGGAATTTGTATATAGTTTTTGAGATGCATCTAAGTATATCTATAGTAAAAAAACACCTAGTTCAAGCACACATGGAAGATGCAGGTCAGAATGGTCAATAGACATGCACGAGATTGAAAGGCTGCCCTTTTTCACACACAAGTCTTTAATTTGAACTTTTATAGAGATAAACACCAAAATGGAGGAAGGCAATGCTTAATACATCCAAATGCATAAGTCTTCATAAAAACAACCTCTAAAATGCCATAATGGAGATGGATGACATTCAATGTGAGCTTAGAAAATCAAAATGTGATCTTGGATCATTATCAGACCCTTTCATATTAAATAATTCCTTAAATTAATGTGAAACCCTCCTTATTATATTACATGAATATATCTACACAAATAAAGATCTAACCTTCCTCAAAAATTTTGAAATCCTAACACACTAGAGGTAAAAAAGACTCGATATTTCAAGTAAAATAACAATAATTAAAAACTAGATAAGCATATACTGGATTGGCACTCTGATACCATATCAAAATATATTCCAAGTTTTTTGGATTAAGCGAGTGCATAGGTTTATGATAAGCACAAGACAAGATATTAATCACCAAAATAGTTGTAAACAAAATGAAATCATATACATGAGAATATTACACACACACTATATATATATATATATATATATATATATATATATATATATATATATATATATATATATATATATATATATATATATATATATCCCAATCTTCTATTAATAAATATTACAAATGTGAGATGTACATATGGGGGGGGGGGTGCATGTGTAACTCCTCCCTAAAAATATCCATGAAAAGTGGTCAAAGAGGAAAGAAGATAGTAGTAACTCCCATACCCAGAATAACTAATTAAGGGAGTTAATTCATATTCATCTAGTCAAATTGTAACTCCAAGTACACCTAAATAATCTTGTCCATGAAAGTAGGAAAACTCCAAGTGAGGGAAAAAATCTCATAATAAATAAGTATGGGAAAATAATAAACCCTTATTCTAATAGATACTAGAGGGTACTCATATGAAATGGCTTAAACTTTAACCACCTAATTAAAATGTATATACTTGAATTATCTATGCACTATAGATAATACTATGTGAAGCTTATATATTGAAAGACAACTTAATAAAATATTAAATACCCCATTTGGTAAGACTAGAAATAGAGTATCCACTATTACTAAACTTTCTTGGAGAGGTAGCACTATATGTACCAGATTATCCTTTGTATGACCATAAAATGCTTTGAATTATCTTGATGTTGCTTGTATATCTTACTTTGTGTATACAATAATATAAATGAGTGTTTTGTACATGCATTATCTCTTGACCCATTGTAAATCATAACACTTTGTATATGTTTATTATTGATGTATGATATGATAAAAATTGCATGCCTATTTGAATCATCATCATTGATTTCATTTTCATTGAATGTGATCATTAGATGTTCTATTAATATGCCTATAAATTTACCAATAATTCTATTATTGGATGCCCATATGCCTTAGGAGGATGGACATTGTATTCATTATGCACTTATCAATTATTTTTATTCTTTCTTGAACCATGGTTTGGAAAAGGACTACTAATTTTTTTAATATTTGCATTTCCATTTTTATATGGTCTAACTTCCTCTATCCTTGTGCTTACCTCAATAGTATTATCATCAATAAGATCTTTCATATTATGCCTAACATGTAACAATGTTTCTCACAATATGAATTACTATCAAATACTTTGGGTTGAGGCTTGGTCAAATCAAGATAAAATGGTGGAGGTAGAGAAATAAGATTATGATAAATTAATTTTTGTAACAAGATATGAAGAGGTTTTAGTAACCCTATAGATTTCATCCTTGGTGAGACTATCAATTGAAGCTTGTTTAATGGTTGTGATATTTCATTAACTGATCATTTTGATTCATTCTTTATTTCACTAGTTTTAAATTTATAATATGGCTTGATTTTATGCTTTAAATTTTAAGTAGATGGATTACTTGGTGCATATTATTAGCTCGTTCAAATATATGATCTTGAATTATCTTTATTTGACTGTATGGCATAGCTCATCAAAGGATCTTAATTTATCAAACATGAATGATTCATGTAGTGGAGATAACAATATTTGTGTGAAGATATATTGAAGCTCATTATCTTTTATAGAGTTTGTCATATTTTCTAAGTTAATCTTATATTGAATCATATATTCACTAAATTTATCTTTTGATCCTTATCCAAGTTTGGCAATTTATGCACACAATAAACTTTCACCAATGTTCATAAAAAAAGTATGATAAAAAATGATCTACCAAAGAATTGAATGCTATAAATAAGAAGTGGAAGATCATTGAACCATAATAATTTATAATCTTTGAGGCTTCTTGGAAAGATATTGGTGAGTAATTTGTCATTGTAATCATAGTCAAAACATGTTGCATAGAATGAACAAATATGTTGTTGAGCATCACCTTTAACCTCATAGAGTGGTAGCTTAGGATCCATAAATCCTATTGGTAGTGGGTAGGAGGATATTTTGGGTGACAAATTATTATGAAAAAAATTATGAGAATCCATTGGATGATTATATTTACATACACCTTGACGTAACTGTAACACTTTGGCATGTAAGGCTATACTAGTGTTCTTAAGAGAGTGTGCATTAAAGGTGAAGTTGGTGATGGACCTCGTATAGTAATTATAGGAGGTGTAGATGATGCCATTGTAAAAATATGAATGTTAGTGTACTATAAACAAAGTGATACCCCCATACCTAAATATGTTGGCAAATATGTAAATGTATGTGTTAATACAAGAATAATAACAATAGTAGTAACTAAAACACTTGTAGTAGAAGTGGAAGTGGAAGCTAATTTATTTTGATAATCTCTTACAATGTATAGGAATGCATTAATATTATGTGGGTTTGCATTGAGATAATTAGTGAATTATTTGTCATTAACTTCCTCTTATTTTTAGTATTAGCTTTATAATTTTCAGTAGTCATGATAAGTCCATCAATAAGGTGTATAAATGCCTTATAAAATTATTAATGTATAAATGTTATTGTTAAAAAGTTATTCTATATTATAAAATATTGGAATTAAGGGTGTGTGTGATTTAGGAGAATTATTGAAAAATGTGAGTTGATTAAGGCTTGAGATTGCACATTATTCATTTTAGCCTTTTTAACATGCATTTTAACTGTATTGACCCAAAATAGGCATTATAATAAAATAAGAGATCCAAATGATTAATATAATTAGGGGTTTCATATTGAAAATAAATTTTATATTTGTTGACCCAAAATATATAGAATATGAAAATTAGTATGTTTATTGTTAACAAAAAATCAATCATGCCATAAAAAGAAAAGATGTCAAAAAGTGCAACTAGGCAAGGGTGTGTTTCCTTTGTAGGTTCTTAGATATATTGATCCCAATTATAAATAGTGAACCTAACAATGACATAAATAACTAAAAAAGATTCCACCATCACCATAGCCACAATATTCTATCTCTAGGGTATGTTAAAAGTAACTTCTAGAGGCTAATCATTTATTGGTGCACTACAAGAACAAATGGCTAAAGTCTTCATATAGATGGAAATAAAACCTATGCATTTTTGATATATCATGAGGCACTGAAAACTTATTATATATATATATATATATATATATATATATATATATATATATATATATATATAATGGATTGAGTACTAGAGAAATACCCCTCACACCATGGATTAGGTAAAACCAATGAATGCTTTGTCTAAAATAATAACTTTTACGAGTTTTAAAATTATCAGAACACATTGTAGGAAAACAAAACAAAAAACTAAAATGAAAATTTTTAATCAAAGGATTGAAAACAAAGGTTTAGGTTCACCAATATGTTTTACCTTATTTTTTATAAAATGAAAAATACATTATATTTGATTATAGATGTAAAAGTATAGAATATAAAAATGCTAAAGAGGTATAAAAATATTTTGATTTTGAAAAGATGATAAATATGGAAAGTTACTATTTTTTAAAAACACTAAGAAGAGATGTACTTATCTCACACACAAATCCCTGTTCACTATTTTGACTATTTGATAGTGAAAATTAGAAGAAGAGATGATATACAAACTCAAGATCATAATTATGGAATGATAGATTAGAGACATAATCATAAGATATATATGGATATAAAGACTGAAATTGGATAATAGTGCAATACACTTGAGTCTATTAATTACACACTTGATCCAGTTGATCATGCATAAAAGCTAACCACTACACCTTCTACATTTGTAAATGTATAACAATATGAGATATTATAGTTAGGGTTTAGATTTTTTTGAATTTATGTTTTTTCTCTTTTTTTAAAACCCTAGGGTAATTCGATAGTTTAAAAACTTGTATAAAAAGAGGGGAGTGTAATGGGTGGATCTGACATCAATCACCCCCTTGATGATTGACTATTGCCTACATATCTAATACTCCTAGGAGGGAAATCAAGTACACATAGTTCTCCTATATAGAGCGAATGTGAAATTGTGTTCCTTTTACTATATTATGAAGCTAAAAAATAGATTTTATACTTGACAATGGTAGATCTTGACTTGATTTAGAGGAATCTTAACTTGGAATATAGCTACTCCTTGTGAATGATTTATAATTTAGGTAGAATAGGACATATTTTCTCAACATGCAAAAGCATCTTAACTTGAGAGTAGTGAATTCTAAGTGGGAAAATGGGTGATTATTGATGTATATTTATAGGTGAATATTTTGAAAATTTAATTTAGTTGACCATGCTAAACATTTAGGAAGAATCAAAAGGATATTTTTAACTTTAAAAATTAAAAATTATTTGGTGTAGAATGTGACTAGTCTAAGTGGATAGGGGCACACTATGTTGCTACTTGCTTAGAAAAAAATTGTAAATAAATATCATAGACAATTATCCTTTGTAGGAAAAGTTGTAAGGTGATTTGAAATAACTTGAGCATTTGAAATTTATATTTGTGTTATAGTGACTAAAAATAAAGGGTTGAGCTTGCATATAGAAAAATGGCTGAGAGGAATGGTAAATAAGAGTTATGTATTTATGCACAATTCATGTGGTTGACAATGTGTCAAGAGTTATCATTGTCAAAAAGAACTTACGACCAAATTAATGTGTCTATATTAACTAGCACAAAACACACCTATGCCATTTGTATATTCATTTGGAACTATTAAGGTAAAAATTATTTGTCTTAACCTTTCATCAATATTATTTGCATCATCATAATCATTAAAATCACTATCTTACATATTATTATGAATAGACATGACATTCATAAAATAATTTAGACATCTTGAAAAATAAAATATAAATGGTAGCCATTAATGCACACTAGAATTTAACAACATTTAAAAAATTGAAAAGGCATGGGTCTTGGGACTAGTCAAATAAAACACGTAAAAACTAGGGTTATTAGATATAAGAACATAAAATAGAATTATCCTTAGGAAATTAGATAAATTTAGATTTGACATTATATGAAACAAGATATAACCCAATGGGAAAAGCATACAAAATAATTATTTTAATGATAACCTAGAGGAACATGCCAAAAATTGGCCATAATAAAATATTATCTACCACAAAATGAAATAAGATATATAATGGGTTCATTAAAAAATATATTATGGATAAATGTATTTTCAATTAAATTACAATAGACATACCCATAAAACTTTATCTAGGCTAAACACATGCGCATACAATAGTAAATAATCTAATTAATTAGTTGAAATATTAGAGAAAAGGACACGAAATGAAAGGTTTAGGATTATCTGGTTCTTGAGAATGATTGAAAAATAGTCATAAAAATATGATAGTGAAAAATAACACTAAAACTATCATAATATAATCTAAACACTCATGAATATTAGAGAATGATACCCAAAGCATGGTGTTTGAAGTATCCAATATTTATAGCATTAAATTATTATTTGAAAAAGTTATCATGAATGAAAAATATACTTTTAAAACTATGTTTTCCTGATCTAAACTTATATAAACATCATTTAGTTTTTTGCACCTTCATCAGATTTATAGGAAATTGGACCATTTATTATTTTCCTAATTAGGCAACCAAATTTGAAAAACATAAGGAAGACAAAATATGTTTTGGGGCCTATGTAATGCTATGGAAAAACTGAGCTATCTTGATATATGTTAGGCCCTTTAATGATACACTATCAAAAATAACATCAAATAATTACAAGCTTTCATTAGCTATGAAAACCCAAAAAAATGTGTTGCTAATATGAACTTTTGTGCTTCAATAAATGTTCTAATGATTTCTTGATTTATATAAATACTTGTAAATGATCAATAGATTCAAGTGAATAATAAATTGATTCTATATATTTCAAGTGATTCTTATTTAGTGCATTAGATACCAAATGAACTAAGATTCATGTTTATTTATAGATGAATTGATTTTAAATTAGGACCCTATTAGCATGAAAATTAAAATCAAATGGTAAAAAAAATGAAAAATGCATAACTAATTTGGAGTGGGCCAAGGGGAAGAAGGGCCAAAACAAATCTACCAAAATTCTACAATGATGATCCAAACATGTTTGGTCTATAACTGTAGGCTCTAGACATGTCTAGTACATAGTTGTACACTTTAAATAAGGAGGATAGAGTGGTGGAAAATTATAAAAGGGAGTAATTGACAAAATAGGGTGATGGGAAGATGTACAAAGATGAATAAAATCTAGAAAATGTGCTAATAATAATTAATTTAAATCACTAATCAATAAGTACATAAAAACATTTGAAACATATAAATTAAATACTAATAAATGCCTAGGGGCCATTTATAAGTGTGTCAAAAACATGGCTATAAAATGTAATGATAGAGAATTAATAATAAAATATCCTTGAGGAGAAAATTCAAGTAAAATTAGTCCAAAGTTAGGAACTCAATTTTTGTTATGGATCATTGGTTTAGATTATGATTTTATTTGGACATATGCTTTTAGATTATTTGGTATTTTGTGTGTTATTTGGTCTAAACTCTTCCAATTAGTGATAAAATTATGTTCCAAGCCTAAAAACCAATCATAACCTTCTTCCTCTAAGGTAAAAAGAAACAATTTGCAAGTTACATCCTCAAATTTCACATTCAAAAAATTCATATCATATTGTTTTGGGTTTAAGAGAAATAAACTAAAAGAATTGATGAAGGAATATAAAGATGTTATGGCATGTTTTAGGAATTCAACTAGAAGAATCTTGATTCTACCAAAGAGTGGGATACATTGTACACAAAGTTTCTAAACCCACCCTCCCAAATTTGTTTTGAATTATTTTAGAGTTTGAGTATATTTTCTACTTTCTAAATTAGTCTTTCCTATTTTCTCTCATTAAATTTCCTACTTTTTGCATTTTATTTAAGTAGAGTTGTTATTGTGCTTTCTAGATTATTTTTATAGAATTACATAATAAGCTAACTGATTTATTATGATGTAGTTACAAAAGACTTACCAAAAATAAGGGAATGATACAAAAATATGCACAATTATTTTTCACAAGGATTTATTTTGATAATACTATAGCCTATGGGATTGAGGTATGTATTATGACTAAATTAGGTTCTACTTGGCCTAAATGAGTTTACTAGACCTCTAAGATTTACTCTGATATAGTCATGCAAATTTTAGAAAGACTTTCCATTTCCAAAGATTAACTTCAATATTACATGCTAAAACTTAGATGGGAGATAATAAACATAAAAATGGATACACACATGAGGAAGTATGAGTCTTTTTCAGGGTCTGATTTTTTTATTCTCTTCTTGTTAGGGCTAATTTTTTTTTATGATGTGTATACACATAATATTTTTATTATCTTTACCACTTACTAACACTTTATCTCTTACAAGAACCCATCGAGTTTCAATCTCTCTAAGTGCATGTTTTAAACGGCGCAATAGAAAATAGGTGGGCAAACCATTGGTGCTTCACAAAATTGTTGTGACTTTGTATCATTCCTACCATTAGTCTCACTTATTTATAGTGTCTTTGCATTTTCCTCATATGATGCCTCCATGAAATCCTGAAATACTAAAATATGGCTAAGTTTGAAATCCTAAAATATTGAAATATGGTTAAGTCTGAAATCCAATAGGACCCTCCAAAATCTAGAATTTTCATTATAGCTCCTAGAGGTCTGAACTTTCAAACATGCTAAAAGTATAAAAATAAAATATAACTTAAAGTATAAGAAACTATATGCCCATGTATAAATGTTAATTTATACTTAAATGTTTATTTTATATTTATACTACCTACTTTAACCCCTGCCTAAGCCAAAACCTTATTTTACCATCCATAAACATAGTCGATTGGGCTGACTCTATTCTAAGATTTGAGCATGTTACAAAACTAAGTTAGCCTAGGTTGACTTAATTTGGACCTAACTTCTTTTCTTTCTAAATAGGTTGAATGCGCTGAATGTGTAGGCTAAAAATTCAAAAAGATTTAGGGTTAGATATAACTATATATACACATCCTTTTTTCCATTTACTAGAGAGATAAGAAGAAAATAATATATTACACATTTGTGTATCCACCATTATACTTGATGAGCATTTCTTAGGGTTCTAATACTATGCTTAAAGATAATAATCTTGTCTCATGGAGAAGTAATTTGGATGCATAGAGTAGTTGTGTAGCCTAGAGATGACTTATCCTTGTTATCCTTACATACCACAACAACCTATTGTGAATTACCTTGGCCAAAGGAGAGATTGAGGCTCAACCAGTTTGTCTTTAAAGGTAAGTAGTCCTAACTTTGTTCCTCTTTTGTTAAACTAGATAGATTTGAATTTGTTAGCTTATATGATTATCTCTCCATGCATTATGGTTTCCTATACATTGGTTTAAGTATAGATCTTCTATGCATGTTTATTTTTATGTTTATTACCCCCATTTTATGCCACAAGCTTTGGTAAGCACTATGTTATATTTTAATTTTCTTTGTGAAATATAATAAAATATAAGACCTAGCTAGGGTTATTGCATAGTGTTGATTGATTAGAGGCTTTGGAAACCTCTCTAGTGATATTATTGTGGTAAATGACCCCTTGGTTAGGTCTAAAAAATCCATATTGGTCTTGACCCCAATTGTCTAAATGTACTAACAAGAAGAAGGGTAAGTGGGATTTCTCTTCTTCAAGCTAGGATTGATTTGTAGATTAGTTTTACTTTCCCTTGTATACATGATGCATCACTAAGATTTTGGGTTCTTAAGTACTCAGGAGTATTTTTTCCTCTGAGTTTCTATTTATTATTCCCTAACACACATACCCAATTTTAAAATTTCAAATAGGGATCCACTATTAATTGAATATCCTTATTTGAGGTCTTCTAAACCAGAAGTCTATAACATGGAAGTTTGAAAAGTACAAGTTTAAAGAAATTATTTGATGATAAGAGGAATTTACCTATTCCTATTGATTTATGTTATTTGCTTAATGTAATTAACATGAATCTATTTCAAAGTCATAGTACATCTCAAGGTTATAGGATAATCGAAGATACATATAAGTTATATTATATGATTTAATTTTTGCCTTTGATTTTTCCTTTAGCTCATGCTTACATGCATGTTCTATTTGTGATTTAAGAAGTTAACTAGGTTCATGTGTTATGTTTTTAGTTGGTTACTTACCTATATTATGTATTAAATAGGATATTTCATACTTAGGAATTTTGTGGAACATATCAGAGCTCATTTACTCTTACCACATGGCATCGTTCCTCTCATCCAAATCCCAAGTAAAGGATATAAGTCATCAAGAAAATAAATCATCAAGATCTTTCCAAGTGTCATCATATTGATTAAATAACAATGACGTCAAGACACTAGTAAACTTTGGAAAATAAATGACTATGTGACTAAAACTTTTAGTCATGATAACTAAAAATGACTAAATTCTACTCATTTTTTACAACACAAATATGAATGACTAATTTGATTGTCACGTAAAAAATACAACTATATTAATTAGTCCAACAAATAAAAATGACTAAATAATTAGTCACACAAATAAAAATTAGACAATATGATATTAAAGTGGGTAATTAAAAAAAATATTTTGAATTGGGAAATTATTGGTGGGAGTGGGTTGTATTACATGTATAGGGTTAATAGTGAGTTAAAAAATTATTGGTAGGAGTGGGGAGTATAGTAGAGTGTAAAATTTGGTAGAGGTTATTCAATGGGGAAGTGGGGAGTACAATTGGCATTATTTGTGTAATGTACCTCTACAAATAGAAGGAGGGTTTGTTAATTATTGTAATCACCCTAAATTGGTCAAGAAAACACACATATTATGTCTTTTCACATTTATTTCATAGGAGACTCTGGCTGGAGAATATGAGCTTTATCCACATTTAGCTAGGTCTTTTTATTTGTCTTATCACATTCCCTAGACATCTCTTTGCCTATTCCTAATCATCCGTAGCTTACCAATTTTTGACCCTTTTAGGCCTAGGAACCTCTTTTGGACACTGACCTATCCTCTAGGTTCTAATCCCCCTAGACAATAACACCAAAAAATAGACTATAGCACTAAAACCTAGGTTGTCCTATTTCCAATGCTATTTTCTAAGGTCAATATTGTTGTCCTCAAAAAATGTCACTCATTTTTGGGACAACATAAGAACTATTTGGTCCTGCAAGACTGAAATTGTCTCTTCCCTTTTCAAAAAATTGTTATGATCCTTCAAATCCTTCATTTTTCAAGATTTTTTAGAAAACTACGGACTCCACAGGCTCATTTCTACGGACTCCGCAAGGTCATTTCTACAGACTTCGCAGGTTAGTTTTTACGGACTCTACAGGAGAGAAACAAGTTCAACACTTAGCCATTTTTTCTATCGAGAAGTTTAAAAGACCATCTTTCAAGGCCCTGAAGAGCAAGTTCCCTTTGAGAAAGATCAAACCTCAAAGAGCAGTGGAAGCTACCAAGTGTCTTCTATCAGGACACAATTTCTAGTAAGTTTCAAAGCAAAAGAATGTGCCATGTGTCCCATTATAACTTAACGGAGCGTGACAAGTGTCTACATCTACATTTTAGGTTTCTAATAAGTTTCAAATATTATTTCAATAAGCTTCTCTCAAAGTCTAGTGGAAGCTACCAAGTGTCATCTATCGAGACCCATTATAATTTGCTTTTAGATATGGTAGAAGTCACATTGTGTCTCATTATAACTCTATAGAAGCCAAGTGCCAATATCTACATCATCTTCCTTTTGTGTTGTAAGGACTATGGTGGGTCCCAGGTGAGTGGATAAACTTGAGTGGAATGTGCCACATGTCATCATCCACATGAGTCCAAATGAGTCCCAATGTTTCTATATTATTTCTAAAAACTTAGTGGAGCATGACAAGTGTTTGCATCCATGTTTCAAGTTTCTTATAAGCTGTAAAGCTTCTTTTGATAAGCTTCTCTTAGATTTTTGTGGAAGGTGCCAAGTGGTGATGGTGGAAGGTTTCAATATGTTTTTATAAAAAGTTGTAGAATTCACCACGTGTCCCTTGAAAATCTCGGCAAAAGCTGAGAAGTGTCAACATCCACAGTTTCTTCCTTCTACTTCTTTGTTTAGTAAGGACTGTGGTGGGCCCCAGGTGAGTTACTAAAGTCAAGTGGAAGCTACTAGGTATCATTTACCGAGACACATATGATTTGCTTCTCAAAGCAGTGGAACTTGCCACGTATCCCTTTTAAGATAAATGGAGTGCACCAAGTGTCAATATCCGCATGAATCCAAGTGAGTCCCAAATATTTCTACAGTGTTTCTAAAGCTCAATGGAAGCTACCATGTGTCATCTACCATGGGACTCTCAAAAGGCATCTAAAGCCTCTATAAGTTAAGCAGATGCTGCCACGTGTCCTCACCTATTTCATAGTGGAACACACCACGTGTCACTTGTTGAGATCACTAGAAAGTGGCTAAAATAAGTGAGAAAGACATGAAGGAATGGATAATGAAGATGATGGGCCCATAGCCATCAAATTTAGGGCAACCAACTAGCCATTAGATTTCAAATGATGATAGAACCAAACACATCAAATTTGTGGCAATGAAACAACTGTTGATCTTTGTAGGCTTAAGCATGGACCTGAATGCATTCAAAGACCTTCAGGGTGAAGGAAAGAATCACCAAGAGGAAGAACAAAAAGAACTAGAAAAGGGAAAAGATAGCTCAAGGTCTAAAATCATAGTGAAAAGAGGGAAAGGCCAAAATATCTACAAGAGTTATTTCCAATAGGTGAAACAGTCTACTAGGTAGATATTAGAGCCTGCAAACATTGAAGGCACAACCTATTTGTCTCCTTTGGAGTAAAGGTGAAGTGGACAAATGCACAGATATTAGGTGACAGACTAGATGACTCAGGCCTAGGAGAAGACATATAAGATGAACCAACACACCACAGTTAAGGCGACTGCCCTATTCCAACATGGCCCTCTTTGACAAAACTCAAAATGCATTCAATGCATTGAGTGTAGCATGGGCTGTTCCATGGGACAAAGTGCCAAGCCTTTCTTGGCTACTATACATTGTAGTCTATTGTGTCATTTTAAGGGAGATCTCTCTGATATAGAAGCAAAACTCTACCCAAATTGAGAGGTGATTACTGAGACTTTGAGCTCAGATTGTTGATCATATTTCTTTATTTGAATGAGAAAGCATGTTACTTTCAAACTTTGTGTTATTATAGCTTATGCCATTTTAGGAGATTGTTCTTATGTCTGTCTTCTAAATATGTTCTTGTCCAGTTACTCAAATAAGCAAAACTAGTGGAAGTAATCAGGAAGGTGTTTTGAAGCCAACTGTGGAGAGACTTTGTGCTGCCATAATTGCCTTTAGTGTGTTTGTCTATTTTTTATTCCTTTGTAAAGGACCTTGGGATGACTTTGTGCCCTCATTGTCCTTCATATTTTACTCTTGGGTAGTCGAGGTGGAGACTTTGTGCTACATCTTCGTCTACTGGTTACTATGCCCATGTTACGAGTTACTTGTTTCCTACCTAAAAGAAATCTTGTTATTTCCTGCCAGACCATTTCTGAAAAAAGAGAAGTGCCTTCAGTGTCTTCACCAGGATTTATCCTTTGCTTATGAACATCATCTCTAAAAAAAGAGACATGGATGGTGTTATCCTACCCCTAAGTGTTATTTTCAACTTATATTTAAAGTATATAGCTCTGTATATTTATAGGGAACCTCCCCTTAATGAGAGGAGAGATTTGTCCCCTGTTGATGTAGTACACCTGCACACCTAGCTGACCAATCTCCCTATGTTGTGGTTGAAGAGACCTATTTTTCTCACCAGTTAGCTAGTTGACAAAATATTCACCCGACAATTTTTGGTGACTCCACTGGGGACAGTAATTTTGTGCAATTTGAAGCCTCAATCTTCATATTGAAACATCACCCATGTCTTACCCATTATCATTATAGCCTTATCCATTTATCCTACTATGGAAGAATGAGCTGCTCTAGTGCTTTCCCGTTGTTAATTTTTCCTCCCAACTTTGTGCAACAATTTTTGGCGACTCCACTGGGGACTTATGTGCAATTTAAAGCCTCAAGTTTCAGATTGAAGCATTCCCTACCCTTATCCATTATAGATTTTGGTGACTTCATTCTATGTCTTACCCATTATCATTATAGCCTTACCATCTCCCTCCACCCCCACCTCTGTTGGGAAAGGACAAGCAGTTTGAAGCCTCAAGTTTCAAGCTAAAGTAAGGCCAATTCTTTCTCATTTTTATCTTGAAATTTGGCAACTCCACGCTATACTAAAAGCCAGAGAGCCCAAGGTGTTGTTGATCCTATTTTTGAGTTGGTGCAGTAGGATAATTTTGACTTGTTCCCTCCCAACTTCAAGCTCAAAGATCTAAGAGTGTTCCTCCTACCCATACCAGCACATCAACACAAGGTAGAGCTACTTTTTCTATTGTTTGTAGAGCTTTGCCTATCCACACACCACCCAAATTTGTTGTCCCTCTTTTTCATAATCCCATCATTACAGTTCAAGGCCCCTAGGGTAACTCTTTTAGCCCACTCAATTTGACTCCACCTCTACATGAACTTCCACGTAACTCAAAGAATAATTTCCCTAAATTCTTTGGGGATGGGAGATTTCACCCTGATGAACACATTATAGCCTTCAGCATAGCCTATGGCATAATAGGGGTGGAATTTGAATATGTGGCAATCAGGGTTTTTGTAGAAACCCTACAAGGTGCTACTATAAACTGGTTTTACCATCTATAAGCTAGGTCAGTGACTGACTGGGATACTCTTAAAGCTAAATTTGAAGCCAGGTTCAAGCCTGTAGAAGATGCACATGCTTTGTTGACCCAACTCACACAAATGAAGAAGGAGCCACATGAGCCTATGAGGGATTTCATTGCAAATTTTGATAAGCTGAGGAATAAGATTCTTATAATTGCTTAGCCAACACCTAAAAACCTCAAATGCTTCTTCATCAACTGACAACTACCTAAAGTGAGTTTTCTATTGAGATGTGCTGGCCACATAGACCTTGCTACTACTCAAGACTTGGCTACTGTGGTAGAAGATGACCTTATCTTGGCAGGGAAGATAAGGAGAGACCCAAACAGAGGTAAATCCTCTTCATCTTCTAAATATCCATCTACGGGCACCATGGATCAAATGGTGAAAAAGCTAGTAAATGAACTGCTAGCCTTGAAGATACAAATGACCCAAGGTATGTCTACTCCTCCTAATTGGGATATGCCAAGGAGGATATTTCAGAATCAGCCATATCAAGGCAATGCTACCAAGAATCAAGGGTAACCAAATCATCTTCCTCCCTCATATAAGAACCTTTCCCTTGAAGCGCATCTAACTAACTCAACAGTTGGATATCTAAAAATAGAACATAATTTCTCTTTCCAACCTAAGTTTGAGCAAGAAAATGATGTTGATCTCTTCACGGAGGATCAAGAAGAGTCAACTGGCAACTCCTACATTAGTTTCCTAAATTACCAAGATGAACCTAGAAGTAAAGGTGAAGTAGTCGAGGGATCATATGCGATATTCACATAATCCAAGAATCAGTCAGCCCAACTAGTTGATAAGGAGAAAGTAGAGGAGCAACCTCAACCAACAATTTCAATTACTAAGCGGGGAACCACTCTACCTTTCTAGCCAAAGGACCCAGTGATTGCTAGAAAGGTAAGTACATCAAACATCTCTACACCTTCTACTTTAACTTTGTAGATTAGTCCTCCCCATCCAAAAAACCAAAAAGATGAACTCTTATCCTCTCTTCCTAGTCCATTTCAGTCATTTGACATAATCGACCATGTCAAGAAAACCAAAATTCAAATGACTGAATTTGAATTCCTATAAGCCAACCCTGAGCAGTTGGATAGGTTAGTTTAGTGTGTGAAGAATAAAGCCATCCTTGTAGGACAAGATGTTAGAAAGGTAAGTCATGATACCCCAAGGAACATGTCCATCCCAAATAATTTTGTCATTAATCCTCTAGCTGCCCCTAGAAAAATAGAGCCTTTTTATGTTTCCCTATTGATAAATGGTCACAAACTGAGCAATTACATCATAGACTCAGGTGCTTCAGATAATGTCATGCCTACCCAAGTGGCAAAATCTCTTGGTTTCACACTGACTAAAACATTTGGTAGATGCTTCTCCATGGAGAATAAGCAAGTGCCACTACTGAGATAAATCAAGGATGCCTAATTTGCATTTGCAGCATTCCTAAACAAGAGAATCAAGATGATAGTTCTGGTGGCCGATGTCCCAGCATCCTATGGCATTCTACTTGGACAACATTTCTGCAACGATGTGGGAGGAGAACTAAGCATGGACCTTTATGAGGTAAGGATCCCTATCAAAGGCATCATGAAGAGGATACTCCCTAAAAGGGAAGCAAAATATGTTGTCACTCAAACATCAGCACTCAAAGCTCATATTCTATTTGAGTCTTTAGGCAAGGGTAATTATTTTTTGTTCACAGAGGGTGTTCATGTTTTTGTAGATGAAAGTCCTATAGGTGGCAATTTGAAAATTGATTCAAAAAAGACATCAAAAGAATTGGTAGGGTGTAGTACAAATGAAAAAGCATCTTCCACTTCCAATGAACAGAAATCTGATAGAAGATTAGTTTTTGATAATGTTTGGATCCTAGAATATGATGGCAGCAATTCTTCTACCAATGCTAGAGCTGGGACTATGTTCATATTTCCTCAAATAGATATTTTTACTTCATGCAAGTTGAAATTCATCAAAACCAATAACATAGCTAAATGTGAATCTCTGTTGCTTGGATTGAAGGCTGCTCAAGACCAAGATGCCAAACTCCTTCACACCAAAGGAGATGTTAAGCTGATGGTTTGTCAAGAGTTTGATACTGACAATCAAAACATGTGTTGGACTAAACCAATAGAATAATAAGCTATGGTAGTGGACCATATTGCTATGCTCTAAATTCAGCAAAAGCAACTCTTCATCGAGGGAGCAAAGATTTATGGTTTTTAGATTGGAGACCATGTCTTGCCATGGGTCAAGAAGAGAGAACCAAAAGGGGTGCATAAAAATGTGATTCTTAGTGGAGAGTTCCATTCACCTGTCATCAATTCTAGGGACAAAATGGTTTCCTATTGGTTTATTAGGATGGAACACCATTTTCATTGTCTCACAATAGGTAGTGTCTGAATCACTTCAATTCTTGAAGTATTAGATAAGTTCACCTATACATATGTATATTTGTATAGTCTTTTGTTCTATTTTGTGCTTTTCATTTTCATTTTTTGGCACCTTTAGTTTTTGGGTAGCATGACTCCATAGCCTAATGGAATACTTCAAGGCAATGGAAATTTTGGTTTCTACTCCCCTCAGCTATTCTAGGTTTTTAATTGAAGGAAGTTCCCCAATTGGAGCCAATTGTTGTCCCCAAAAAATGTCACTCATTTTTGGGACAACATAAGAACTATTTTGGTCCTGCAAGACCAAAATTGTCTCTTCCCTTTTCAAAAAATTGTTATGAGCCTTCAAATCCTTCATTTTTCAAGCTTTTTCAAAAAACTACGAACTCCACAGGCTCATTTCTACAGACTTCACATGTTAGTTTCTACGGACTCTACAAGAGAGAAACAGGTTCAAAACTTAGCCATATTTTCTATTGAGAAGTTCAAAAGACCATCTTTCAAGGCCTCGAAGAGCAAGTTCCCTCCAAGAAATATCAAATCTCAAAGAGCAGCGGAAGCTACCAAGTGTCGTCTACTGGGACATAATTTCTAGTAAGTTTTAAAGCAACGAAACATGCCACGTGTCTCGTTATAACTCAGTAGAGTGCGACAAGTGTCTGCATCTACATTTTAGGTTTCTAATAAGTTTCAAAGCTTATTTCAATAATCTTCTCTCAAAGGCCAGTGGAAGCTACCAAGTGTCATCTATTGAGACCCATTATAATTTGCTTCTAGATATGACAGAAGTCACTTCGTGTCTCGTTATAACTCTATGGAAGTTGAAAAGTGTCAACATCTATAGCTTCTTTCTTTTGTGTCATAAGGACTATGGTGGGTCCTAGGTGAGTGGATAAACTTGAGTGGAATGTGCCATGTGTCATTGTCTATGTAAGTCTAAATGAGTCCCAATGTTTCTATATTGTTTCTAAAAACTTAGCAGAGTGCGCCAAGTGTTTGCATCCACATTTTGAGTTTCTTATAAGTTGCAACGCTTCTTTTGATAAGCTTCTCTTAGAGTTCCATGGAAGGTGCCAAGTGGTGATGGTAGAAGGTTTCAATATGTTTTTCTAAAAAGTAGCAAAAGTTGCCACATGTCCCTTAAAAAGATTGGTAGACGCTGACAAGTGTCAACATCTGTAGTTTTTTCCTTCTGCTTCTTTATTTAGTAAGGACTATGGTGGGCCCTAGGTGAGTTGCTAAAGTCAAGTAGAATCTACCAGGTGTCATCTATCAAGACACATTATGATTTGCTTCTCAAAGTAGCAGAACTTGCCATGTGTCCCTTGTAAGATAAATGAAGTTTGCCAAGTGTCAACATCTACATGAATCTAAGTGAGTCCCAAATATTTATATAGTGTTTCTAAAGCTCAGCAGAAGCCACCATGTGTCATCTTCCATGGGACTCTCAAAAGGCATATAAAGCCTCTATAATTTAAGTGGATGCTTCCATGTGTCCTCACCTATTTCACAGTGGAAGACACCATGTGTCACTTATTGAGATCAACGAAAAATGGCTAGAGTAAGTGGGAAAGACATGAATGAATGGCTAAGGAGGATGATGGGCCCATAGCCATCAAATTTAGGGAAACCAACTAGCTATTGGCTTTCAAATGATGATGGACCCGAACACATCAAATTTGTGGCAATGAAACAACTGTTGATCTTTGTAGGCTTAAGCACATACCTGAATGTATTCAAATACCTTCAGGGCAAAGGAAAGAATCACTGAGAGGAAGAACCAAAAGAACCAAAAAAGGGAAAAGATAGCTCAAGGGCTCAAATATAGTGAAAAGAGGGAAAGGCCAAAATATCTATAGGAGTTATTTCTAGTAGGTGAAATAGTCCACTAGGTAGATATTAGAGCTTGTAAACATTGAAGGTGTAGCTTGTTTGTCTCCTTTGGAGTAAAGGCAAAGTGGATAGCTATGCAGATATTAGGTGATAGAACAGATGACTCAAGCCTAGGAGAAGACATCCAAGATGAACCAACATGCCATAGTTAAGGTGGCTACCCTGTTCTAGCATGGCCCTCTTTGATAAAATAGAAAATGCATTCATTGCATTGAGTGTAGTATGGGCTGTTCCATGGGACAAAGCACCAAGCCTTTCTTGGCTGCTATATATTATAGTCTCTTATGTCATTTTAAGGGAGATCTCTTTGATATAGAAGCAAAAGTCTACCCAAATTGAGAGGCCATTACTGAGACTTTGAGCTCAGATTGTTGATCATATTTCTTTACTTGAATGAGAAAGCAAGTTACTTTCAGACTTTGTGCTGTTATATCTTGTGCAATTTTAGGAGATTTTTCTTATGTCTATCTTCTGAATGCATTCTTGTATAGTTAATCAAATAAGCAGAACTAGTCGAAGTAATTAAGAAGGTGTCCTAAAGCCAACTATGGAAAGACTTTGTGCTGCCACAATTGCCTTTAGTGTGTTTGTCTATTTTCTATTCCTGTGTAAAGGACCTTGGGATGACTTTGTGCCCTCATTATCCTTCATATTTTACTCTTGGGTAGTTGAGGTGGAGACTTTGTACTACATCTCAGTCTACTGGTTACTATGCCCTTGTTACCAGTTACTTGTTTCCTACCTAAAAGAACTCCTGTTGTTTCTTGCCAGACCACTTTTGAAAAAAGGGAAGTGCCTTCAATGTCTTCACCAAGATTTATCCTTTACTTGTGAACATCATCTCTAAAAAAAGAGATGGATGGTGTTATCTGACCCTTAAGTGTTATTTTTAGCTTATATTTATAGTATATAACTTCGTAACCTCCCCTTGATGAGAGGAGAGATTTGTCCCCTGTTGATGTAGTAACCTACACACCTGGCCGGCCAATCTCCCTATGCTATGGTTGAAGAGACATATTTTTCTCACCAGTTAGCTGGTTGACAAAATATTCACTCAACAAATATGACCCCCAATAGTTTGTTTTCTCTGCCAGATAGGTCCTAGACCCTTTCTTTGCTTCATTCCTAAGTTTCCCCTTTATTGACCAAATGTAAATAAAGCTCCCAAATTTGAAATAATGAGTCTCCTATATAGAGGAATTCACAAGAAATTTTATATCTAGTACTTACTAATTTCGCACATTAGACATAATAAAAATTAGTCAATAGTATAGCTCAACTTCTCTACATCACACGTAGATTTGCATGCTTGATCAAGGAAGGGCCTAAGCAAATTTCATTCTTAAATCAATCATGTGTATTTACTAATAAAATTTTCTAAGGGATAAATACATCAGAACTGAGACCGTAGCTTGAGTGTTAATGTAGGCATCAATTAGAACAACACAGGTTTTAGATTGTGCGATCATTCTTACCCTAACCTAGTTTTTCCCCTTTTAGCATTTGATCTATTTTGTTGTTTCCATGTGAACAAATAAGTATAGGTATTGAAGATTGAAATAGACCTACAATGAGCTCTAGTAACTTCCAAGACCTAAAATTTGGTATGCAGGGTCTCTTAGAGCAGATGAATAGAACCTAGAAAGATCAAGAAGACTAGATAAAAAGGACTATAGCACCCAAAAAAAGACTATAGCATTGGACCTTAAAGTGTCCAATTTATAGTGTTATTGTCTAGAATCCTTTATTAATTAGTAAATTAAACACTTAGTTTCCTAAAAATAGTAAAACATTTGGTAAACCCAACTTACTTCAAAATTTCACACAAAAACCCTAGAAACCCTAGGGCTAATTATTTCTATTTTTTAGTAATATTTTCCTAATTTTTCCTAAATTAAAAAATTAGAAAACTACAAATAAATTGAAATATTTTCAATAAATTCACTAAAACTCTAATTTTCAAAACTAGGTCATCCAATAACAAACCTACCTCCTTGACAATTTTAGATACTTATTTTGGAATTTTTGTAAAATAAATTACCTTTATTAAAAATTATTTCAAAATTAGTAGTTGTTTATGTAAAAATTTAATTTTCCAAAATTCTAATTTTTATATAAATTTTTGTGCAATTATTCCATTTCAAATAATTTTTAGAATTTAAAATTATTACATATTTTTCAAAAATTCTAAAACCCTAGTTAAAAACCCTACACTCTAAAACTAGGTCCTCAAACCTCAAATTACCCTCCCTTAAAATTCTTAGAAAAATAATCTCAATTTATTGTAAATTATTTGGGTTATCAAAAGTAATTTTCAAAATTCAATGTTAGTAGTTCTTTGTGAATTAATTTGCTTCATAGTACATTTCAAAAATCTCTTTGGTGATAAAATTGCCACAAAGGCAATTCTTTCTTCTCATCCCTTAGATAAAATTCTCAAAATTTCTTACAATCATGAAGATGATTGGACAAATTCATAAAATTGCACATTAGATAAAACTATAGAAAATGATTTCATTTATAGTGAAGATAATGACTATAGTTTTAATGAAGGATATGATGATATATGTAATGATAATGATGAATCACAAATAGATGAATCATTTTCTCTTTAACTTATCTCTTTTGTTCCTTCTTCTCAAAATAATACTTTTGCTAAATGGGAAAAATACTTCACACCTCATTTTCCTAGGCACAATGCACAAAATGCACAAAGTAATCATGCACTTTCAAATGAACATCTCATTAGTGATGATCTACTTTTATGTGAACCTAATCTCTTTCCACGTTTTGTTACTACTATGTTTAAAAAACAACAATATAAATGCAATAGATTAAAATTACCAAAGCATAGTTCAAATAATACATTATGTGTTCCTAACTTTACTCTTTCAAAAGAATATTCAAATGATAACTTATTTACTCTTCTCATGTTGCAAATGAAGAAAATTTATATATTCCATCCATGGATAGTATAGATACACATGATATTCCAAATTCCAATGATAACTTAGTGCATATTAGAAAGGAATCAAAATTTTCTCTTTCACCTCTCCCTAGCAATGATGAAAGTGATTATGAATACGATAGTGAAAATGTCAATGAATATGAACATGAAGATGAATATGCAAATGTTGATTCAAATTCTTTTATTTCAAATGAACAAAATGAATATTGTGATAATGCATGGAATAATGATGACTACTATGTATATAGTGAAGAAGAAATTGCATCTCATACTTCAAACCCTTCTCTCAAGTCTCATGCATGCCAAAATGTTGATTCTAAATCCATGAATGATTCTATTTCCAATCATGCACATGTTAATATTACAAGCCTATCTTTTACTAATTTAGAATGTGATTCAATAAAACATAAAGATACTAATGAATCTCATAAGCCACTCCTCACTATAGTAGAACCTGATTCTCACTCATCACCCAAAGAGAATGGTAGCCTATATCCCTCTTGAAAGGTCCAAGCTACCATTACTCCCAATGTTCAAGTGAGCACACAACCTCTTTATGATCTTGTTGCTAAAGGTAGCATTCCCATGGTTAAAATTACAATCAAGTTAAATGATTAAATGAACCATTTCAAGATATTAATGTACCATCCTAGGAGATCCTCTCTTTGATGCATGTAGTTGGTGAATTAAAACACCAAGTATATCTCTTTATACTAGAAAACAAAAATTTTAAATCTTGGATGGATGCCAATGATCTACATGGTAACCCTATTCCAAAGGCATTCATAAAAACTGCATTGCCTAAGCATTTCCAGACACCATCATTACCTCACTTTGATGGAACTGGAGATCCATTCACACATCTTCAAGCCTTTTGAAAGGCTTTGCCAACTCATGCAAGCCATTTGATTCTACTCAAGTTGTTTCAACAGACATTAGTGGGGGAAGCACAAAATTAGTTCTTTTATTTACTCCACATCAATTCATTGCACACATATGATGACTTAGAGGAGGCTTTTCTCAGGAACTATAGTATAAACATAGGCCCTCATGTTACATATGAGAAACTTGACACACTACATCAAAATTATTTAGAGCTAGTAAGTGATTACATCTTAAGGCTCATTTGTTAAGATTGATATAAAAACCAACAGATCTTGAGGTTCAACATATCTTTATCAAGGGCCTTTACCAACCTCTCTTTAAGAATTTAATATATCAGATAGAGCCTTGTTTCAGACATTTGTGTTACATAGTTCTAGCATTGGAAAATAAATTAGGATTGATTGAGGTAGATTTAGTTGATCAGATCACTCTAGAATTCATAGCAACATCTTCAAATATAAATCCTATCACTCAGCATCCACCATGTCCTAGACAAGAGAGGAGACCACAACCACAAAAGTAAACAATCAAGAACAAAGAACAAGTTTCTAGAATACCACCCATAGTATGCAATATAGAGAATTACCAACCAACACCACTATAGTTTGAGTTAGAGTGGGATATCCCATCTATCATATTATTAGCACTACTAGATAAGAGATTAATTAAATTACCTTCTCCTCATTGGCAAGATCCACATACTTTACATAGACAACCATACTGACCCTTTTGCAATTATCATCGTATTCATGGACATAATACAGATACCTATTTTAAACTTTGAGATCACATTTATAGATGTGTTAATGATGGTATTATAACATTCACATAGAGGGCATAAAGATCTCATCCATTATGGAACCCTAGACCTCATTCCTCCATGACTGAGTCATCTCAGGATATTCCTTTATAGGTATCATCAGTCACTCATCATGATCATAATGCAGGTTTTAGGATAAAATCTCATAGGAGATCTCCTATTCCATCTATTCAAAAAGTTTGGAAACCAATACAGCACAAACAACCCACATATAATAGTATAGTCCATGGTATATATAGTGTAATTCCACATACATGTCCAACAGAGTCATAGACACCACAACAAACTACAATTTTAGAGAGATATTCACTCTGGGTAGACTTTCTAGGTCTTATTTCGTGCAACAATCTACTACATTTGAGATCAAATGATCATTTTATACAACTTAAAGTGCCAATAGCATAACCAATCAGATTGCATTTTCTAAAATTATCATAGCCTGCTACAGTTAGTACATCACATTCAACATCAAACTCAATATAGGGTTTTACATAGCATGAGCAGTATGGGCACTTGTCACTTGGTTATCAGGATTCATATAGTGTTTTAACAGAGTGTGATTCAACATATAGTCATTTCAACATTAGTTTATAGATTCACTTAACATGGTAATGATGGAACCAAAGGTCTAGCTAACCTTTTTATTCTTGAGCCACTCTTAGGAAAGTGATATGCACACAGTGCTATCTTATTTTTCCCCTACTAATAATTGACATTCCTAATTCCAAATATCCATCCCTAGCTAAGAACCAACCTATCAAAATCCAGATATTACCAAACCAACTAATACAAACCTTTTACCAATATTGAATTAATTCAAATTATCTAAACAAGTTACCAATTTCAAAAATCCAAACCTTACTTATATCCTACTTAAAAAGCAATTTACTTTACCAAATCAATTTTACCAATTACAAAAAAATGATAAGATTATCGCTTACATATGATTACAAACCAAATAACTACATCCAAAATTATCCTAAATATCATCTTACCAAATATATCAAAACAATCAGATCACATATCCCAAATGCCATTTACTAAGCATATACAACATCAACATCAACGTCAAATAAATTATTTCAAATCAAAACATTGCAATACCAGTATATTCTAGAAACCATAATGCGAGTATAACATGAGTTTCAAAATCAAACTAGTATCTATATATATACCATGACATTTTCAAAACATATACATCATGTTAAGGTCAATCAGTCATAAATAAGGTTCATGCCCTCACTCTCACTCTCACTCTCTCCTCTAGTGTTAGTCCCATAATCATGTCTAGCAATCGATGACTCTTCACCTCCTCAATCTCCTAAATGCCTCTTGTGCCAAATATCTCACTTTAATAAATGACCATACACCTCATGTAAATATGCATGCCATCACAAAATATCCATATAGTCATCCATAATCTTGAATCTCACTACTTCATGATTCAGAGGAGGCATCATGTGCCTATCTCGCTCTACTCTCAGCTCATCTCTCTCTCTTATTGCCTTAACATAGGCATCTATAACTATAGAAGTTTAGTCAAACAAGTGAGTATAAACACTATCTATAACCATAGGCCTCTTTATCAAACCCTTCTTCAAAGCATCATCAAGAACATGCCATATAAGCTCACATAATGTAGACTCAATAGTAGTTTCCTAAAATACATAATCCCCACCACTAACTTCAACACGTGCCTCAACCTACACATCCACTACCTTACCTAGGTACACAATATTACAATCCGATTAGTTACACATAATCCACAAGTAATAATAAATCATACACATAATGTACAAGATCACATTATAACCACTCACATGCCACCCTCTCAATCAGCTCAAGCTACTCATATATAGGAAAATCTAGCACACTAGTTGGATATACTAGATCCCATCGATGCCTCAACCACCACACCATGTATCCCTTAGTGTATCCCAAATCATATATGTTAGGAACATCTATAACCCCACCTTGTGCATCTAATGGTAATGGTGCCAACTCCACCTCAGTCAGTTTGGGATGAGCTCCCACTCTCATTGGTGCTCATGCACTTCTCAACCATATCCATGTTATAAGAAGAACATCCTATCTAATTACAAACTACCTAGTCACACATTTATATTGAAAGCACTTGTAAATTCTAGGCCAATGATCTTATAACCAATAACTCACTCTCATAAGCTATAACTGCTTCCATCCTTTGGTCATTCAAGAAATCCTATATAAGGCCTCCACCTGATGTCATCAGCCACTAACCTATCTAGAAACCACCTATAGTGGTCCATATTAGGGGATTAGATATCCAATTCACTAGTCCAACACTCAAAAAATGGCTGTGGATATGCCCAACTTACCCTCGGTAATCCAATCAGCCTCACAATTGTTATATGCTCATAGGCTCAACAATGTAATAATGTGGCTACACCCACATCACTGCTAAAAGACTCATACATAAATCTATATAAATAAGCAATCATGGTCATCCCTCATAAAAAAATGGTATGATACATCTCAATACTCTAAACCACAATGTACATCTTATAAGCAATAAATACTCTACTACCATCGATAGCCATAAAAGAAGCCAATAGTATAACCAACCACTTCTACAAGTGTAGAACACTTGATTGTATAATAATCAACAGTAAAATATCACTCTCACTACCCCTATGGTGTACTCCTATAGGTGATCCTAAAAATTATCTTGATACTTGATCAACATCAATTTCACCTACGTCATCTTGCAACGACACTTGCCACCCACTAATCAATAAATATAAAATCTGATACACATCCTCTAGAGTCACCATAATCTCCCCTATCAGAAGCCAAAATGTACATGTATCAGCATTCCACCTCTCAAATAAGGTGGTGATCAAATATCTATCCCACTATACTATACCAAGATCACATGTATGACCCAACCTAGCCCTATCCATAACAACACACTCATCAACAGATAATGACAACAATCTTAGAGTCTTCATAACTTGGACTCTACAAAACTCTCACATCTACACCTTACCTTGAAAAACACCAAAAAATAGACTATATGTTAGACAACCATGCCAAGGACAAATAGATAAGAAATACAAAGAAATAATAACTCAAAAACTAAAAAAATCATCCATAGTGGACACTAGCACTGCAAAAGGACACTGGTGCTGGACAATAGTACCAGAACCTAGATAGTAGCACTGAATCAAGGAATGATAGCACTGAACCTAGGAAATTAACACTATAACTAGTCAAGGAAATTTAAAACTACTTAATAATGGCTAAAACTAGCTAAAAATTATCAAAATCAGACATTAGGAACACACAAAAGTTGAAAATTATCCTTACTAGGGAAATCCCCTCGTCAGCCTGAATTTGCACAACAAGTTGCTCATAATGAGTCACGATGGGTACTTATCTCCTTAGCATCCTCTCACTCTATAACTCCAATCTCCAATTGTGAAATGAGAAAATGAATCATGAATTAGTCAAATCCTTCTTATATCAAACCCCTTTCTAAGAAAAAAGCAACATCCTATTTTGACCATAACTTGAGCTCTATAGCTCTATTTTGTAAATTATTTTATTCCTCTGACTCATAACACTGACACCTTTGAAATAAAACAAGACTCGATCTCCTAATACATTACTTATCTACTATGACACACACATCTCTACACCTATTTGGTACCCAAATTAGTCCCTATAAATTAAATGCCCATTCAAAACATTCAAATAACCAAACTTATTTGATCAAATCAATCTTTCATCCCATTCAATCTATTTTTACCTCATTTACCTATCATGGCATGATATATTTGATATATCTACTAAACTCAGATACAAGCTTTGATCCTAATCAACCAAAGAAACCTTTCCCTCTATATGTTCTAATTTCACCAATGTAACAATAGTATTTTAATCTATTTGATCCAAACCAACCAAGTTCCTATATATTCTACCACTAGTCATCACTTTTGGCTCAACCTCCTCTATCACAGATTTAGTCCTTCTCCCCAAAAGGGGGGAATCATTCATACTATCCCTATTCCCATATTTTATCCAACATACCTATCTAATACACCATAGTTATCACACCTTTAACAATCAAACTATCAAGATTCAACTCAAAACAATCAAAACATTCAGTGATTTAGACTACATGGGTCACTCAACATGTTTTTTTACACATTTAGTATCTAGATTAACAACACTATGTATTTAACTTAGATTGGTCAAGATTTCACAAGTGGTTCAGAGTCCAGGGGTCACTTAGCATTACTCAGCTCAGATTGGTCAAAAATTCATAAGTATTTAGACTCTAGAGGTCACTTAGCATTACTCAACTCAGATTGGTCAAAGATTTCACAAGTGGTTCAGACTCCAGTGGTCACTTAGCATTACTCAACTCAAATTGGTCAAAATTATACAATGATTTAGACTACATTGGATATCTCATCATTATGCAAGACATTCAAAAGGATACACCTTTAGTTTATAGATATATAAATTTTTAGATTATCAGATGCATCACTCACATACTAGATTTAGGGGCATGGCATAGATGCTCATGTCCTTCATCTTCCAAGATTATACATATTGAGATGGCAAAACATACCATTTTCTTCTTACACATTTTACCAACATTTTTAGTATACACCCAATCCTTACTTAGGATTGTCATCAAGATGGACCATATGATCATTTGCAGTGATTGGTCCATAATATTATTCAAACCTAGGAGTTTGTGTGGGATAGAGGACAAACATTAGTTTTGGACCTCCAAGCACTTCTCAAATCTAGTTTAGATTATTTAGATTTAATACAGGGGGCATACATTTTAGGGATTACTTCTCTTTTCCAAGCCCTATTCAGATTCAGTATAGGGGGCATCTATTATATAGATTCCTTCTCTTTTCTAGACAGTATTTAGGATCAATACAAGGGGAATCTATTACATAGTTTCCTTATTTTTCTCTGAGCACTATTTTAATTCTTCAATCCACTTCCTTGGATAGGAAGTTAGATCCTTTTAACACACTTATCTTCACATAAGTAAGTTTAGGTACACATCTTCTTTATTTCTTTTACTCTAGTAATTCATTTCATTACATCACTAGAATAAAATGGGGGGCAAATGTAATCACCCTAAATTGGTCAAGCAAACACACATATTATGTGTCTTCATGATCCTTTCATAGGAAAATCCAATTGGAGAATATGAGATTTATCCAAATTTAGCCAGGTCCTTTTACCTTTCTTATCACATTATCTAGACATCTTTTTTCCTATTCCCAATCATCCGTAGCTTACTAGGTTTTGACCCTTTCAGGCCCATAAACCTCTTTTGGACCCTAGCCCATCTCCCCAAGTCCTAAACCCCCTAGACAATAGCACTAAAACCTAGGGTGTCCTATTTCTAGTGCTATTTTCCAAGATTAATATGACCCCTAATGGTTGGTTTTCTCCATTAGATAGGTCCTAGCCCCTTTCTTTTCTTCATTCCTAATTTTCCCCTTTGTCAGCCAAATGTAAATAAAGATCCCACATTTGAAATAACGAGTCTCCTATATAAAGGACTTCACAAGGCATTTTATATCTAGCACTTACTACTTTGGCACATTAAACATACAAAAATTAGTCAATAATATAGCTCAACTTCTCTACATCACACTTAGATTTGCATGCTTGATCAAGGAAGGGCCTAAGTGAATTTCATTCTTGCATCAATTGTGCGTGTTAACTAAGCACGTTCCCTAAGGGAGAACTACATCAAATCTGAGACCCTAGCTTGAAGGTTAATGTAGGTAACAATCAAAATAACAAGGATTTTAGATTGTGTAATCATTCTTACCCTAACCTAGTTTTTCCCCTTTTGGCATTTGATCTATTTTGTTGTTTCCATGTGCATAAAAAAGTACATGTATTGAAGATTGAAACACACCTACAATGATCTTTGATGACTTCTAGGACCTAAAATTTGGTATGTAGGGTCTTCTAGAGTAGATGAACAGAACCCAAAAAGATCAAGAAGAGTAGATAAAAAGGACTATAGCACCAAAAATAAGACTATAGTGCTGCACCTCAAAGTGCCCAATTTTTGGTGCTATTATCTAGATAGAAAAGAAAATTTTGGGTCATATTTATAATAGTCTACCCAATCAGATCAACAAATACCAATCTCTAATTCTTCCATCTCAATTCAGAACAAGCTAAGTTTTACTATCTTCCCTCTTGTTTACTATTTTTAGAAATTAACTAAGCACTTTTGGATTTAATAAATTAGTAGATTAATCAAGGTACATTCATTTACTAATTTTAGCCATAATCTAGACCCCTTTACTAATTAGGAAATTAAACACTTAGTTTCTTAAAAATATTAAAATAATTATTAATGGAGCTAGAGCTGACCAAAGAGGGTTTGTGTGCTAATTTGATGGCATGAGGCATTTTAAGTTTTAGCATATAAGTATAGTAGCTACTTGCATGGGTGATAAACCTTGTTTGGAGAGGACCTGGAGACTTCTAAAAAGGTGGGCAAGGAATTTGGAGTTTTTTGCAATGAATTTAAAGTTGGTAAGGCCCTCTATAGTGAATTTGAATTTAGGGATGCCCTTTGCAGTGAATTCAAAGGTAATTCAAAATGCTCATTATATTAAACACAAAATTTATAGCTTTCTGATTGGCAATTATATCTAGATAGGAGAACAAAATAAATGTATTATAAGAGACGAGTTACATAAATAAGAGGGTATCTTATCATAATACATGACTACCATGTAACAATTTGGAGTTCTTGAGATTGTGAAAGAATTAGATGCTTTTATTCATTGTATAATCAATACAATGTAGTGACCATATCTTGAAGTTATCCATTTGTGTTCCATGTTATCATGCATGGGTATGGTATTAATTTCTAATTTCGTAACCAATTCACCAATTTAATCCCTGAGGCTCCTTTTCATGAAGTCTTCATGGCATGGGTAGTGCATGTACATCATAATTAGGGTTTTAGTGGTTGGTTTAACTTATAGTAGTTACATAGGCAACTAAGTACCAAAACCATATAGGCAATTCTAATTTTAGTAGACTATTTTTTCATTAGTTTCCTCTATGCATTTCAGAGCATATGGGAATTAAACTTGCAACATGTATTCAAATTTCAGTTCCTTTGATCACTTTGCCATTAAACCACTAGCTCATGTCCCTATCCTAGACCTCAATGCTTGGGTAATATTATATGCAAGCCTAATCTATTAATTGCATGGAATCCTAGAAGATGGTCTCATATGGTATAGTTGAAAGTTATGCTAGTTCATCAAAAAAATGTGGTCACCAAGATATTTTAATTGATACTGTATGTCCACATATGGGAGTATATTAATTTTTATAATAAGTCATCTTATCTCAACATGTTAATAATTTATGCTATTAAGTAATCCTCAAAGTTACAACAAATAATTCATTACCCTATTTGTTAGTGTTTGTGTATTCATTAACATTAAGAAGATTGCCATATGTTTAAATGCTTGTGGTTCATCAATAGAACAAGCATAAATTATGTGTTCCATTGCTAAAGCATTTCTCTAATTATCATCTAGATAAGGAAGGTCCTCAATAAAACATGGATAAAGATAACATTTGTTTATTTACAATAATCATGGTATTCTTTTATACACATTGTAGATTACATGTAAACTGAACATAAGTCTACATGATCAACAAGATTTTTAGAATTACAACATACTCCTATAAATACAAACAAAAATTATACAAACACCCCAAATTTTCCTTATCTTTGTGTATTACAATTTGACCATTATTATTTTTTAAACTACAATGGATATATTTATATTAGAAATATAAATGGTGAGGTGCCAGTAATAGATAGTTTATAACATATACTTTTAATCTCTGCCTCTTGCACATGGGTAATAAAATGAGGGCATAGTAGTTGTTATGTTTCCTACTAATTAGTCATTGATAGTTGAGAATCCTACAAGCAAAAAATGTACAAAATTGACCATAGATATTTATGTAGAGGTGGAACATCTAATTTTATAGAGTGATGCCCAATTGTATTTCTTGAATTTGAACTACTGTAGAGTGCTTTGTATCTTATAAAGTGCTCTAATTCTAATTCAATAGAGTGCTCTATATCCTTATTTTGTGAAGTGCTCTGAATTCTAGGTAAGTCCTAAAAAGTGCTGAAGAGAATGAGTCACACATACATCACACTTTATATAATCAAACTAATAGTGAAATTAATGCACACAACACACTTTAATCTAAGAAGGTTCAGGATCTTCACTGCAACTCCTTCTAAGAGGGCCCTCCTCATTCAAAATTGAGTTCCAATCCTTCTCTAAGAGACTGACAAAAGCTTCTTATAGAGTTAGCCTTTTCATTACTCAGATCTATAGCAATTAAAGATTGCCACAATATATTACAATATTTTAGAAATCAGAATATAATTACGTTTTACAATACCATCATCATTAATCTAGTCTAGGTTTTGCCATTAAATGCATAAGGTAGTTTATTAACTCTAACCAAAAACAATAAATTAGGAAAGGTACAAATAATTTGTAACTAACCCAATCAACCTTCAGGTGGTTAGTAACTTAAAGTTACTTGTTTTTAGCCCTAACTTGGTAAAGGACAATATATTCTATTTTTTGTCTTTTTCTCCTTTCCATTGTCCTTATCTTATTCATCTTTTAGTAACACATCCAAGTTTATATGCATGTGAGTGATCTATAAAACTGCTATGGAGGATCCTCTTTAATCATTTATTTGTTTCTAAGATATCTGGATGTGTCTTTAAAAACTAATTACTTATGATCATAGTAATAGTTGGTTCTGTGTAGTGGCTATGGGCTCTTGTAGGTGAAAGTTTGCAGTTACTCTGGGAAATCTGTAGGTGAAAACCTACAGTTGCTATGGGAAACCTATAGGTGGAAATCCTGTAGCTTGGAAGTTAATACAAAAAAATTTTAGGTAAAAGTCTGTAGTTGTTACAGGCAATCTGTATCAACAAATTCATAAAAGCAATCCATTCCTCTATTATAGTTTCTGAATCAATAGATTCATTGCCTCTTTTTCTTTTAGAGATAGATGATCTGTATGTTTCCCCTCTTCAAATTAACCAATCATTTCTAATTGATAATTTAAGAAGCCCAAGATGGTTGTATGCCATTCAAATAGAGTTTTTTTCAAAACAAAAATTCATGGAAGTTGTCAATATAATGCCTAATGGGCAATATGTTAATTTAAAAAAAAACATTCAAATAAGTGTATAAAGATAATGATGGAGTGTTTTAATAATATCTTTTGATTACCAATGGAGAAATTAGGAGAGAGAATGTATTTCATGTCACAAATGAGGATGAGGAAGAACATCAAGCAGATGCAGATACGAGTGATCAGGATTTTGATCTTGTTGGCAATGTAGATGATTTTGATGATGTTTTATCACCTTAACTAGCCTATCACCTTAACTTTTTATCTTGTCACCTAAAATTTGGTTATATGTATATTTTCATTTATTATTGAATTTAATAAAGATCTGAGTATAGGTATGATTATTCACTATTATTTTACTGATACATTTCAAAATGTAATAATCATTATTCTGTTGGTACATTGTATACAAAACCTGAGATGTTCACTATTGATTTTAAGTGCATTTAAGGTTAGGTTCCATCATTCTTATTAGTTTTGTTACTTTGGTTGAAATTAATTTTGTTTATTTAGAATATAATTTCTTGTATGTCCTATATATTTTATAGATGCTAGACTTTTTTAACTTCTCTATAACTGCTAGATATGAAAAGAATCAAGAAAGGGCTAAAGGTATCAAATGATGCAACAAGATACCTATGAAAGTAAACAAATATTTAAAATCCTAGCAATAAATTTTATTCATTTCTTTGATATTTGGATAGCTTTAGTTTATAAAATAGCTTCTAGCCTCCACATGCATTGAATATGCTTGTGTGAAGGAAACAATAATGAACATCTGTGATTTAATAATACACACACACACACACACACACACACACACACACACACACACACACACACACACACACACACACACACACACACACACACACACACACACACACACACACACACACACACACACACATGCGCGCTTACACACACACACACACAATAACATTAGGTGAACAATTTTTTTTAACGTATACTATTAAACAATTTGTGTGAAAAAATAAGTAGAATTCCCTATCATGCACCCCCTTATTGTTATGCTCCCCCTAAATTTAGTACTGTCATGCTATTTTGGATCATGCTATGTTTTACTAATTTAATTCTCCCCTTGACATCAATGGTAAAGGTGTTGGTCAATTAACCCCTCGACTTAAATCTCCTCATCAACTTGTAGTGAAATAACTTTAAAATACTAGAACTGGAAGAAGAGGTCAATGATGAATTATAAGACCAAAATCCTCAAGGTACAAGGGTTCCATACTTAGGATTTTTTTTGAAAAATGACATCCCCTATGTTAGAACCTCTAAAATTTGCCTAGTTTCATTATCATAACTAGCCTTGAGCCAAATGACTAAAGCCCTGATTCCTATGCTAAAAGTCTCTCTACCTAAATAAGCCTCCTCATTACAAATAAATAAATGATCTTTAGGTCTAATTGACACCAAAAACTAAAACTAAGAGATTGCAAAATTAGAAAATTGTTTAATCTTTTCAATAAAATGATATCTAAAATACTGCATTCATAATATACCCCTATATTCCCACCTAAAATACATAAAAAATCTAATAGCCCACTACTATAGTAGTCAGCAAAGGCATGTGCAGGATGGTGAGACATATAGGTCAATGTATAAATGCTTATCACAATAATGCAACAACCAAATATGAATAGTGTGGGGTAGCGATGAAAACATGATAACAACTAAAGTAAATCACAAACCCATAAGGGGTAAATAGTGAAAATATGATATGGTGGTGAACAATCACTCAACCACTATAATTAACCCACCATCTCATGGGAGTCCAAAGGGGTGTGCACGAGGTGGTGTATGAGATTGTCGAAGCCACTATCCCACAATAAGAAAAGTGAAAGTGTGTGGTATAATGAGGAGAGTAAAATGCTAACTCTACCATACTACTACCCCCAAAATGGTCTTGATATGATAGAGTGGTATTGTGGTACAAGATGTCAAAGCATTTAATTCATCAATGGTAATGATTACACCTTTAAACATGAACCATTTGATTTCCCAAGATCATAGGCATGTATTAAAACTCAAAATATGGATAGATTATGAAATATTTGACATGAATTGACATTAATAGAGAGGTGATCAAGTTCAACAACAAATATACTTGGGAGTCAATGCCATTTTTGTAATCATTCACATAGCTCAGTATACCAGAGGTAAGGGTTTTCAAGGAGGAAGACTCTGTAGCTATTATTTCACCAATTAAGTTCATAAAAATCCTTTATAGCAAGTGTATAAGAATTGACTTCAATCAATTCTACAAGTAGAATCTTAAAAAAATCAAGTATGAGTAAATTCTTCATCATGCCACCCAAAAGAAGTGAACTTGCGAGTAAGAAGGAAGAAGCCACAACCTCTAAAACAAAAAAGAGAACTTTATAATAGTCCATACTTGATGTGTTACCCAATTTATCAAACAAGGGGTTCAAAAAGGTGTTTAGAAATGTAGATCATGGATGCAAAGACCTAATTATTCCTATCTCAGGGTGGGATTTGTTTTGGTACTTTTATGACAAGAGGGTGGTAAGATTTTAGTTTCAAATCCTTGGGCCTTAGACTCAGCCAAACTAATAGTCCCAAACATATTCATAGATTTTGAGCTTATCAGAGTATTGGCACAACATTACCACTTGGATACTAGGACTATAAGAATGCCAGACAACTCACCATTAGTGGTATTGACTAAAGTAGCAATTGTAGAGTATTTCATGTTGAATAAGCAAGCCATCACCAAGATTGACCTAGATAAAAGTGAGGAAGACTATATGAGATTGAGAAAAACCTATAGAGTGATGAACTTCCTCTGCACATGAAAAGGGGTGAAAATAATAAAATGATACCTATTTACCCTTGCAATAATGAGCCATTTACCATGGAAGACTTTCAAGTCTATTTTAAAATAACTTATTTTGCTTTATGCCAAGAGCTTGGGATTGATGCTTAGAAGAAGATGAAAATTAGTCTCATGATGATGCCAATGAGGATTTAAAATCCTGAAGTGCATGTTGAGTATGACTTTGCTGCTCTAATTGAGAAAGGGCTACATGAGGGATTCTTACAACTGAGAGAAAAATTAGCCCCTATCACTTTCAAAAATTATTCCTTGTTGTATCATTTAATATTGTATCAAAATAAAGATAAATGGACTAAGAGGATGTGCTTGGGGATGACTGACCAACAAGGAAATAGGTTACCCATGTAACATTGGTGTTACATCTAGGATATCAGATGAAGGAATAATGATTATGTGACATTTCATCATGATTTGTAGTAAGGGTCATGGCCACTCTTGGTTACCCATTAAAATTAGAGAATTATTAAGACCCTTAGCATTCAATCTATAATAGGGAAATACCCATAATTTTGGTGACTAGTTCTTTCTAGTAAACCAAATAGTGATAAGATTTTATGGGTGTTCTCAATCTCCACACATTCTACCTAAGTTTGTTGCCCTTTGAATTGCATTTTTAGAATTTATTTGGCAAATGCTATGGATGGAGCAGGATGTTATGAAGAGGTAGAAAAAGGGGACATTCTTGCCTAACTCAACTATATGTGGGGAATTGTCCATTAGTTTTGATACTCTAGAAGAGCTACAAAGTTATTTAAAGGTAAGGTATTCATTGAAGTCACATGGGGAAAGGGTATTTGACCCCGAAGGACATATAAACTTTGTGAGGCAAACACTACTCAAAAGATCTGAGATTACCCATGAGGTTGATTATGAAGAAGATATAATAAGAGATTGCCTTAGCCCTCATGAAGTGTTTTAGAGGAAAAGGAAATGGGAAATCATAAAAGTATTTGAGGAAGAGAAGAAGATGAGAGACACTAAATTCCTAGGTTTTTATGTGGAGAAGGGGATACTCTTAAGAGGATAAATTTGATAATTGACAACTTTGAAAGGTTATATGTTCAAATAGAAAGGGACGCTAAGGGGTAGGCTCCAAAACCCACCAAGTTACCCATCAAGAGGCAAAGTGGTATTGTGATTGTAGAAGCCCTTTAAGACACTATTATAGTACATTAAGAAACACCTCTAGAGCAACTGGAGCCTAAGAAGCAAAAGACATAAGAAGTACCTTGTTTAGTGGCATATGAAGTAAGTGAAGAGGTGGGGGATACAAAGGAGGTAGCAAATGTGCTAATGAATTTGAAAGATGATGATGAAGTGGATCAACCACTCCCTGAACTTGCAACTGAGGCTCATTGACTAGAAGAAAGGGTGGATGTGTATGCACATAATGATTAAGAGATGCATGATGATAAAAGAGTGGTTGCTGCTCTTAGATTTATTGAAGATGATAAATTTATCCAGACCCCTAAGTTTAAAGATTTTTAGATAAAGGGAGAATTTGGGGAGAGACTCCAAATTAATAATATAGGTATTGAAGAGTCTCAACATAATTAGATTGTTGCTTAAACCTTTGAGGAGCTTAGGATTAATGAAATCAATAGTAGCCTATAGGAGGTCCAAAAATTGGTATTGAAGAGCAACATCCTAATCATTCCTAGGATGGAGCTGAAAAAGATATTCTTATTGGATCAAGTAAGAAGCCAAGAAGATCCCATTTTGATTTTTGAATTCAATTTAGATGAGTGAATGAGTGGCACAGGTTACAATACAAGAATTAAAACCTTAGCCTTTTGGACAAATCAAAAAAGAACAAAAAAACCAAGATTGCTTGATATTGTATAAGAAACGAGAGGGACTACCATGGTAAAGACACTTCAAGATGCATCAACATTAGAGGCAACTACTATGAGAATGCACTCAACAATGTTTACTAGGGATATGATTAAAGGTATGGAGCTTAGATTGGTAGAATATGAGAAAGCATAGACTGATCTGAATGATGAAGTGAATAGGTTATTAATAGAAAATGTGAAAATGAAAGAGTAATTGAAGGGAGCAAGTCCTTCCCAAAGTACAAAATTAATAGTATACCAACCCCTACCATCTAGACTACTATAGGTACAATCACTTTTGAACAAGTAAATGTACTAAAATAAGAAATTGAGAAGTTAAAAAAGACTAATGAAGAAACAAAGGAAGGAACAAAGAGATAAACCCTCAAGGTATTGGAAAATATCTTGGAGCATAGGGTTAAACTAATTATGGACAATTTTGAAAATGTGTATGAATGTTATGTCTCCTTGTCACAAGTAGTTGATCAGATGAAGGCCCATGTACCTAACCCATTATTCAAGAAATGGCAACCTATACTTCATACCTTAATAACTTTGTACAAAATTTTATAAAGGAGTGTTGAGTCCCCCACAGATTTAAATCCTATTGACCAAGTGGTCTGAATGGTCATAGATGAATTTCAATACATATTTGGAGAATACCTAAAGATTAAGGCAATAATGGAGTCATTTCACACAATAAATTAATGGTTCATGCCTAAGATACTAATGGATTATGATCAACTAAAAATCTTCAAGGATTGGATAGATGAGTTTAGCCAAATTGTTCCCAACTACCTCACTCATTTATAGAAGGATGGTGAGATAAATATTCACAACCTCAATTTAATCTTGGATGGAATAATTACACTGGATGCTGGATACTCAAAATTCATCACGGGCACTAGAGGGTTATTAGAAAATAGATGGAAGAGTCACTTGGCCAATACACAAAAAATCTAGGAGTATAAATGGGAGTAGACATTTCTAGTTCCCCTCAAAGATTAGGCCTTACAGTGAAGTACCAAGCCTTAGAGATACTATTATGGAGAGAGGACCTTGCTAGATATAAATGATCACATGTACCTTACGATGACTAATAAACTTCAATATCTTGTGAGTGCTTTGGACTTCAACATTTGATCATTTATCTTTATTTCTCATCTTTCATTGCTTTTATGTAATCTTATGTAAACAATGATAATTAAGACTTTTTGCTTTATGTTAAAAGTGGGTAACTAAAAAGAAACTTTTTGATATGTAACAGTCTGAAGCTTATCGCTTCCCTTACCTATAAAAGGGAAACCAAGAATGAAGATAATCATCAGTAGGGGAGTCAGTTAGGACAAAATTTTGGAATGCATTGTAAAATATTTTTGAAGATTAGTATAATGAAGTTATTATTGGTGTCCGAATTCTGGTTTCAATTGTTTGTTGAAGTAAATTAATGAATGTTATCTTGTTATCTTCTGATCATTCTAGGGTTTTATGTTTTATTTCCCCAACAACCATTTCTCAAATGTTGAATGCACATGTTTCTAATCTCTTAGAAATGGTCAATTTTAATGAGTTTGTTCGACAATAAAAAGCCCATTTGATGTCCAAAATCTAAGATTCTAACTCATTTTCCACTACTGTTCTATTGATTCAAGTTGCTAATTTATACATTATTATTTTTTTTAGACTTCAAGAAATGAGGAAAAAGAATTTAAAGTGCAAATTATATGCTAGTGATAATAATGCTGAAATTTTAGTGATAAATTATGAGTGTTTTCATAGAGAAAATGTGGCCAAGAATAATGAATATTTATCGCGTATTGGTTTGATAAACATGCAAGTTGTAAATCCACTAAGTAGTATATTATTTATTTAATAATGTTTAATGGAATTTTATAGGCAAGAAATTTATGTATATAAAACATAAAATGATATTTTTTCTATTTTATAGGCAAGAACAAGAGTGAAAATAAAATGTGGAGAAACAACAAAAGGAAAGAAAAGATACAGTGCCACCAACTTGCAAAAGCCAACACATTTATGATTAAAGAAATGCAGTTGGTGAAAAGAATAGTTGTGATGATGTGTAGACTGATATAGCACATGGCGATGTGAAACATCATGATGATATCTTAGCCTAAATTCTAAGAGATATTATTGAAAAACATGAGAGTAAAGGAACAATAAATCTATAGATGATTTATTCAAAATTAAAGGATGTGTTTGAAGTAAAATATATGGAGACTGATACTAATCTACCTACTCATGCCACACCTCATGTGGCCAAGGAGCATGAAATTATGGTTAATGAAAGTCATGAAGAGAGACCGCTTACATCTGGTGTGCCTTAAAATGTGCCTGTTGCATCTACAAATTTTGATGGAACTAATGGATACCCAAAAATATTGGTAGTGGTTTAATAAAATATGTGTCTACTTTTATCAAAAGATAAAGATTGAGTCAATATTTTTATAGATCTATAGAGATGAATGCAAAAGAAATAAAATTAGAAGGCAAGAATCCATTCTTGGTTGAGGTATCGAGAGATGGTGAGCCCATTGGGCCAAATGCTATAAGGTGGGCCTCCAAGTTGGGTGTAAGATGTAGGGCCCATTTGAAAATTTACAAATCAAATTTTACAGAGCAAGATCCACGAAGTGTGGAAAATGTTATAAAAATAATGGAAAATGCTTTTGAGACTATTGATTGATAAATTTTTAGAAAATATTACAAGCAAAATATGAGATTTTAAATGAACAATTTTAGATACAATTACAAAAAAACAATCATGGAGGGAAAAGAGAGTTTAAACTCCACTCTATCTCCCAAATAGTGGGAGGCATTGAAAAAAAGTATGCATTCTAAAGAATATTTGACAAGGAGTAATAGAGGAAAAAGAGCAAGAGATAATGTGAGGGCTAGATATACATTTGGCCGAGGTGGGTTGCAAGCCAAAATGGATAAATTTGGAATAAGTGTATGGATTTTTAGTTCAATTTACATTGTGTTATTTATTTTGATTTTTTATTGAACTGACTATATGTTGAAATTGACATTGAACTGACTATAATGCATTGACTATTTATTTAGATTTTTTTGGTGCAAAAGATATTGTCAATTATATGGCAGCACTAGATCCTAGTAAATCTAAGAGTATGATGAAATGGAAATCTAGTTCATCAACAAAGATTTTATATCCATCTGTTAGACACCCAGTAAGAGCCTTTCTAGATCATGTCAACTCAAATGAAGGGTATCAACATGTAATGAGTTGCATATATGGTCTCACTGATAAAGTTTTGTAGTTGGTTGCCTCTATTAAGCCTATAGTTTCTGCATGGAATGAGCATAATTCCATGGATTTAGATAAGGTAAGAGGCTCTATTGATCTCATTTATTCTTTTTTGGTGATTTTATATACAAATGCCTCTTAATATGTAGATTTAAATATGAGCATAGGAGAATCTAACCCAATTTATTTATTTTTGGAGTGATCCAAAAAAATTTCTTTTGGACAAATTTATAGCTTGCATTCTTTACTTGACTATTGAATGCTTTATATATTTTTTTGCATGATGGTCAAACCACATGCAGAGTAATTTTATCAAAGCAACACGAAAATGAAAATGCCTTGATGTTAATAGAGTTGTTGATATTGATAGTGATCATGATGAATTGGACAAGAATGTGCAACACAATCATAGTTGTGCTAAAGTTGAGGTAATATAATAGTTGTTGTCAGTTATCTATCCCAATGTTTTGTCATTCTTCATGATTAAAATGTTCTTTTGGACAAAAATTTATATCTTTTACATTCTTTAAGTTCTAATTTAATTTTTTCCAATGTTTTATCATTCTTCTTTTGGACAAAAATTTATAGCTTTTGCATTCTTTAAGTTGTAAGTTAATCTGTCCCAATGTTTTGTCATTCTTCATGCTTAAAATGTTCTTTTGGAAAAAAATTTATAGCTTTTACATTCTTTACTTGTCTTATATCAATTTTTTCATGATGATTAAACCACATGAATAGCAATTAAATGAAGTCAAAATGAAAATAAAAAGGTCCTACCAATAGAGCTCTCTGTAAAGCTGCACAATTTCATGTCAATGTTGATAGTAACTATGCTGAATTTGATGGGCATGTACATGATATTCATAGTAGTAGTGGTGCTAAACTCGAGGTGACTTATATGAAACCACATGCAAGTAAGTAATATTCAAGTAAGTAATGGTTGTTTTATTATGTAAATAAGGGTAATCATTACCTATGTGATAGAAGCTAGTTAGAATAATAGTGAAGTGTAATTAATTAGTATACATATATTATGGAAATAAGGGAGAACATATAACTTACATATGGAAGCTTAGAAATTAGTTTATAATAGAGTGCATACATAGATTTTGGCATAGATTTCAAATAGTGGGAAGTTAATTTTTGTTTAATATGTCAGATGTATGGTTTCAGGTTTCCTATCTCTACAATATTAGGTATGTAGGAATATCAAATATTTTAGGAGTAATGTTGTTAAATAAAATAAGAGAAATACATAGGCCCTAACTCTATAGTCATCAAATATTGTGCCAAATACTATCATCTGTTCTCCTATAAAAGACCCTATAAATTCTCTAGTGAGAGGTTCTAAAAAATGCTACAATTTCTCAAAATAGGTAGCCCATCCAACCCTACTGAAATGGCCCAACTATCTAGGTCTCCTTGCAACTGCCTATGGTCTAAGGATTCCATTCTCACTACTGAACCTCCCATTATGACTAGTTTATCTTCATATCAAAATTTTCAAACATATATCTCTTCAAAACACCCAATTTTACCTTTAGATTGTTGCTTGTAGCGAAGCAAGTTTCTTCAATAATGGCAGTTTTGGTTGTAGGCTGAAACAATGTCTTTCTTAGGTATTTTTGTGAATGAGCTATGATCTTGAAGTAGAAAATGATAAAATTGATTATTTTCCCCAATCGAATATAGGTGTAGTTATGGATAATCATGGGATTTCAATCTACACACATAGATTATCATGTGATTGATTGCCCACAACATTCTTCCTCCCATGTGAAGTGTCACTTATCCCCAAGTGACATGGTACATGTAGGATGCAAAAAGATAGGATGGGGTCATAATGAGGGTTTTGAGTGGTGAATTGGAATAGCTCATGATAAGACTTGATGAATGATTAAATATGCTTTTTAATATAATGCATGTTATATTAAAAAAAAAAAAGTGCTTTTTAATGACTAAAAGATACACCATACTTTTATAACCATTTGTTCCTAGGGTTATGGCATAAAAAATCTGCATGTGAGTGTTTGTCAGAATGGAAGCTTAGCTTGTTGTTTCCTCATGCAATTATTACCCTGGTAGTCATGATTTTTATGTATTGTTACCCTTGGGTAATGATGTGATCACAATGTCTTATCCTTTAATTATGCCCTCAGTAACCTACATGTAATCATGATAACCTGTAAAGCAATAGAGCAACGGTATTGTAGTGGTATGAGAGACTATTGACATCATTCCACAAGGTGGTTGTTGTAGATCTTTGTTTCTTATCTAAGTTAGATCCTTTATAATCATGGAGGGGGATTGGTGATGTCATTTAATGCTCTTGATCTCCTCTATATGAGCCTATTGATGGTTTGTTTCTATTCTATCTTACTCTCAGTAAATGAGGATGTTTGCTGATGGATTATTTGTTTAGTGCACTTTTAATTTAGAAATCAGTTGGTTTATCAAACTTGGGACCTGTGCTCCAAAAAAGATCCTAGATCTCTCTTATTGGTAGAGTGAAATTATTTTCCATGAAGTGACCAAAAGTTGAGAATGGTTCTTTTATATCCCTGCAGTCATAAATTTTGGTCTGCAACACTCCAAATGGAGATTAGAAGTGTATGCCTTTATTGTAGAACTTAATTTTTTATTTAGAGGTATGGTCATTCCTTAACAATGTTTAAAGTTTTTGATCTAATCTTCCTTCACTCCTCCTCTAGCTTGTCTGGTGTCTTTTATGAATTTCTCAATAGCCCATACCCAAAGCCATAGCTCATCATTTGTGAGGAATTAACCTGCAGCTACTAGAGAGATGTCTATAGGGGTTAGGATGTACATATAGCAACTATAGGTTGAACCCATAGCCACTGCAAAGTTGTGCCCAATGGTGAGGAAAGTACCCATAACAACTATATAATAGCCCATAGCAACTGGAGTAATGACACTTGTTATCTTTGTAGCATCCACATCTTCATGGCACATGACTGCTAACATATTGACACCTTCTGTATCTAACATCCATTCTATATCAAATAATAGAAGTTAATTTTTGTTCATCATGTCAAGTGAATGGTTTCAATTTTCTTATCATCATTTTCTAGTCTCTTATAAATATTTATCGAATGTTTATCTATGTGTTAGAATTTTTTTTATATCTTAATATAATGTGTATTTTTTTTGTTTTTGAAAAAATGTATTGATAAACTCTAAGAAGGGGATAAAGTTGGGGTGTTGGATCCATTTGATGGTGCTACTATGGGAATTGAGTGGATTCACTCACTATCTATTGTACATGGAGTCAAATTGAAAGGAACATACCCCTTGCTTATGAAGATAAAATAGATAGATCTGTCTGTCTGAAAGAGAAAGAAGGAACCTTCACATGATGGCCACTAAAATATTTTTAAAAAATGACATAATTGATGTTTATCATGTACTATCTGTTAGATAACTTAGCCTACTAATTTATACAGTAGTTTGAATGTGTTGTTTAAGGATATTTATCATGGTGTATTTGCAAGAGTTGGAAACTCTTAGACTTTGACATTTTTGATATATATATATATATATATATATATATATATATATATATATATATATATATATATATATATGAACATCTTACAGTTCATCAAAATTACACTATATTTTTTATTATAGATTACTTTTTTTAATCATGATGTTGAATCAATCTTTTTACCATTGTTTTAGAGAAAGTAATAAAGCGGTCAGTTTTTTGGTCAATGTAGCAATTGATCAGTGTGAGGAGGAAAAGATGGATAATGTTAATAAGAGCTAAGAGGATTGTTGATCTTTTGATCAAATTGATTTTTAAATTGAGAAATATCAACATTAGATTGTTATTTAAAAAAATATAAAAATGTAATTTTAATATTGATATTGTTGTATTTTATTTAAATTGTTTTTTTAAAAACAAACTAATAATGTCTTTGTATTCATTAATATAGATCATTTTTATGATTTGATATCTTTTATGAAAGGTTGAAAATTCATAAGAAAGTGATTAGTTGTTAGGGAAATCATTCTTTGGATTTTCCCAAGTGTGAAGGTTGATGTCATTTGAAGCTAGTGAAATGATTTATTGATGGCATTGATATGTGGATCATTCATGATTTGGAGCATTTATGTCATATATTTTCTCATGTTATGGATATTTATGCCTTGCAGTGGTTTTGGAGTGGCATTTTGGTAGGATGGTTGATAGGCTTCTTGGTTTGGCGGTGTTGAAGTTCATGGTGTAGTAGAGATGGATAAATTTTGTTTGGAATCAATCGGTTGGTCATTAGCTTTTGGCAAAGCCAAAAGTCATGAGATGGGCTTTACTGGAATGGTCTCTAAGACATGTTTATCAAATGTTTTTTGGACTCCTCCTGAAGTGGTGACAAATATCAAGTTGGTGTTGGGTGTGGATTTTCTAGCGTAGAGTCATTGAGTTAGAGTCAATTCTGACTTAGCCTCTTTTTTTGATTTTAATTTTTGCCTGGTTATGATGGATAGAGCCTAGGTTCAAGCAATGATGGAATTTTTCATATGGTTGAAATATAAGTTTGAGTTTGTAGAGGATTTGTCATCTTTGCCACTTGGGCCTTTTCCTCTTTTGCTATTTTCAAAGAGAGACTATTTGGGGTTTAACCCACTAGAAATGTTTTTAGAGATTAAGCTTTGATTCTTGGCTTTGGTTGATTTTTTTAAGGATGTAGAAGTAGCTTGTAGAGTGTAGTTGAAGTTGAAATAAATATAGGGAGTTAGTTTGTCTTTTGTTGAAGATCTTTTGAAACCCATTTTGGCTTGGTAGAATGGAGGGCGATGAGGCATGATAAAGATAGGGTTAATGCAATTAAAATATTAGGTAAAGGAGTGGTGAGAATCTCTTTTAAGTCTACACCATGGTGGAAAGGCAAGTAGAAGGAACATGGGGAGGTAACTGTTAGGTTGTGGAGCTAAAAGCTTCAACTGTTGCAAACATGGAGGAGGTTGCTGAGTTCCAGGGAGACCAGCGTCGGTAGAGTATAGTGCAGAGGGAAACTGACATCGATAGGTGTGAACTGAAAGACAACCAACATCAACAGAAGGTCAATTGATGTCGGTCACCTCCAGCCAGATAGGGACCAATGTCGGTCGCATGTGGCAGTTCCAGAACTGTTTGTTGAATCAAGAGTTTGCATGTAAAGACTATTTTTGGTCTTGAGTTGTGAGTCTAATTATTGTAATTAAGAATGTCTAATTATTGTATGCATGATATCTATATAATAGACTCATGGGCTGTATTATAAAAGTGTGCTAGAAAGCCATTGTGCTTGAAGAGAGAGCTAGAGTAGCTCCTCCTAGTTCCAAAGGGGTGTTGAGTGTGTATGATCAGGGAGAGTTGCAGGTTGTGCAAGTTCTACTAGGAGATCCATCGAGGTACTGGTTGAAGAATCATGAGGACTTGGTGAGGCAAGGCCAAGGGTTCTTCAGGGTGTAGATACATCTACATGGTAAGTAAGGTCTGTTGATTTGTAGGTGGCAGCAAGGAAAGGGAGATCTACTTAGAGTATGGTTGTGTACTTGGTGTACTGGCAGCGTTGTTACTTATTGGTGGAGGTGAACAACTCTGTGTTTGAGTTGATTGTTGTGACCATGATGAGAGAGTGAAGTGTTGGAGGAGAATTACAGGTGAACCCTAGATGTGTGGGAGCTCTAGAGGAGTGGGAAGAAGAAGTGTGGCATCTTCTTTATTGTATTTTCTTCTGAGTGATTATTAATACAATTGTGTATTGTCTCTCATATCATGTGTTGTTTCATATTTCTAGTTACTTATTCATTCTGGTTAAATTCTATGTTTAGTTGCTTATACAAGAGGTAATCATATATACTCTTATTGAGGAGTAGGATCCTGACAGTTGGTATCAAAGTAGGTTGAGCAAGTTGACCAGGTTGGTACCAACTTGACATTTGGTATCAGAGCTTTTGGTTGGGTTGACTAACAAATGGTTCAGATCTGGTTAGTGTTTGTTGATTATAGGTTACTCATAGGGGTTTTTGATTGAGTGGGAGTATAGCAATGGCAGAAGAAAGTAAGCTATGAATGGAGAAAATGAATAGCACGAATGGTCTGATTGATGGAAAGAAAGAGCAGGTAAAGGAAGATTATTGGTCGATAGAAGATTAGCATGTAGAAGCAGATGTTGCAAGTGATGTAGCACAGGATGCTCTAGATAAAGTAGAATCTTAGTTTATAGATTCTTTTGCCTCTTTCCATGCAACCTGAAATAGAGCATCTTTTCAAGAGTATGTCCAGGGAGACTTTGGAGAGATTTATTTAGGGGTTGGTGAACCTTGTCAAATTGATGGCAAAGGGGAAGTGAAGCTAAAATTGTAGACAGGTAACACACAGGTGTTGAAGAAGGTCATGTAGGTTCCAATCTTGGAGATGAGTCTAATTTCTTTAAGAAAGTTGGGTGATGAGAGATGCACAGTAACTCTCACAGTGGATGCACTTGAATTAGACGGTGGTAAGAAAGTAGGTATCCTTTATCTATCTACATATATTACTGATTCACCTTCTGTTGTAGAGATGTGGCTTTGTAGGCTTGGTCACATATGTAGGAAGGGAATGCATGTTCTTAAGCGGAAGATAGATATCTTTGATAAACTTAAGAACTGGAAAGCCTTGGTGTTCATGGAGGAGATGACGGACAAAGATCAGCTGAGGGGACTAAATTATTCTGAGTAGGGCTGTGTTAATATGGACAAGGGTTTGATCCAAAAGGAGCTCATGAGTAAAAATTCATCACTCACAAGTAAACACAGGTATCGACATCGGTCAGGAGGAACCAACGTCGAATAGATAGGCACCGATGTCAGTTATGTGCAGATCAATAGAGTCGGTGGTGTCAGGCAGTAGGAACCGATGTCAGTCAGACAAGAATCAATGTCAACAAAAAGGACACTAGCATCGATCAGGGAACTAATGTCGGCAGTCAAGATCAGTCACAGGGAATCGACGTCAGTCGGGTGCAGATTGGGAGGTGGCCAAGATCGGTCACTAGAACAAATGTTGGGCAGATAGCAAGCTGTCAAGGAGTGTCAAACACCCATATGGAGGACTGAAAGGGTATGTGGACCTCATATTCATTGTTCACCTTCTTACTAGTTGCTTATTGATGGTCAAGACCAGGAAGACGTGAAGAGGCAATGCAGGTAGAATCCAAGAAACAGTGGGAGCATGGCATGAATTCTTACAGAAGAGAACCAAACAGGAGTTTGTTGGTGGAGTTGTCAGCTGAAAGAAAGCACTAAGAGAGGAATGGATTCCCAAGTTAAAGAAGAGAGTGGATGGATATGTCAGATGGAAGGCCAGGGTATATGGTCTTGAGGAAGCTGCAGGATAGTGGTACAGGTTTTGACAGGTGGATGACAAAGCAAGGCTTTAGTCAATGTCACTGTAACTATTGTGTTTGTCTTTACTAGGTTGGATGATGATTACAACATTATCCTGTTACTGTATGTAAATGGTATACTAGTTATAGGTTTAGACATATAGGGTTTTGCTGAGCTAAGGGTAAGGTTAGTTCAGTGGCATGTCATGAGGAATTTGGAGCAGCAAAATTCTTTGGCATAAGAGACATGGAGATTTTTTGTCTCTAGTGGGAGCTGATGTGAAGAAGGTGTTGGTGAGGTTCAAGATGTAGGATGTAGAACCGATAAGCACATCAAGGGCTAGATAGTTCAAGCTGAGCTTAGAATAGTGTTTGAAATCACATGAGGTCTAGTGTAGACCTAAGTTTTCCCAAGCAGTGGGAGTTGTCAAAAAGTTTGGAGCCAATTCGTGGAAGGAGCACTGGAGAGCAGTTCAGTGGATTCTCAGGTATCTGAGAGGGACTAGCAGTAGGTTAACATGTTATGCAAGGTTAAGGACTTCACTACATGGATATGTAGGTTTGGATGTGGTAGGTTACTTGGATGACAGGTAGTGTACCACAAGGTGTGTGGTGGTTGGTCTTCAGGATTGAGCTTGAAGAGGGATACAAGCCAGGAAATAAATTAGATGGTGTATAGGTAAAGGTATAGTTGTAGTTGTTTATCTCCAAGTGGGAGATTGTTAGGTTGTGGAGCTAAAAGCTTTAACTGTTGCAAACATGGAGGAGGTTGCTGAGTTCCAGGGAGACCGGCATTGGCAGCCGACATTGGCAGGTGTGAACTGAAAGACAACCAGCATCGGTAGAAGGTCGGCCAACGTCGGTCACCTCTAGGTAGACAGGGACCGACGTCGATTGCCTGTGGTAGTTCTAAAACTGTTCATTGCACAGACAGTTAGTTCATTGAATCGAGAGTTTACATGTAAAGACTATTTTTGGTCTTGAGTTGCGAGTCTAATTATTGTAATTAAGAATGTCTAATTATTGTATGCATGAGATCTATATAATAGACTCATGGGTTGTATTGTAAAAGTGTGCTAGAAAGCCATTATGCCTGAAGAGAGAGTTAGAGTAGCTCCTCCTAGTTCCAAAGGGGTGCTGAGTGTGTATGATCAGGGAGAGTTGTAGGTTGTGCAAGTTCTACTAGGAGATCCACCGGGGTACTAGTTGAAGAATCATGAGGACTTGGTGAGGCAAGGACAAGGGTTCTTCAGGGTGTAGAGACATCTACATGGTAAGTAAGGTCTATTGATTTGCAGGTGGCAGCAAGGAAAGAGAGATTTACTTGGAGTATGGTTGTGTACTTGGTGTACTGGCAGCGTTGTTATTGACTGGTGGAGGTGAACAACAACTCTATGTTTGAGTTGATTGTTGTGACCGTGATGAGAGAGTGAAGTGTTGGAGGAGAATTATAGGTGAACCCTAGATGTGTGGGAGCTCTAGAGGAGTGGGAAGAAGTGTGGCATCTTCTTTATTGTATTTTTTTCTAAGTGATTATTAATACAATTGTGTATTATCTCTCATATCTTGTGTTGTTTCATATTTCTAGTTACTTATCATTCTGGTTAAATTCCATTTTTAGTTGCTTATACAAGAGGTAATCATATATACTCTTATTGAGGAGTAGGATCCTGATAGTAACTCATAAATTATAAAAAAGACTATTTTTTTAGCCTATGAGCAATATGTAGGCATTCAGAAGGATAACAAGATGGTGGCTTTGAACCGTTTGAAGGTAAATGAGAATCTGGTGGATTTGGGTGCAACATCAAGCGGTTCGATTTAGTAGCTAGAGAAGTATAAAATTCACATAAATCAGGGGAATCTTGTGGAATTAATAATTCTAGAATAGTTGGTTAGTTTGTTGGCTTTTGGTTATTAATAGTCATTAGATTAGTAAGATAGTAATAGAAATATTTATGTATTTAACGATGCTTTGGTAGTATTTTGTTTTGTTAATAGATTAGTCATATGCCTCAGCATGGAAGGATGCTGAGCCAGACTATTTTGTTTTTGTTGAATCTTTTTTGTCAAAGGGCTTAGGACCCTTATAATTCTCAAGTATTGAACAAAAAAAATATGTTTATTTTTGTATTATATAATTTATGGTATTTAATAAATTATTCATATCATATAAATGAAAATTTATTATTAAACTAGTAGTAAATATAATGATTATACCATTAATAAATAATGTATCAATATACTACCAGTTGACATAAATCAGTGAATAAAAACAATTAAATAAACTACTAAATGATGGCAATTAAAAAATAAAATAACTAAATTTACTCAAAATTCATGGAAATCAGTTAATTAAAATGACTAAATATACTACTAATTTATGTCAATTAATAATTAAATTGACTAAATATACTATCAATTGACAGAAGTCAATGAATAAATATGACTAAATATATGATCAATTGATGACAAAACAACGATTAAAATGACTAAATATACTACCAATGGACATAAATCAGTTAATACAAATGACTAAATATACTACTAATAGATGGAAATCAATGAATAAAAATGACTAAATATACTACCAATTGATGATAATTAATAATTATAATGACTAAATAAATGACTACCATGATTAAATAAATGACCAATTAATAACATTCAATGACTAAATATACTACCAAAATGATCAATCAAAACAACCAATAAATGACTAAAAATGGTTTAGTCATAAAGTTGGTCACGTTATAAATGATCGACAATAAACTACTAATGGTCATGTGACCAAACTTAGTCATTTATATGCAATTTTTAGTAATTTTTTGTCATTTATTTCTATTTTTCTAGTAGTGAGAAAATTACGTATACGATATATCCTGGGTAAGTGGATTGTTGAGAGCCATCCACATGTCACCATCTAGCTAATCTGGAGGGGATATCAAAAAATTTACTTATATAGTTTATCCCAAAAAAGTGAAGCAGTGAGAGCCATTCATGTGTCATCATCCTATTAGTCTAGAAGTGAGATTAGAAGAGTTCTTCATACACACTATCATAGGCAAACAAATCACTGAGATCCATCTACATGTCATCATCCTACTAACCCATAGGTGATGCCAGTAGATTTTTTCACATAGACTATCTCAAGAAAGAGGATCATTGAGAGTCATCCATATATCATCATTTTGATAACCTGATGGTGATGTCAATATAGTTTTATGTACAAATTATCCTAAGCAAGTAGACCACCAACAGTCATCCATGTGTCACCATCTCAATAACCAGGAGGTGATGTAAGTAGAATTCATTGTATGGTTTATCTTGGGTAAGTAGAGTATCAAGATATATTCATGTGTCATCATCCTACTCACCTAGAGGTGACATCAATATAGTTACATGTATAGACTATCCCAGGTAAGCAGAATGCTGAGAATCATCCACATGTCATCATCCTATTAGCCTATGGCCAAAAAAACAAAGTACAATAGACCATAAATGAAGTAGTGATACATACACATGTGTTCCTTAGACATATAAGAGAATAACAAGACACAAATGCTAAACTTGAAATCATGAAAAAGAGACATATATCATATTATGTTGACTAAGCATCCAAGAACATGTAAAATAAACCACATGGAAATAAAAGTCGTAAAAGTTGGTGTTATGCAATTCAAATGAAAATAATAAATAATAAATGGAGTGAAAGTCACTGTTACAATTAATTCATGATAAATTAATATATTTAATTATAATAGTCAGTACATCAAAAGCAATATAGTTTGAATTGTCATATTTAGTCTAATCACATCTCTAAAATATGTATTAGTACAAATACAGACTGGGCTTGCATATGTGCCACTTTCAATTTTATTATCTATAACTACATTGATGGCAAATTTAGGTGTATCATGTTAGGTATAAGATTTTACATTAATAGTTACATTTGATATTTACTAAGAGATAAATAGTATTTTATGTGAGTTAGTTATATTTGGGTAGAATATATTTGATAGTCATAATATTGTTACAATAATATTATGTTTATAGGTTTATGAGTTATAATAAGGAGTCAGGTGAGAGATTTATGGATATTATAACTCCTTAATTATAGGAAATAGTTTTCCTATATAATTATAATCACTTGTATGGTTTTAATATATAATATAATATTATTATGGTATGATAAAATATTTTTCTCTATGTATTCAATTTTTTGTGCTTAGATCTTAACCAGTTTCAATATCTGGTATCAGAGTAGAAAAAGTCCAAATGAGAGTCCTATGAAATGTTTGACCCATGATTCAATCTTAATAGCATCAAAATAATCATGCATCTGTGATGAATAAATACCTATAGAATTTTGTTTTATCTACATTGTGAAGACTGCATTTAGATTTCTAGATCTATGTGTAGACCCTATAGAAATGAAATAAGATTCAGCTTCTCTCAAAATCTCTAGAGCATGTTAGATCAAGTAGAAGGTAAAGGTACTCTAGGAAGGTAGTCAAGTAATGATTAGATTGGCTGGAATGCCCATTTAAAATGTAGTTTGGAATATATTTGTGATCACCTTAGACCTTGCATTACAATACATTGTAAGCCATGATGAAATCATTCTCTGCTCAACCTATTTTTAGATTGAATCAGTTGTTTTTGTCATTTTATGCTAATCCAAATCCATTAGTATTTGGCTAAGGATATTAATATCTATAGTATTAATCAAGACATCACCAAACGTGTCCTTATCTATGCATACAATCATCACTTAGTTCATACATTATCAATGTGTCATCTTGATGCATGCAATTACATGCTTGAACTCTTGGCAGATTCACATAGAGTTAAGTCTCGATCCTATTTTCACCAAATAAACATGCATGACAAAATATTTGGATAAAATATTTCACTTTTGCTAGTGTTATGGAGTTAAATATCTATAAATTATGTGATTTATTTATTAAAGTTAATGAGTTTAAATGTTAATGCGTTCAGTTTTGTTTAAAGGTCTTTTAGAATTGAGAGTCCAAATTTATTTAGAATAACATTTGTATATTTTAAAAAGTAGAGTTCATAGGTTTATAATGCGTTCATTTATTTTTTAGTGTCAAAAGTCTAGTTTGTTTATATTTGTAATTAATTCTTTACAAATCTAATTTAAGTTATTGAGTCATTGTCTCATCAAAAGTCTAGTTCAAGTTTAGTATGTTAATAATTTATGTTAGTAGTTAAATTTGTAATTATAGCTTTTAGTTATATTATAAATTTAATTATATATTTAAATTATCAAAAATAGAAAAGTTAAAAAGGTCTTTATGTTATATGTATAAAAATACAAAGTGTCGGTCCAAGTTAAATCGTTTTGTTAATATTTTCAAAATATTAAAAAATAAGTCAAAGTGTTAGTTTTATGTCAAAATTTTAAAAATCAAAGTTAATTGTTTGTACAAAGATGTATTATCATTTGTACATGACATCCTAAGTCAAATGTCATCAAATGTCAAATGCATGCAAATTATGGGGGGAATTTTCCTCAACAAAATCATGCACTTGAGCTTCATCGACATTCTTGCTTAGTAAGTAGTATCGCCTACTAGAAGGAGGAAATGAAAACTGAAGGTTGTAAAGCCTCTCAATAGTCACCAATGATGGGGTCCAATAAGATTTGGTGACATTAATAGTGTGGTGTGTTTTTATAGTTTTTTCTATGTATTTTCAAAATAATAACATAATAATATGCTTGTTAAAGATATGCAATTCCAAACATAATTGTTTGATGTAAAAATATTATGAGCACCAATGTAAGTTAGTTCATGGATCTTGAAAGGGTTTGTAGTAAAGATCTAGAAAACCACAGGAGGTGAACAATAGTTAGAAAGAGGTTCCTATTCATGTCAAGGTTTATGGTAAACCTATAAAACCATGGGAGTAGTGAGGCTCTCTTTATATCAAGATCATGAGCTAAATAGGGCACGCTACAAGGGGTGAACATACTACAAGTGAGAGTGTGAATTTTTTTGGACCATGTAAAAACTAAGGGAGGAAATGTTGGGAATTAGCTATTATATTAACAGTTACATTTGATATTTATCAAGAGATAAATAGTATTTTATGTGAGTTATATCTGGGTATAATATATTTGATAGTCGTAATATTGTTACAACAATATTATGCTTATAGGTTTGTGAGTTATAATAGGGAGTCAAGTGAGAGATTTATGGAGATTGTATCTCCCTAATTATAGGACAATTTTCCTATATAATTATAATCACCCATATGGTTTTAATACATAACAAAATATTATTATGGTGTGATAAAATATTTATTCTCTATGTATTCAGTTTTTTGTGCTCAAATATAAACCAGTTTCAATATATCAGTAGTTAAAATGCTTATTCTAGTTGTAACTCAGGTTACAATGATAATTCTATCCACTTCAATTCTAAAAAATGTTACCACATTGATTTCTTTTTCCACCAGTTCCACATCAGTACCCTTCTAAAATATGTATGTATTTACATGTTTTGACTAATTTAGAACATTGGTTCCTAATTTATTCTACACATATATTATATTTTAGTCATAAAATTCTATTCTGATCAAACACTTTTGTACATGCATGATTTTCATGATAGTTAGCATACAATGTTATTTCTAGAGATGTAAATTTAGAATTTGCTTGAAAGATGAGGCATCCCCATCCCAAGTTTATTTTTATTTGTATCTTCCCAATCTCAAATGGGGGAGAATTTTGGCTATTAATATTAATAGTAAATTTTAAGGAAAGTTATACAATTGGTATTGATATGCAAATCTTGATTCTTATCTAAACCTATGGATTTTGTAAGAAGTTCTATCATTCTAGTATCCTAGTCTCTTGGTTGTGCATGAGTTGTCTTTTCAATATAGTTATTCATATTGATCTATTATTAATTTAAATGCCTTTTTTGTATTAATCATAATCTCCCCTTACAGAGATACAAATGCAATCCTAAAAACACAACAACCTTTGATTGTATATACTTATGTTTAATGTATTTCTTATTTCCTTAGACTCTTAACTATGCTTGATTGTTGGTGTGCTCTTAGTAGCTTGTAGTAGACATTGATTTTTTATTACTTATCTAAATTTTAGTTCAATTGATAGCTTAGAAAGATTTCATCTTTTTTGGTCTATAAGCCTTCTTATCTTCCCTACTTTGCCCTCTTTTTTTGATTTTTGATGGGTTATTATTATTATTATTATTTTAATATAACATCACTATAAATATATATTCTTGGATGTTAATTTGATCAATTGAGTGAATTTACCTTGATGGGATGTAGGTCACATGTTGTTATTCTATAACTTGGTTAATCTGAAACCACTTACCTACAATTCATGTCTTGGAGTGATTAGTCAATGATCCTAAAATAAGAGGGTGAAAACCCATTGTCTATGGTGTGCATAAAACCCACATCAACAAACCCTATTAGCACTAAAATATACATCTAATGGTCAAAAAAATGAAAATGACATAACTAGTTTGGCATGAGCCAAGGGGAAGAAGGGCCCAAACAAGTCTACCAAAATTGTACAATGATGCTTCACACATGTTTGGTCTATAACAATAGGCTCTATAAAAGTATAGTGCATAAATAGACACTCTAAACAAGGAGGGTAGAGTGGTGTAAAACTAAATAAGGGAAAAATTGACAATAATATGGTGATGGGAGGATTTGCAAGGATGAATAAAAGTTAGAAAATGTGCTAATAACAATTAATTTAAATCACTAATTAATAAGTACACAAAAATACTTGAAACATATAATTTAAATACTAATAAATAACTAAGTGCCATTTATAAGTGTCTCACAAACATGGTTAGAAAATGTAATGATAAAAAATTACTCATAAAATATCCTTGAGGACCAAAGTCAATTAAAATTGGTCTAATTGTAGGAACTTAATTTATGTGTTATGGATCATTGGTTTATATTATGATTTTATTGGAACATATTTCATGTGTTTTTCTTATCTTTTGATATGTTATTTTATTTTCATTTGAATTATGACAATTGTGACACTTTTGACTCTATGTTTCTCTTTTTGACTCTCTTTTCTTATTTGTGTGGCCATGTCTAATTTCTCTTCTACTTATTTCTATTTATCCCCATTTGTTTTCAATTTTTGTGAGTTTTTTGGTTATTTTAAGGACCATACATTATGGTTTTGGTTAACCAAAAACATATTACATTCCTATTCATCTACCATTTTTGGGTCCTTTGATCCTTACTTTTTATATCTTGATGTTTGAGACCCCTTTTTAGGATTTTATTGTATGTTATGTGTCAGATTACACACTTATAGGGTCCTAATTTAAATTCAAAAAGTCTATAAATACATAAGTAAATTATTAAAATTAGAGACAAAAATTTACACTTGATCTATCTCTTTAAGTTGTAAAAAACAATTATTTCATTTATTGAAGTAGAACCTTTATATAAAATAATAATTCAAGCATTAGAGAAATATTACTAATTTTTGCATTTATATAAAGGTTAAGGGTTGGGAGACTTTCATTGCACATTAATACCTATTAATTTGTATTATACTTGAGTGCTTATTGTCAAACTATTAACTTCTTGGGGGCATAATAATAATTGAGGAATAACACATGCCCCCTTTCACGCTTCAAAATTTTATAGGTTTTAAAGGTGTTGTGATATGATTAGGGTTTATATAATGAAGATCAATGTTTTAGAGAGTTAATTATAATCCTAGAAAAGTGAGATAGGTTTTTGGAGTCTATGAGTAGAGAAACAAGATCATAAAATTTGTTTCATAGAATATTATAAGTTTTAGGAATATATTGTATGATAATGATAGTGTTGGGATAAGAGTGTATGATTTTTGCCATCTATTATTTTTTGTGACCATCACACCTTAATTTCATCACTGAAATCATGGAATCTCTTTCTTTTTTGCTCTAGAAATCTGGTCTCTTAATTTAATGGAATGTGGACCTATTTGTTTGTTGATTTGTTTTGAAAAAGTTTCCTTGATAAGTTGTAGTCATGATGTTGCATTGGCTTTACTCTTTCATCTAAGTCTAGACTTAAAGTTTCTATCTTGTGAATTTGGCATAAAAGATGTTGTAGCTGAAGCTTACTAATATTTGAATTTTTCATGAATCTAATAAGTCATTACCTACTTGATTTCTAATCTAAAATGCATTTGAAATTTCCATTTTGGAGGCCATTTTGCCTTGGATTTAGGTAGATTATCTAATGGTTTCTAGTTTTTCATAACCTTTTCTCTAGCAATCTAGTCCACATCTACTCCTTTTTCAAATTAAAATGACTAAATTTTTTCAAGGTTTTATTTTGAAACTTAGTCACTTTCATTTGAATGGATCAAATTTAGCTTTAAGTTAGGTAAAAGAACTATTATTATTATTATTATTATTATTATTATTATTATTATTATTATTATTATTATTATTATTATTATTATTATGTTGTAGACTTGTTTATTTTTACCTTTCTTTTAATTTGTTACTAAGTCATTTTGGGACAATATTTCATAATTTAAAGTCTAATGGATACCTTTTTGTTTCATAGGCTACTGGTCACTTTCCCTAGGTAATCAAGGAGATAACACTTGTCTCTCAATCTCTTCCTTAGGAACTATTATACTTGGTCATTTTGTTTTAATCTTTTCGATGTTAAGGATTGAGCCACATGTCAGTATCTAGTTTCCTTGCTTCCCTAGGACCTTCCATCTTTTATTCTATGTCCTTAGACTTTATAGATGAGTGATATCTTGATAGGTGTCATGATCTAGGCTCCATGATTAATCATGTATCCTAGATCCATGATCTAAGCCTTTGACCTTTCGTATGCACATGATCATGCCACGTGGCTAACTCTAATGCACTACAACGGCATAATAGTTTGTATACTTCTAGGCAATGTTTAAGCTCTTGGATGCCTAGGATCATGCCACAAAGGATGATATTATTTCCTCACTCCTTCAGATAGTTTTTATGTTACAATCCTTTGGTTAGGCCTCATAAATAAGTGATATCTTGACAAGTGTCAAGATATTTATAAACTAATACTATAGAAGCAATTGGCCTAGGTGAATGATCAATTTAGCTGTAGATGAGCAAAAAACTTCCATGTGATATGGACTGCTAGCTAGACAACACATGGACTTCATGTTAGCATCAAATGAGCCTAAGTTTGATGGTTATCTAGCTCATCAAAACTTTCAAAGGATCAAAATGTTACTCTTTGGGATAAAGTATTTATATTTAACTAATTTTATTAATTGTGGGTCCATTTATTCCCCTAAGTAGATTAAAATTGACTATGTTTTTTTCTATTTGATCTTTAGACTTAGTCATTTTATCCTCTAAGTGGGTAATTTTGGATATGTATTTAGAAAAAGGCCTCATTTTAATTGTTAATTCTATGATATTTTTGCCTTAGTCACATTTTTGTTCAAATTAAAAATTTGAAAACTAATGGTTAGATTTTTGTCTCATAGGTTTGGATCTTTTGAGGGGCCACCACCTATCAACATCTTAGGACTCTAGGGTAGTTAGGAAAATTGAATATCAAGTGAGAACCTACATAACTATGGGTTCCAAATATCTTTCCACTTATCAAGATATCGATGCAACATCACCAAAGAAATTTTAGAGTGACTTGGGACTTCTGCCAAGCTCCAGGTTGGTGGAAGGTTAACATGTAGTAGGACCTTGGTGAGTCATGGACACACTATATTTATTAAGTAGTGATAGGTGGAAATGTAGTATGATATTTATAAGGAATATACATAGATCTACATGAAATAAATAAGAGAATGAACTTGATGACCATCTTGACCATCTAGGCCATCCATATTAAAAGTTTAGATTATGGGTCCAATCAGATCTACATAATTAAGGACATTGACAAAATGCCAAATGGATAGCACTTTGGTCATTCAAAGTGCCATAGAGGAAAAAGAAGCATTTGTTACCCACACTACTTACACATAATATCTCAAGTGAAGACACACCCATCCAAACTTCACATGTCAACTTACAGAAGCTCAACCTCATTGACTCATCATTAGCATCTCCTCTAGGATGAGGTCTACATTATACCTCTCATCGATGTTACTTAGTTTACAATGGATGTCTATTCCATCTATTTTGAGATAGATAATATTATAACATAATTATGTTTTACCATTTTAGGCCATGATGGCCAAGAGTGGGATCTCATGTCTCTTGCAAGCTAGACACATATCTCCCTTTTATATATACTTCTACTCAGTATATTAAAAGAGTCAAATCTATTTGAAAACAAACATTATTAGTGTATACATCATAATTTTGTCAAGAAAACACAATTACTATGTATTTTGTTTCTCTTTCACATGAAGGTATTAGTGATGAATATAGCCCTTGTTTGCATGGTCAATTTGGGTCTTTTGATCTTTCTTATGTCTTATTTTCCCTATTTATTACACCCCTAATGGTCTTGAGTCACCTCCTCCCAGTCAAAAGGACCCCTAGCCCATCTTGTCTAGTCTTAACTATGTTTTTAGGCCTTAGAACACTAACACCATTATTAGGATAATAGTGCCATGTGGTGTTAGTGTCTAATTATGACTATAGTGTCTGATAAGCATTTTGTCTTGTGTTATGGGTCTTAACCCTATCTTGAGCCTTATCTTATGTTTTTATCTATCTTTCATAAATTATTAGCTAAAAAAAAATATCTTACATTCAAATCAAAGTTATTTATATATAAAGATCCTCAAAAGGCATTTTACATCTTTCACTTGTTATTCTAACACATAATTACATAAAAATCATTAATGGTACAACTCAATACTCTTCATACTACTCAACTATTACATTTAGAAATTATGTACTTGATCAAAGAAGGGCCTAAGTGAAATTCATTCTAGCATACCATGAATGTTGATTATGCATATTACCTAAGGGATAAATACATGCATTCTTAAACCCCTAGCATTGAGGTTCATGTAGCCAGTGGCCAGGACAAAATGGGTTCTACTTCGTGTGATTATAATATCCCACAACCCAATTTTTCCTTTTATTTTGCATTTGATTTGGTTTTTTCATGTGTGTAGGTACTCATTAGGGTTTTATAATATATGAAATGAAAATAGTGACATAGGAGAACTTCTAAAATACATAGAACTACCTATAGTTCCCCCAAAACCTCTCATAGCTTCCGTGAAAGTTGCAAATAGTTCCTCCAAGAGGGACACTAGCTCCATGATTGGGAATTTGTGAAAGGTGGTGCTATTATCCACATAATGAAACTAATATCTAAATCCATATTTAAGATAAATTCATAGAATGAAAGGTACCTGACCAATTCTCTAGCCTATTTCAGCCTCCTAAGTCACATAAATACCTGTTTGCTCTAGATAAGTTATCTTTCTTTACATCTTTGCTATTTTGGGAAAGGCTTGTCAAATCAAATATTTTCCTATTTTCATTCCAATTTATTATTTTAATCATCCCTTTAATAACATAGGATTTACATTCTCTAATTCCTAAATGGTTAAAACATTTGGTGAACCTGTTTTACTTTAAATATTGCTTAAAACCCTAGTTTTGCCTAGGGTTTACCTTCTTCCAATTTTTACATACTAGATTAAGATTACAAACTTCTATTTTTTTGGCACAACATAGATCATTAAAATTAATCCTATATTAGGTTTTCATTAATTTAATACAATTTTTTTTTAAAAACAACCCTTATTCAAACCCTAGATCCACATATTAGGTCCCTATACATCTAAATACTAACATTTAGGGTTTCAATTACAATCCTAGTTTCTTCTACACATTGGATTAAACATTTATCATAGTTGCATATATACCTATGTTAGATTACATTATCTCTCTTGTGTGCTTTATATTCATTATTTACATTGTCTTCTTTGTTAAGTTTAAAATGGCATCCAAAAAGCCTCTTACCTCTCACCCAATTGATGGATTTCTAATTTTTCTCTCATAATTGTAATAATGAATGGACAAATTTTCAAGATTTCACATTATCACATTATAATTATTTTATTTATAATGATGATGATGACTATTTTTGTAATGATGGATATGAGAATTATTATGAGCATGATAATGAAAATATTGATGAGGATATACTAGATATATCTTCGTCTATTTCCTCTCCCTCTTCTCTTACACCTCAAAATCAAAGTAAAAATATAATTCCAAAAGAATCTCTTATTGGTATTGCTTTGTTCTAATGTGACCCTAGCTTCTCAACTACTTTCGCTACCTCTTTATTTAAATTAAATTAATATAAGTGCAATACATGAAATACACTTTTGCATGATTCAATTAAAGTAGACAAAAAAAAAATGCATCTTCTTTACCCTTCTCAGTTAAATTCAAAAAGCATGTACCAAGGATATTACACCTTTTACCAATGCATAAAATAATATATAAAAAATTATTTTATCACCTTCTTTTACATTTCAAGCTTAATGCAATGATTCCTTGCAACATATTGATAATGCAAATGTCTCTAACTCTTCTACTACATGTCATAATATGTGAAATGAAAACATGATTTCTACTTATTCTACCCTTGACTCCAAGATCAAAATTAATAATCATTCATGCACCCCACACATAGCTACTGAATAAATGCATTGCATTGCACCCACACATGATGACACATTGCATAGTAGTAAAAAATTAAAATCTTCTCTTACTCTTTCTCTTAGTGAGCATGTGAATGATACTTCTTATAATCTTACTTCTACAAGTTAATTACACTCTAATTTTGATGAACCTTGGAATAATGATGATTACTATGATATTGGTGAAGAAGACATGGAGTCTACACCTATTTCTCATCCTACTTCACCTATTTCTCATGTTCAAACAAATGCTAGGTCACATGTTAAAACACACACACACACACACACACACACACACACACACACACACACACACACACACACACACACACACACACACACACACACACACACACACACACACACACACACACACACACACACACACACACACACACACACATATTATTATTATTATTATGTTCATAGTTTAAATAACTTACATTCACATGATAATAAAGTACATTTTAGTCCATTAGTGTGTTATACTTATTTTCAAATTAAAAAGATAAGAAATACCAATGAATCTCCCTCAACCCCCTTACTACAGTAAAACCTATTTCTCAACCTAATCTAAATGAGGGTTATAGCTCATTTACCTCTAACTAGGTCCAAGCTATCATATCTCTAAAGGTTATAAAGAGAAAACCAATCCTCAAAAAATGTTAATAATGCAATATACCAATGGCTGAAATAAATAACAAAATTAAAAAATTAAATGAAACTCTTGATGATGATAATATACCTTCACAAGAGGTCATATCCTTGATGCATGATGTGGGTGCTTTACAATAACAAGTACATGATCTCACATTGTAAAGTAAAGCATGTCACTCATGGGAGAATTCCAATGCCATCCATAATAATCCCATCCCATGTATAATTTTTTATGCAACAATGCCATCAAAGTTATAGATATCGACATTACAAAAGTTTGGTAGACATGGAGATTCATACCTGAATCTCTAAGCTTATAGGAAAGCTATGGATCATGTCACTAATAGTTTGATTCTCTTATAGTTATTTCCTTAGAATTTAGAGGGTTGGGCAATAGAGTGGTTTCATCATTCACTCCTTATTGGTTTACTATACACATAAAATTAGTTACAAGAGATCTTTCTCATGCATTATATTCTGAAAAAGGGACCTTGAGTCACATATGAGAGGTTGCCTTCACTACACCAGGGCCAGTCTCAAATAGTAAATGAATATATTCTATGATTCAAAACATGTATGCATCAATTGACCTACCAGATGATAGATTAGAGGTATAATACATTTTTGGTAGAGGCCCCATTCTTCCTCTTAAAGATAAATTGCTATATGAGACATCCTAATCATTCAGACATCTATGTTACACAACTCTAGGATTAGAGAAAATTTCTAGACTAGTTAAGACACATTTAGAGATAGACCTGGATTTAGATTTCTCACAGTCATAATCATCTAACATAGTACAAGGACCTACTCCACTCTTGATTAATAAACTAGTGTAATAGAAAAAACCAATAAAAATAATAAATAAGGGCAAAGAGACACTTCACAAAACACCTCTTACAATGAGTAGAGCATAGGACACACATAGAGGGGTTATACAATTTTCAAATATAGATATGCCTCATGACATTTTTATTAAATTATTAGATAAGGAGAATATCACACTTACTCCTAATAATAATCATCCAACACACTATTTGCATAGAGTAAAAAATAATCCATATTATAATTTTCATAAGATGAATCAACATTTAGACAATCACTATTATGCACTCTGAGATTATATTGACCAATATGTCAATAGAGGCATTATAACATTCACATAGTGGACACCAAGATCTCTATCTCTTTAATCTCCTTTATCACACTCCTTTATCATATATTTATCCCAGGATGTTTCATTTGAATAGCCATTGGTTACTCATTATATGAGCCATATGGTTTTGAGGACACCTATTTATGAGCAATCTTACGCACCATATATTCAATAGAGATGGAAGATATTTCATAGAGATTAGAGCACAATCTTAGTTTTCATACCAATTAAGATATTTGGAAACAATCACAAAGATCATAACATAGTCTCAATTCACACACCAATTAATATATTTGGAAACAATCACATAGGTTGGAGCATAGTTTTAGTTTACACACTAATTAATATATTTGGAAATAATAAAATAGATTAGAGTAAAATTTTATTTCACATGTTAATCAATATATTTAGAAATAGTAAAAAATATTAGAGCACAGTCTTAGTTCATCCACCAATAAATATATTTTCCAGAGATCATAGATCTCAGATCATAGTTTCAACACAAAATTCAATCAATCTCTTTACTACAAAGTCTACACACCTAGCCACTAATAGTGTATCACACGTAGTATCAATTATAGAGTCTAATTATACATCAACACAACATGATCAATATGGTTGTTTTTTCACCATGCCATCTGGGTTTAGATAGTACATAATATAGTTACATGATCTACTCATAGATATCCTATGAAACACTTATAAAACCTATACTAATAAATAACATTCCTAGTCTACTACACATGTCTAATTAAACATTTTTAAATAGATTTATTACCATTACTTATACAAATACCATATTCCAATATCACCATTTAATATAATCAAAATAATTAAACACATGTGAACATGCACAATATAACTAGATCAAGATACCAATATACACAATTCCCATATAACTACAACCATCCATATATATAACTTAGAATATAGTTTCAATACAAATATTATACATCACTCAATAATACAAACATGGCCACTAGGACCATCCTCCTCACTCTCCCTCTCAAACATATCCATATTAGAACTGGAGGCCCCATTATCCCTTTATGAACTTAATTGATGCCTATGTTTACTCTTTCTCTCACATACCGCACTCAGATTAATAATAAACTCCACATGCTATCACCATATATGTATATAATTATCCACTATTCAGATACTTTCCCCACCCAGAGAATCAAGTGTGGGCATGGTTTGTCTCTATAACTCCATGCATGCTTCATCATTGTTTGTAGTCACTTGCATATATGTTGTATTAGTTATAGAAACTTGATCAAATAAATGGGTATGAACACAAAAAACATACATGGCCCTCTCCACTAATCCATCATCCATAACATCATCAAGAATATGTTATGTTAGTACATGAAACATAAAACTTATGGTGGTCTCCTAATACTCATCATCACCTAAACCTGTACATACCTACATAATGCATCAAATACTTAACCAAGTTGATAAGTAACCACATACATATAATATACAAACATATGATAAAAACTTACCATTGAAAACCCTAAGGGATTCCACATCTACTACATCTTCTACAATAATCCCACCTCTCAAAAATAGAGGTGCTCATCTGTGTTCTCTCTACCAGGATGTATAGGCATCGATAGCTCCTATATCTTCTAAATTTAGTATGTCAATCATCAGATCTTTATATTTTAATAGAATTAGGGATGAATCTATAGTTTATGGTCTAGGCCTACTATATAGCCTCACTAGAACCTAAGAACTCCATAACCATACAACTGGCATTAAGGGCACATCTCAAGTAACATTGAATTATCATGTCACTTGATCATACTGGAACCTATCATATACATTGACCTAATGGTCATGTAGCCAATATATCACTCAAACCCATCTCAATTGAGCATCATCATTAGGCCATACCTCATATCCCTTGTATGGACTCTAGATAATGTCTCTGGATGTCAACTTGTCTATCACCTATTGACACTACATCATGATCCTCCTATGCATGCAGGTCATCCTAGTCTACCTCTATATAAATGACTGTGGGTGGGAAAAATCACCTCATTGAGGCAACCTAAGTCTACTCATTTCTATATTCTCATATTCCCAATAATGTAATAGTGTGAAAGATCCAATACCTCTTACACACATCTCCTAATTAAAATAATACAAATCCCAGTACAAGTGGGCTAGCATAGTGAGACCCAAAAGTATACAGTACCATGATCCTCTATGCCCTACACTATCTCATGCATCTTATAGGATATCTATACCCAAATCATATTTATAGACACAAACAAAGCTAATAAATTGCTATAAACTTTTGAACTGCAAAACATTTGTTATGACAATCAGTGATAATAATATATTATTATGGCTCCTCATACTATGAGTCCCTATAGACATAACAAAAAAATACATAGTGGCCTATTTTATAGCTCAATGACTAGTATCCTCTTATAATACAACTATCTACCTAGTAATAGGTAACTTTAAGACCCTATACACATCTTCTAAGGTGACAACGATCTCACAAGTGGGTAATCAAAACATGTAAGTATCTATATCCCACCTCTCACATAGTGTATTCATCATATGTTTATCTTAGGGCATCAAATCAAAATATGCCACATGACTCAGACTATCTCTCTCTACCATAACCATCTCAATGTCTATGAGGGGAAAACTTCATAAGGTATCCATCATCTGACTACTCTATAATTATCTCATGTGCACATTAACTTGCAAAAATACAACCAAATCCAACATTAGAAATTCAAAATACAAGATCAAGATACAATAATAGTAATCAAACACTAGTCATTAATAACAAGCATCACAAATTAGGCCTACTAGACACTATCATTACATATAGGATAATAACACCATGTCCTAGACACTAACACCAATATAAGGACATAAGTGCCACATTTACAAAAATGTCCCTAAACCACCATATTTCTAATAAAAATAATAAAAACTATACTACAAATGACAAAAATATGAAAAAGTATAGGCTACTTACTAGGGCAACCTCCTCCTTGGCCTAGATAAGTACCTCCACATCCTAATACTAGGTCAAAGTCACTCCTTGTCTCTTCAACATACTCTCCAGCTCAGTACAAATAATAACTATCAAATCAAATGATTTAAATGAATTGTCAAACTAATCAACTAACCTATTTAAGTCACATTTATAAAATGCCACCCTACTAAGTGTTAGCAAAGGTTCTAGGTTTCACTAAAACATGATAATTAAGGGGATAGGGTGTGAAAAGTGACATAAGGATCTTGCAGAAGGATTTAATCAAGGATTTGAGTCTTTGAGCAAGGTTTATCATAGAGAAATATACTTGTTTAAAGGTTCAATGCACAATAGGAACTACTTATATATAAGAAGAGATTTATGAATCAAAGCAATATAATGAAGAAAACATTCATAATAACATCTTAAACTCTATGATTATACCAATAAAGAACACAATTACTTAGAAGTCATATTTAAAAGATCTAATTTCAGGGATTATAACAAGGAAAACCTCATAGATCGATGTCCAATTCTATAAATACTTTGTGTGAAAGCTTTATGAGAATAATCATTACCATTATATTACTCACATACATGTCAAAATCAAAATAATCATCAACCCTTCTATTAAATTAATTAAAAATACATATAGGTATTAATTCTTATAGTTGTAACTTCCATATTTACCATGATAAAAATAAATCTCCATATCACATTCAATAGAATCTTGACCAACCTAGAGATTCTCATAACAACTCCTAACAACCTAGAAATAGAATACAACTAGAATTAACATAGGATATTCTCATACATATAAATAATTTTACATTTACCATTTACCACTAACACTTTATTAGACTTAAAATTTTGTCTCATCCTGAGACAATGTTATAGAGGGAAGAAGTCTGAATATTGAGAAAGGAGATAATATAGAAATGCATAGGACTCATAGACTTCACTCAAGCTACCAGTAAACCAATTTTCACCCCTTTCACACTACTTATCTACCATTTAAAGTTTTTAACTAAGTATCATACTAGTCTACCACCCTTATGGGTTTTCAATAGACTAGTTCTATGTAGTACTAGACAAACTTCTAAATACAAAAGAACTAAACCAAAATTTCAAAATTGATAAACCTACACAAGCATTAGTTGGATAGTGGATGCATCTTCCTACATTGGAGAGTCTATCATAGCTAACTTGGTGGAATGATCTAAGGCTCATCTACTAGTGGTGTAATGCTTGAGTCAATGAGGGCCAAATCATCCTTATAAGATTTCTAATTAAGTAGAACTTCTTGAACACTACACAGAAGACTATGTAAGGGAAATTGATTTACCATCAGCTAGTGAATATTGGTGTCAACCATATTGAGTAAAGTAGACTTCACCATGTGTACTTTGGTGGTGATTTCATCATGAAGCTAAACTATTTTATCAACTTGTTTTTGTACCTACACACTGGTGAAAGAGTTACACAACATCTGGTTTTATTAGGTATGTATATTTTGCATGAGAGTATCCCTAATACTAAGTGAGGCCTATAATGTAGCATCCATGGTATTAAGATTAGTGTTTATCACTATGATATCAATGTGTGTGAAGGCAACCATGGCAAATTTAGGCTTCCCAATGGTCTAAACTATATATAATTACTTCTTCCAGTCAAGTATCTAATGTTTAATATGCATAGCTTGAGTATGATAAGTATCTATAGTGGTTTAGTACTTGGATAAAAACTCATAGAGAACCTAAGTTTCAAATTTAATGTATTTCCCCTTTCGTATGATGCTTGATTCATTGAAGATATACCAATTAGTGGTGAGCTTGTTGAGAAGAAGAACAAGATGGTCCTTATCCATGAGTGAAGGATCCATAATCAACTAGGTGTATAGATAAGGATAGGCATCCTTTATAGTCTTATTTGCAATGTGCATCTACTACATGAATAAAAAAAATATATCTTAAAGCTCCTTAATCTATTGCTCTAATGCAACTACCTTCTATGAAATGGACTCTTAGAAAGCAAAACCTTTAATCTACTTTGACAATGATAGTTAAGAAACATCCAAAGATGTTTTGATGGTGGCAAAAGTCAAGGCAAGGTGTGTAGTAGTTGTACTTATAGGTGTCATATATAATAGAGTGATGGGAAAATAAAAAATAGTACACCATATAGAATTGGTTGACACATCCCACAACCAAATGTTAGATAGGCTTGAGGAAGCACTATCATCCCACAAGGCAATGAGAGTGTCTCATAGTTATGGTTGGAATGAATCATGAGATGGATATATTGAAATGGAACTTGATAGAGGTATCATATATTGGGCCTTCATAATAGTTACTTGGGCTTCTTTAATGCTCTTTTTCTCAATGTCCTCTTGTTCTTACTTGGCAACATCATCTTTTACCTTATTGTCCTCCTCTTCTTATGCTTTATTCTGGGCATCTTTTTGTGCCATTTTATTGGCCTCTAATACCTATGTCTTATGTTTTCATGCTTGGTCCTTATCCTATTTATATGATTGCTCTTGTATAAGATAGTTCTTCTTAAATTCCTTGACTATTTCCTTTTATTTACATTCTACATCTAATTTAACATTCTTGTTCTTTTGATTGACTACATGTTATTTTGTTGATCTTATTAGATATCTATGGCTTTGTACTATAATTTTGTCTTGTCTTCCTCCTCTTATTTTTGTTGGAGTGCCTCAACATCCTCAACTTGATTGTGAGTCTCTTCTTCTTTAGCCTATCATTGGGTTTTCTCTTATCCTACTATGCCACCTCTTCCTTATATTTAGCCTCAACCATAGCCTTGCACTTCTCTTATTAGCAGATGTGATGCTCATCTACTCTCTGCACTTCCTCATGTACAACTTGTTGTTCCTTAGTAGTCTCAGTGTCTAGTGTAACTTATTATGTGTCACTCATGGCCTCCTTAGATTTGGATGGAGAAGAGATAATGATAGTCATTTTCACTTCTACCTAAGAAACTTATGCCTTGTGAACTAGGCATCTTATGGGTTGTAGTCATGTAACATCCTGTGTTTATTTTTCTTCCATCATAGGCTTTCGAAAGATGTGTGTAGGATCATGTGAGGTTTTGGCCCCAAATTTTTTAGGGTTATGTGGAGTCCACCTACACCAAAATAGTGGTATTGAGGGACTAGTGTCGGTGGCTCCTGACTGTGATAGACTCATAGTGGATCCTCTAGCCTTGAACATTTAGTGAATTTAATATAATTTAACTTCTTCATCCACTATGTCAATGATGATAGAGATAAGACATGGAATTAACTCTATCCAAAGATTTTTAGGAACTTTATTTTACACCTAGATGGTGTGCACTACTTTTCAGAAGAAATACTCTTTTTCTTCTTCCTTATCATAGAGGTCTCTACCCATATCAACCATCATCATCCTATATACCTACTATTCATTAGTGCCCAAATGTGGAAAGTCATAGAACTCAATAATTTTAAGAATGATCAGGTCATCCAACCATGTGAGCTATCTATGATTCTTTTTCCTTAGAGGAGATAGATATATTTTTCCTTCGATCACCTTTCACTTCCAAAAATCTTTGATTAGAGAATTTACTATTGAAGGCTGCATAGTTGTAATGATAAAATATAAAATAGATGGTGTTATTGTATATAATGGGGTGGGTCTAATCACTATAATTACCTTTTTCTTAGCCACCTCAGTCTACACCATTTGCATGTCGATAAATTATAGGAGAAGTGGATCCAAAACCTTAGGTAGTTCTTAGATTTAGATAGAAATTCCCTTTGGTAGCTTTGTGACAACTACATGCTATCCTAAGTAAAAAATGATGTTGGGTGGTATGCATGGGTTTACTATGATAAGATTGACAAACTTTTCCCACCAAGTAGTGAACTTGTATTGATGCCCAAAATATGTGTTCTCATGGGTCCAAGTGAGATTCTAGAATTGAACATCTAGCCAATAGTCAACATCAGGGTGAACTTCACCCTTAAGAGACATCCACTATATAAATACCAATAACAATAACAAAAATGGTTTCTAGAAGGTTTTTTCCCAATCGATAAAACTTTATCAATGTTGAAAGTGAGTTTGCTAACCAAGAATTTTATCTAGTTGAATTCCTCATTGCGATGGATCATCTGGTGGGAAATGTTGATGACCCATTTTGTAGCCTATTTGGCATCCTTGGTTGTCTATTAGAATCTACAAGAAATGCATTCGAATAGAATACACTTCGATACATCTTCAATATCTTCTAATGGAATTCTTATGGAATTATGAGAGTAATTTTCCTAGATCTCTAAAATAATGGGAAACATTCACAATTTGTAGTGTATAATTCATCTCCCTCTTGTAGGTAATATTATCACCCTATCCATCATAAATATATTAATGTGGATGGTTTTCTTGAGAAAGATAAATATTTCCCTCATTGTATCAGCCCAACAAAACCTCCATCACAACACTGAGTTGACAAAAAGTGGGTAAACAGATCAATTGATCCACATATGTATCATGGAGCCTATGTGGTGGTGCTAACATGGCTAGTTACGCTCCTTAAATTATGTTTAGGATAAACATGTGCAACTCTACATTTAGAGAAAACTCATAACCATCTAGATATGTGAATCAAACTTGGCATAATTCCACATCGATGTCCATATCCTCTTTTTGTGCTTTTGTAAACCCTTTAATGAGTTGGGAGTGATCAAACCCAACCATTGCACATCTTTCTCTAAAATTAATTCATGGAAGATGCAAAGTATAGATTAAGAATCACCTAGAAATTGGACAACACTTCAATATACTTAGTAATGGATAAGAATTGAGTCATCTGAGTGCGTGATTTATAATGTCTCACACCACCTTTGACATTTTACTATCTTGATGAGTTGTGTTATCACTCAATCCTTCACACATGAAATTTGAATGGATTGGATCCTTGTTGTTGATGTGGCATTCATTTTACTGACATGACATTCAATTTCAATGGTAATTGATGCTTTTTGACCTATCACATTAATGGGGCTATAGCCATACATTACTTATTCTATTTCTGAAATAGACCCATCACTTTTCTAAGAGATTTATTAATCTACCCCCCATACCTAATCATTAAATGAAACATCTTGACCATTAAATTGCACTATCTACTCTAAATTCAGATGCACATGTCTCTCCTAGACTTAATTGATGTCTATACATTGTAATCATTTAGACACCTTATCCATATTTATCCATAGTAATAGAACCTTCAAATTTTGCATGGATCCATCTAATCACACACTATACATACACTTAAATTTACCCATATGTGTTGAAATAAACACACAAAATTGAAACTATCTTGAAACAATAATTTTCAAGCCTAATTAGGACCTATTTGGTGTGATATAACACCTTTATTCCATATTTTTATAAATTAATGGCATTAGGACTTCAACCTATACCCATTTACCCAGCCAAGTAAGACCTTTCCCTACAAATCTTACATGACCATAGTTCTAAGCTGTAAAAGTTCATAGATGATGGAAGGGCCCTTCCACTAGATGTTAAGCTTTCCAAGGAAAGCTCTAAAACTACTATAATATATAATAACAAGTTGATTTATTTGGAATTCATTTATTCATAGGTTTTTATCATGCCATGACTTTTGGATATGCTTGTTTATCTCTTAGGCCCATACTGCTTTGCATCCTGCTTCATCTATGTGATTCAAATCTAGCAACCTATGAGTCATCAAATCCTAATCACCCATTTGTAGCACATTAGTAACTCGTAGACTAGCAAATACATATTCCATGGGAATCATAGATTTAAGCATATAAACTAGCTAGAATAGTGTAAACCCTATCACATATTTATAATACATGTGATAAGACCACATAATTATTGGAAGTCTATCCTCTTAGTCATCATGATTCACATCACATATTTTAGTGAACATCTTATCAATCACCTTGTTCATAGCTTTGGCTTGGCCATTTTCTTATGGATGGTAAGTGGTAATTTTATGATATGATATCAAGAACTAATTTGTGAGGGTCTTGATGGTCTTATTCAAAAAATGAGTTCCTTTATCACTTACCAATTTAAGAGGACATCCAAACCTAGTAATGATGTTCTTGTATAGGAACTTGGATGTGTCTTTCATATCGTAACTTTGAGTCACAACAACTTCTACCCATTTGGTAAAGTAATCCATCAAAATGATTATGCACCTTTCCTTACTGTGTTTACTTAAGGGATTGATTGAACCTACAAAGTTAATGCCCCACTATTCAAAGGGATGTTATGGTAACATGGGATACAAAGGCATCACATCCCACTAGTGTGGTTTCCCCATTATTTGGCATACATCACACTACTATGTAGCTTTATATGTATCCTTAGATAGATAGGGCCACCAAATGCCACTTTGTAAAATATTCCTCATAGTGGCATCTCCTACAAAGTGGCCTCCTATGACTCCTTGATGCACTTCATCCATGATCTGTACACACTCATGCTATAGTACCACTTTACATAGAACTTCATCTTTACCTAAGTAATAAAAAAATCCATTAACAAGACTATACAATAGAGCTCTAGTGATCAACTATTTCTTATCTCTTTTTTTAATAGTGTTTTTGGAATGTCCCATGTTTAATAAATTGTGTGATCTCCTATAGTTTCTCCAAAATTATAGTCACCTAGAAGAGGTGTGCATCTAGGACTCATCTTTTAGTTCCTCATATTCCTCTCCATTAGTCAACTTGTTGAGATGGTCTAGACCAACATTCTCCCATCCTAGGTTGATGTTAATCCTAAATTAAAATTCATAGAAAAGCATTAGCCAATGTGATATTCATCTACCCAACAATTGCTTGTTCACAAGGTATCATAGATATTGATGAATAGTGAATAATTTCAATGGTGTGCCCAACAAGTAGTGCCTAAACTTTTGTAATACAAACGCTATCATTAAGGCCTCCTACTCAATTATCATATAATTATTCTCTATAGATGATAATTTTCTACTTATGGAGTGGATTGCATGAACCTTTCCTCCTTATTCTAGCTATGTGAGTACTACTCTAAATGTAAGCCCTAAAGCATCCATATTTACATGAAAAGGTTTACTCTAATCTAGGAAAACTAAGATCAGAGTAGTCACTAGTCGCTAGTTCAAATCAATAAATGTGACTTGACTATCCTCTATCTATACAAATTGGACTCCTTTTCGTAGAAGCTTCTCGAAGGGGGTTGATATAGTGGTGTACCCCTTGATTAATTTATAGTATTAATCAGTGTGTCCTAGAAAATATTGCATTTATATTAAAGTCTTGGAGTGGTGGCATGCTCATAATGACTATGATCTTATCCTAGTCTATCAAGATTCCTTTGCTGCATACTACATGACCTAATAAAACACTAAAAGGTATGAAAAATAGATATTTATTAAAATTTAGTGATATTCATAGTGCTTTAAATCTCTCCAACATTAACTTAAGTTTTGATAAATGTTCTCTAAATAAATAGAACACTGCCCAGTCATCCAAGTATACTTCCAAGATGTCATTGATGAAATCCTTGAGTGCAATAAACATAGCTCTAGAGAACACTATAGGTGCATTTTTGAGTCCAATGTCACGACCTTGTAAGTAAATAAACCCCATTCTATTTCAAATGTGGTCTTGGTTTTATCCTCTTCTACAATGGGTATCTAATGATAACCACTAAATCCATCTATGAATGAGAAAACTTCATGCCCTATGGTAGCCTCTAAAACTTCATCCATGAAGGGAATGGGAAATGGATCATTGAAATAATCATCATTAAGGATGTGATAGTCTCCACATATGCGTATCTCTCTAGTCTTATTTGGCTATTACTAAAATAGGACTAACCCAGTCAACTTTCTTGACTAAGAATATAATACCTAATTCTAACATGCGATTAAGTTCAACTTTCACTTTCATCTTCATGTTTAGGTTTAGCCTATATGGTCTCTTCTTGATTGGTCATGCACATTATTTTAAATCTATGTACATCTCCCCCAAAGAAGGATCAACACCTTTGACTTATATTAAAGTTATACGAAAGACATTTTAGTAGTCTCAGAGTAACTACAAAACATTTGAGATATCTTCATGTGTCTAATAGTCTTTGACATGCACCATTTTAGTCTTATCTTCTATGCCAATATTTACTATGTGTTCCTTTAATGTCTCATAGTACATCATGCATTCTTCTTCAAGAATGAAGTTGCATATTATCCATTCTCCTTCACATTCTAGGAACCGTATATGTCATAGCTTTTCCTCCTATGTTTCCTCTATGATTGGTTCTAGTAGAGGCTCTAACTCTCTCTATGGTTAAAATAAATCCCCTATATCCATGTAATCCTTGATGTCCATCCCATATGATTGCTCATCTTCCTCATGTATCTTATGACAGGGCTAAATCCATGGTTGGGCATCACTTAGGCCAATTTTCTAAATCTTCAAGATGTGATTTGGGTTTTTCACTACGACTTCATACAAACTAGGTTCCCATGGTGTCGATAAATCTTCAACTCTAGTGTGGCATAATTTTTTTTTCATCTTGTGTAAAGCAACCTATACTTGAGGATTGTCACTTTCAAAAATGAACATTTGAATGAAATTGGCTTAGATTAGGGCCCAATGCTTTGTTTCTCTTCATCACTCCTAATGGATGTACCATATTATGGGGAAAACACCTAGGGTATAGATAAAAATATGTGGCTAGGTGTTAAGAGTGATAACCTCTAATATCTATACCTCAATGCACTGATACACATGTAATTCTAAGCATTCACCCTATTGATAGATAGGTTAGTCTCTTTTGATAGTCTTTAGTACTATAATCAAGCTATAAATAACCTACACACTTATTATCATGTTAATTATGCAACCCTATAGATGGAATACTAGTTCACAACAATCCCCTTCATCACATAGTCAAGAGTGCTAACCCTCTAGTTCTCATTTGGGACATGCTATTAAAATCATGTAATAAATTCACTAACATCCTTTGAGGAAAAATACTGGGGTATTTGATGCAAAGTCACAATGTTCATAGTTCATGATCTCCTTTTGCCTGGTGGAGTACATGGGTATCTGAGTCTCCACTAATTGAAGAAGATCTATCCCATGGGAGAAGACCCTTTGGATTGGGTTCTATGTAGTCCTACTCAGTACAACCTATTTGATATATAAAAACTATATCAAATTATGTTAGAGATCTTACTGTCATTGATCACACATCCTCCTCAACCTTATGAGGGATATCTAGGGTATTCATCTCCACTTATCTAAGATCCATTTTATGTTGGGAATTTGAGTCTACATAATAATATTCTTATAGAGAAAATTATACTCAATTGCTCATAGATACTTTTACTTATCTTTGATTGTGACCTTTATCTAGATGACATTAACACTAGAATAAGGTGATTTTGGCTCTTTTTAAATGATATAAGGCCTAGGGTCAGTGTTTTTTAGAGGAATGACAATGATCTTGTCATCATAATGAGACTTCAATTGATTCATTACTGTGTTAATAGTCATACACCCATCATAGGCCTACTTCTTCCCTATCAGAGTAGGGTAGTGAGTCTCATTTGTCTTCATATCAATCACTTCCAAATCACCTTATAGCCTAAGTTATACTACTTTGATTTCTACATCCTTTAGGTGACTAATAGGTTTGACCCTTCCATAGTCTATAAGGCTAAGCATAACAAGACTATATCTCAATTCAGGTCTTCCCAAGTGGATTTATGGATCATATTTATAGTGCTTCCAAAGTTGAATACAACATTTGGTATGTCATATCTAACTAGTTCTTTATCCATCCTTACATCAATGTCCCAAGGTTTCTCAGTTCTTTACAAAACAAACCAACTTATTCATCCATTGTTCACCTTTTTGTACACATTCCATTAGGTTATAGATCAAGTTCATGATGTTTTGGGAGATATCCTCATTACATAGTATACTAAAGATTTTCATCAAATATGTCAGTATAGTGACAAATTTGTCCTATCTTAGTATATGCACTAATTTCCCATACATCTATGCATCAAGAGTGGCATCATCCATTTCATTTATTCTTTACTCCTAGATTGTCTTCAAAATCTACATAGCTTCCTGCATCACACCTTTTTCAGTAGTAGGTTCAGGGTATTAATATGGTTGTGGATTTTTAATACCCAAGTCTTTAGGCATTTCAAATGGAGTTAACCCATGTTATGCATGTTTTTTTCTAGTTACTACCTGTAATGTGGCATCTTCCCTTAGTTGTGCATAGGCATTTCAAATGGAGTTAACCCATGTTATGCATGTTTTTTTCTAGTTACTACCTGTAATGTGGCATCTTCCCTTAGTTGTGCATGGATCATATTAACATTTATAATAGGTCTCTCCCTTTGTTATCTTTCCAAGATTGGAAAATATTTTATGTTATGCTACTCTGTCACCCTGTAATATGCATAGTAATGATCCAAAACTCAAAAGTTTTGGTTGATAAATATTTCAAGAACAAATAAATAACATAGTAACAATGAATTCTCTAAGAAGAGATGTATTATTACTCAAGATTGCAATACAACTATATGCTTATCGTTGGGAAGAGATGTCTAATTTTCCATTTTGGGATAAATATTTATTTATAGCTATTTTTAAATTAAGGGGAGGATGTGGAAGGTCACCAATCTTGAGGGAGATTAAGTGGTTTGACTTCCATGCTTTAAAACAATACATAATTCAAGGAATTACTATTTTTAGAAACTTACTATTTTTAGATTGCACTACTAAAATTGAAAATTGGGGCACTTCCATTAGGATTTTGGGATAAAAATTCATTTAGAAAATCTCCATGACATCTCAAAATTTTCTCCTCATTCTTAGCTTTCCAACGGTTCAAATGGAGAGTCAATTGGAGCTACAGTGTAAAAGTTATGGCTCCCAGAAGTTCTATCATCAATTGGGGTGGAACTGTCACCCAAATTATCGCCTAAATTGCTGCCCGAATCAAGTAAGGTTGTCTTTGAGGATTGTTAGGACAATTTATTTTCACATAGTTTATTTCTATATAGAGATAACAATAAATGGGTGGCCTAGGCCCATTGTTTCCTTGGCCTCCTTGCACGCCACCACAATATCCTCCTCTATTCCCCTAAAATCCCCATCCACCTTGGTGCTATTGTTTCCAAATTTTTTATTATTATGGGTTGAATTCCATCCTTGATGTTATGGATATTCAATAAATACAACCACTTTAAACTATGGTGGGTTTAGGGCCTATCATGATTATTATGCTTGAGGAATTACAGGGTTCTATAGAGCTTGATATAGATAGGTTGATTTCAGTTGTGGAAAATTATGTGAGGTGATAGTTTAGTTTTATGTAGAAGGTAGGGGACCCACTAATGGCTGAGGTTACTACTATGCTTTAGGGACCCAAGGCATCACTGAGGGATTTTGACTTGGTATGATGCTCCCTGAATTAGGAGTATCCTGTGGCACAACTACATATTTCTATGAAACAACCATGACTACATTCTTATTTATATCCTCCAATTAATAGAGTGCATGGAAATCCTTGTCATCATGTGTAGATGATTTTTAGAATTTACAATATATGCTCCATGGAGTCTTTATTTCTTGTTGTATAGGATGACACTATGAGGTTGCATGCCCTACCACTCTGCATAAATTTCAGAACTCCATCTTAACCCAATGGTATTCATTTATATGATTCCCTTATTATTTACACTTTATGCACCATGTATCTAACTTGGGTCTCTCAAAACTTCCTTGAAACTGATCCAAACTATTCAAAATAGTTTTCAAGGTACTTTCTACCTTAGATGATGGCATAGTTGTACCCCCATACTCTTCAATCTGCTCTACCCAAATCATAGCTGATCTAGAATCTACTTTATCTCTAAAATAGGTTTGGGATATGCAAAATTTGATCCTTGGTATTAAAACTTATACTAACTAAGTGACTTTATTTTACCTTCCAAAACAAAATCTACTTTGTCTCCTAGGGTCCTTGCTAGATCTTCTTCAAATCTTGGATTATTTGGCTTGAACTCTTCTTAACCTTAAAATTTATGATGATCCATATATTAACATCATCTAGGGATGATCTCACTATATTTTTCCTAAAAATTAACTCCAACGCAATCCACCCAAAGCACTAATCAATTCAAACTTCTTTATATTGTCATTGATGATTAATTTTGCCTACCATTTCATATCATAGGTAAGTACTATTTAGGGTCCATATAACCATCATGGGGAGCTAGGTGTATAAAATCACCCAAATTTGCTTCTATAATATGGTTTCCTACAAATATCATAATTGATTATGTTGCAACTGGTGTCAAGGATGGTTGTAGTTTTAGAGATTTATGTACATTTGGAGATGGCTCCTGATCTGGTAGAAGTTGTGATGTATCCTTTGGTTCTGTCAATGTGGTGGTTGTAGATATATCTCCATAATTTCATTTTTCTTCTTCTTCTAAGATCTAAAGTTATGTAATGAAATCCCTAGCTTGCACAAGGATTAGAGGATTTGTCTTGTAGCAAGAAATGTTGTTATTGTCTTGTTTTGTTGGTTTCAAGAACTTTATAAAAATTAATAATATGAAAACTTTTGTATTTATATATTTATTCCATGAAATTATTGTATAATTGGTCCTTGACAAGTATCATCATCTAAAGTTGTAGGGGAATTACTATTATTTTGAAAAAATATGGACTCAGGGGATGTGTGCTTCCCTTGGAGATGATCTTTACCTCCAAAGAAGTATCTCTCAAAACTTGAACTTGTATTATGTTTATTACTATCAGGTAATCCTTGATTCTATTTTTAGAATAACCCTTTTGGAAACTATGAAATTTTACTAATCTATTCTAATTATATACTATTACCTTCTTTTTTATCCATGCTAACCCCTCATCTCTTCCTCTTTCTCTATTTCTACTTGGCCTAGGCTCCTCACTCTATTTCTCTCCACCATAAATTTATCCTTGTCATCTTGTCTCATAAAAATCATTAATGATAATCCTCCTCCTTCTATTCATAGTTTCTTGAATTGTACTCTATATGTTCCATCTCCTCTGTTGTTACAACTCTCTTTCTAAATCTAGTCTTTTTCTGATCCTTCTCCTCTAGACTGTCCATGCTGGACTTATGCTCAAGATTTATCTTTTCATCTTTGATTTATTCTCCCCTATCTCACACACACCCCCATATTCCTGAAATGACTAATACATACTAATAGTAGTGGACACCATGGCCTTTTTGATAGCTAACATTTTGATCAATATCAAGATTCATTGCAAAAATTTTCCTCTAATTCATATTTGAAATAGATCCTTCACTATATTAAAGGACAAATATCCTTATACTACAACCTCAATGATATATCTATCAATATTGGAAGTTATCCAATGATAGATCACATGAGTCTAATTTGTCTCTAGATTCTTCAATAATTCTATCTTCTCTTTGATCCACATAATGGTGTCACTTGCTCATGTTCTAAAATAATGATATTTAATTTGAGCCAACCAATCAATTAGCAGGCTCAATAATTTACACTAGAAGATATCATAAATTTCATCATAGAGGTGTTATTGTATAATCCCCCTTGAGGTACACCTAATTCTTCAGCCTTCTTTCTCTACGAATTCAAAAAATTTATGGTTTAACCAACTCTCCACCTTTCTTTGGGTTAGTAACAATTGCAACATATCCACACTCACTACACCATTGTTAGTAGAGGTTCTTGGGTTTAACCAAAACATGTTAATTATAGGGTAGGGTATGAAAATTGACATATGGATCTTGTATAAGTATTTAATAAAGGATTTGAGTCTATAATCAAGGTTTATCACAAAGAAATATACTTGTTTAAAGGTTCAATGCAGAATAGTAACTACTTACATATAAGAAGAGATTTATGCATCAAAGAAATATAATTAATAAAACATTCATAATAATATAATAAACTATATGATTATGCCAATAAAGAACATAATTACCTAGAAGTCATATTAAAATATATAATATCAGGGATTACAATAAGGAAAACCTCATAGATCGATGTCAAGTTCTGTAAATAATTTATGTGAAAGCTTTTTGAGAATAAAAATTACCATTTTATTACTCACATACATGTCAAAATAAACATAATTGTCAACCCTTATATTACATTCATTAAAAATACTTATAGGTATTAATTCATATAGTTGTAACTTATGGATTTACCATGATAAAAATAGATCTCCATATCACATTTGGTGGAATCCTGACCAAACTAGAGATTCTTGTAACAACTCCTAACAACTTGAAAATAGAATACAACTAGAATTACCATACAATGTTCTCATACATACAAATGGTTTTACATTTACCATTTACCACTAAACCTAAGGTTGACATTGTGTGCTAATTTCACCAACTAATATTAACTTCTTTCCAGTGCGATATCTAGAGAAGCATAACTCTGATTTGAGAGCCATTTATTGGACATGGGATTTGACCTTAATATACCTCCCCTATATTGGTTACACAAATATGCTGATCACATTTAAAATTTTAAAATGATAAAACTAATATTACCATAATAAAGTCAATATAGACCAAACATTTATCCCATTACCAATTTCAACAATTGACTTTGCCACAATAGACAAAATGTTAAAACTTAAAAAACCTCACCCCTGCTAATTCAAAATAACACATTTGATCATCACCAATTTTGGTTAGACACCCTTACCTTAGTCTCAACTCTTTAACCAAAAGGGGGAAAACACACAAATCACTTAAAATATACACATATTTAGACACATAGGTTCATTCATATATAGATATTTAGATAGATAGGTTTACTCAAATACAAATATTTAGACATATAGATTTAGTCAAATACAAATATTGAGACACATAGGTTTATTTAGATACAAATATTTAGATATACAAGTTTACTCAGATACAAATATTCAAACACATAGGTCTACTCAAATATATAGTTTGGCTTAGATATGTAGGTTGAATCACATATATAGGGTTACAAAAATATATAGTTTAAATCAAATATATAGTTTGACTCAAATATATAGATGTTTAGATACACAATTATATTACTTAGATATTAGGATTAGGGGCATGATTTAGAGCATGCATCCTTAATCTCTATTTTTAGATTGCTAGGTTACACATAGATCATAACCAAGATGTCACCATGATGCTACCAGGGTTTCACTAGTTTGGTTCACATGATCGTCTACAATGGTTGATACATATCCTCTTACTAGACCCAATTTAAATACTTAGATTCAATACACACATTAGAGTAGGGGCAAGTAAGCCTTGATTCTCCACATATTTGGTTTACATACTTAGATTCAATCCAAATATTAGGGTAGGGTAAAAATAAGGTTTTATTCTTCATGATTTAGTTCACAATTCATATTCAGTATAGAGGACACCCACATTATGGATTTATTCTTCACATACTTCATTTAAGGTCTTATCCACTTCTTTGGCCAAGAAGTGAGCCAAGTCCAGAACACATCTCCATAGGTAAGCATAGGTACATGTTCCTCTTTTTATTTTACTCTAGTACTTTCATTTGATTTTATTACTATAATAAAAGGAGGAAAATGTATACACCCTAATTTAGTTAATCAAACACAAGTACTATCTATGTCTTTTGTTGCTCTTTCAAATGAAGGTCATAGTGATAAATATATCCCATGTTCACATGGTCATTTTAGGTTTTTTAATCTTTCTTATGTCTTATTTTCCCTATTTTTTGCACCCCTAATGGTCATGAGTCATCTCCTCCTAGCCATAGGGGACTCTAGCCTATTTTTATTAGTTTCAACTTTATGTTTAGGCTTTAGGACACTAGTGCCATTATCAGTATAGTAGCACCATATGGCACTAGTGTCCAATTATGGCTCTAGTGTTGGATGATAAATTTTTCCCATGTTTTATGTCATAACCCTACCTTGAGCCTTGTCTTATGTTTTATCTCCCTTTTACAACTTATTGGCCAAAGAACAAGGTCTTACATTTAAATCAAAGTTCCTTCTATATAAAGAGACTCTTAAGGCATTTTACATCTAGCACTTACTATTTTGGCACATCATTAAAAAAAATTAGTCAATAATATAGCTCAATACTCTACATACTACTCATCTATTACATTTATACATTGCATGCTTGATCAAAGAAGGTCCTAAGTGAAAGTTATTCTAACATACCATGTGCATTGATTATGCATGTTCCCTAAGGGAGAACTACATGTAATTTGAGACCTTTAACATTGGGTTTAATGTAGGCAATGACCAAGACAATAGGGGTTCTATTATGCATGATCATATATCCCAAAACCTAGTTTTTCCCTTTCTTTTACATTTTATCTAGTTGTTTCATGTGTGCAGACACTCATTAGGGTTTTAAAAGATATTCAATAAAAAATAGTGACACATGCAAGCTTTCAAAATGTACAGACCCCTTATAGGTCCCCCAAAACCTCGTATAACTTCCCTAAAAGTTATAGACATCTCCTCCAAGAGGGACACCAGTTACATGATTGGACATTAGTACCACATGGTGCTACTATCCACATAAGCGTCCTAATGTCTAAATCCATATTTCAGCTACAATCATAGAATGAAAGGTGTCTGACTATTTATCCATCCTGTTTTAGTCTCTCAAGTCATATAAATACATGTTTCTCTAGATGTGTGCTCTTTCTATACATCTTTACTATTTTTTTAAAGACTTGTCAAATCAAATATTTTCCTATTTTCAATCCAAGTTATTTTTATACTTAACCCTTTAACAACATAGATTTACATGCTCTAAGTCCTAAGTGGTTGAATTAGTTAAAATAATGCAAAATTTGATTGTTTGTGTAAATGTGTCTAATTTACTTAACAAGCTTATGCTTTCTTTCTACTCTAATAGATTTACAAAAATGTAATAGGATTGTAGTCTATGCTTGTATGGAGACATTATGCATTAACTAGGAGGTGTTTTTTACTATTTTAGTTATGTTCTATGCTTATTTTTATTATCATTTGAAAGTTAATAGGTCTTATGTGTGATTAATTACAACCCTGTTTGTAGTATATTTATTAAATAAATATTAGAATCAAACATTTACCCTTTCCCCTCAGATTCTCTCCCTATGTGACTAGAGCTTGTGTAATTATGAAACTCAACATATAATTGTGCAATTGTAGCTAAACACATTTTGGTCCTAGAAGCATTTGTGTTGTCCCTTTGAATATAATATTTTATTTCTGCCTTACCCTCCCTATCTTTGAATGTTTATTTGTGGAAAAATGACCTTCCCCTTTTTTGGAAATAGTGAAGTCAAGAAAAATAATGATTTGAATTTAATAGGTTATAATAGGTCTTGTTATAATTGTAAAATTCCTATGAATCAGTGACAAAACTGGTATTGGACCTTTAGTGGTAGCACTACATCTCTTGGAGATCTATTATAATCAAGCTATATAATGGAGCCCCATACTTGCAACTCATGCCTAAGATTATTTTAGCAAAAATCCTAAAATGAAAGGATGCAAGTCCCCCAAATTTACCTAAGTTCACTCAATAAATATAATCCAATAAGTGCAGTTGGGATCAATATCTTGGATTGAACAATAAATAAATAAAAAATTGTGTAGTCTAATTTTTTTGAATAATGCTCAAATTTATATCTGGGTCTTTTACCAACTATTTCACCTTTTGATAGTCTACATATTTATGTAAAAACTAGTATTCTTCTCATAATCCCATCTTTACACATATAAATTATCATATAATATTCCTTTATGTAGTCAAGTCTAATTTTTACCATTATATTAGGGTAAAATTTTTTAGGTCTAAATTGCACATGCTTATGGGTAGATGTTTTTAATTTTGATGTACAACCACATTTAAATAAAATAATTTAGTGAAATTGTACTCTCTTACATCCATTTAGATTATTATTTTTTATATATTATGGTGGATTTGATTTTTGTCTAGGTTTTCTTTAACTATTGACATGTTTTCCCCTCCTACAAAGGTTAGAACTTTCATATTCCTAGTGTTTCATTTGATTTGGGTTTTACGTATTTATGTTAACCTTAATCAATTTGGACTTATTTCAAAACCCTAAATGTGATTTTGATTGATTTAGGGACTAAGAGGAGTCCCAATGGACAACCTATTTAAACATATTTAAGAGGATTATAAATGGAAAAAATCATGAATGACAAATGATTTGAAGGTACAATGCATTAAATAAAAAGGAAAGTAAAGAATATGATTGAAATTAATATAGAGCGCTAATAACAAAATTTTGTTATGTTATGTTCTATATAATATCTAAGAAATTAGACACATGGTGTTCATGTGATCCTTAACTTCATTATTATCTACATAAGAAACTACTAAGAATGAAAGTGTACATTATTATACAAAGGAGGAAGATGAAGCATTAATTAAACCATTATTAGAGTTGGTAAAAGCCAATTCATAACTGATGAATGTTGTGACATCATTAAATGTCATTACTAATGAGCTAAGGTATATGGTACTAACACTATAGGATTTTTACAATATCAAAAAATTAGTGTTAGATATTTTAGGTTGGTACGTAGGTGTGAAACCCAATGCCAATATTGCTGACATTAGCTTGAGTTTGGAAATGCAACAACAATAGAATAAAGTAGTATATAGTGACCTAAATCCTCCTAGATAAATCATAACTCAAAGATAAATGGTCCCCATTATATGTAATTGTGGTAAAAGATATAAAAACAAATTAGAAACCTGCACTTCTATAGACCATCTTCCCTAGGAAGGAACTTAACATCCTTTGACAATATGGAAGAGAGTGATCTCTTGTTGATGTGTTATTCAACCCAAATATGAATGAATTGATTTAGTTATTATGGGATGATATAATTTTTACTGATCTCTATCTACTAAAGACTATATGTAGTATATAAAGTATCTTACAAGGGTGGAAAGCAATGATTGAATACTAGATGCAACCCAAGATAAGAAGGTATATTAAGTTTAAAAGTGTTATCTCCTACTTTCTTGGTAATGGTATCGGTCCCTTATTAAAGTGTAAAAATATTATGGTAATGTTATATCAGTCTTTCCTCCTAAAAGTGTAGCCAAAATCGATCACCAATCTAGAATATGTGTGGTATTTGATGCTTATCATGGTGTTGTATGAACTTAGCATTAGCCAGTTGTAAAATGATTTTCACTTGATGTGGAATGTGTTAAATGAATTTAAAGAAATTTTAACTTAATTTTGAGCCAAAATAGTTGTTATTATTGATGATATAATAGGATGAGTCATGTAAATGGGTGATAGAAGTTGGAATCCCAAGAAAATCTAAAAAGAGCTATGTGAGGTAGAGTTATGTAGGGATTTTTGATAGTTGTGTTGAGTGAAAGATAAGATTTCATCCCAAGTGAATTTTTTATTTTAGTTTTACAATCTCAAAAGGTTCACTATCATCCTATTTATCACTTTCATCTATCTATCACTTTGTGGATAAAAGGAAGTAGATTTGTTCAATTTTGTGTCTAGAAAAAACCAAAGCACTTTCTAGAAATTATTTAAGAACCTTGTATCTCTATCAAATAAAAAAAAATTGGGATTTAAAAGTGAATTTAAACATTCTAAAAGTATATTTGAGCTATTTCTAAACATATTATTTATTTCTTACAAGGTATTAATATTTCCATCTTTGAAAATCTATCAGCTACTACATAAACACAATCATTACCAAGCTTGGTAGTAAGGTAGCCTGAGAGAAAATACATGGAAATAAATTTGACACCCTCTCATTGGAAATTATTGAGGTGTGTATAAACATTGGTTCTTTTTAACTAGCTTTTTCATTACACATGCAATATAAGACTTGATATATTTAGATACATCATTCTTGAGATGGGTCCAAAAGAAGTACTCTTGCAACACAAGTGTCTTTTAAAATCTAAAATGTTTTGAAACTTTTTTGAATTAGCCTTCTGTATTATTTTATATCTCTCTACCTCATGTGGAATGTAAAATTTCCCAAGGTGATATAAGAGTCTATCCTACAAGTATCAATCTCAAACTGAATTAACATAATGTAAATTATAATAGATATCTATAACATCCATGCCTTATGGATATAATTCTAACTATGTATTGAATTCATGTACACATGTGTCAAGTACATAAATGAGAGCTTGAACTAGTAGATAGCTCAAATAATCAATGAATGGATTGGAACTTCCCTTCTTATGTTTTATGTTCACATAGAACTGATGAAAAGAAAAAGACCATTTTTGATGTCACTCTTGCTAAAATTTATTCTCAAACTACAAGAAATTAATTTTCATGTGATTTGTGTGGATTATACTCTCTTTGAAAAAAATATAACAATTCAAATGATTACAATATTAAATAATAATATAAATCTCAAAATCATAGGTTATGTAGTTTCTTACAAGTATGTTGAATGTTTAAATGTCGTAAGCAACTAGGTGATCATGTTAAGTGAGGAATATTATAAGTAAAAATTCATAGGCATTAGTCTCAAGCTCAAATGGTTTATAAAGATTTGGTAATGTTGGCATTGGTGTAGAATTGAGTTTTTATTTCAATTCCTTGAACATTTTCTATTATGTGGCTTCCTAGCTGAACTTTGTTTTATCACCACCTTTAGTAACTTGGCTTAGAGGCTAAGTCACATGATAAAAACCAAGTGAAAATATCTTGTAGAAATTTTCTAATGTGAAGAAATTTTAGAGCTCTATAATATTATTTAGTTGTGTTCATTCATGGGTGACTTGAATCTTGGCTTGGTCCATGTGCATTCCTTATGCATCTAATATGTATCATGGATATTTTATCTCATGCATATAAAATGAAAATTTATCAAATTTTGCATATATTTTTATTTTCATGAAAAGTTTTGAGAACTTGTTCCATATGGTTCAAATGTTCATCCCATGTTATGATGATGATTAGGATGTCGTCAGGATAGATTACAACAAATAAAGTAGTGAATGACCTGAGAATGTCATTAGTCATCTACATGAATGTAGTTGATGTGTTTTTCAAGCCAAAGGGAATGATTAATCATTCAAATTAACCTCATTTGTCCTTTAAGTTCATGTTCTATACATCTATAGATTCAATAGGAATATGATGATGCCTAAACATAATATTGATTCTAGTGAAGTATTTTTCATAGTGGGGTTAGTCTAGTAAGTATTTAATCCTTGGAAGAGGATAATTATTATTCATTAATTTTATTAATATATTGGTAATTGATTCCCAACCTCTGTGTGTCATACCTCTTTGGTGTAAGCATAATTGGGTTTACATAAGGTGATGAGTTGGGCTTGATATGTCCTTTGTCCATGAGTTCATGGATCTATAACTTGATTTATTCATTCTCCAAAAAATATTTATAGCATATAATAGAATTAATTAAGGTATTATAGGAATTAAATCAATTGTGTGATTCAACATATAGTGTGTAGATGATTCCTCTAGTGATTGATGGATATCTTTGTATTCTTCCAACTTACGGTTCATCTCTAAGGTTTTTATTGTTAGTACTAGAGGAAATACAGTATGTATTGGTGCCACATGACATTATTATTTTTAGATATTACCATCAAAATTAAAAAATTAATACTAGAGTTGACTAACTTCTTACACTGCTTGGCACTAATGAGTGATATATTATGAACTACTTTTGATATGCGATATATCTTACCACCAACATCTATGACAACATTTCTATGATTTGACTCATAAACGACATGTTGATGGTACATATATGGTTTAATAGTTAAAACATCACATAATCGTAATGTAGTAACTTCATAAAGGAATGTATCTTGAATGAGCTTCATGTTATACACTAATTGACATTATTAAGTGATATGTTTCTTGGATCCCACACCAAACCATCCAATAAATTATGGTTATGGTTGAGGAATCAATGAAAATTTCAATCTAAAAACTGATTGAGGAGTGTAGACACTAAACATAAATTATATAGCACTTTAGTATTATACATTTGATAACACCTATCATGGTTGTACCTTTCATTTCTAAGACCTTACTGCTACCAAAGGATCATGCTTAATATCTCTTTGTGCCTAATTTCTCATCTCTAAATCTATCCATTATTATTCTAATGACCAAGCCTCATATACTATGAAAAATACTATAAAATTAACAATTATCCTTCTCTGCTAGTTTTGGATTTTTATATGTTTTCTATCTTCTTAGACACTTACATCCGATTTAAACACTTATGTCAGTGTAGATGTTCATTTTATAATTAAGTGTCAAATTCCTAAAGTTATTCAAATTTAAAATGAAATCTATCCTAAAGGTTGGCTTAAGTGATTTAGTGCAAGATATTTTCAAAAGGAATTTGTATATATACAAGATCAACCCTCATTCATTCCTCACCTAGTAAATACCAAGAAATCATAATTTAACTTAAAAAGAACACTAAATCAAGCATTAAAATGATAAAACTCACCTTATTCATCCTTAATTCCATATCATTCATAGGAGTAGTATCCACATAGGTCTTAAGTACTGAAGGAACATCCGATGAGTCATATTTTCCAATTTATAAGCTAGGTCACTCTATATACTTTCATATCACACATTGCATCCTTATACCCACACAAGCTAACACATAGGGGAGAACTACATAATTTTGAGGTCCTCTTTAGAGTATTGGCTATGTAAGCAACATGCATTAACATAAGGGTCATTGGGGTAGCTTAACATTATGTACCCACTAACCCATTTTTCCCATAGTCACTCCAAGGGTGAAGAATCTAGGGTTTGATCATTTGATGAAGAATGACAACCTATGCATACTTTATATATACATCAAAGGAAAGGTGACATAAAACCTAGAAGGCTCCATTTGCTCACACTCAGATCTAGTCACTATTTTGTATTGGACACATGCATCCAACTCAGACACTTACATAGACACAAATGTCGAAATATGACATAAGCATATGAGGTCACATAATGAAGAATTATAGAATTCAATGACTATTATATGATCATGATCCATGCCACTTATAACATATTTAACCTAGATCTACATGCACACAGTAAACTAAGTAATTTTATTTTCAATTCATTGAAATATCTATAAATATTTATACTTTCCATTTTTTGGCATATCTTAATATTTAAATTTAGAATATTATTTATCTAAGTTTTCAAATTAATTTGATTTCTATGGATCTATTTATCACCCTTGTGCTTATTTATTTCTATATTCTTAACCCTAAATGACCTCACACATATTAATTTATGGTTAAACATTTGGTGAACTTGAATTTTGGTCTCAAAAACCTATAATTTACCTAGGGTTTCTTGATTTATTGTTTCTAATTTTCTAGTTTATAATTTCATAATATTCAAAATTTAAAAATTAGCTTTGCCTTCCTATAATTATTTTCAATATGGATGCATCTATAGAAAATTTTGGGCTCCAATTTTTAATTATAATTTTGGCTTGCAATTATGATTGCTTAATCAAACCTAACATCTACAATAAATGACTTTGACAATATAATGAGAGTATTTTAAAACAAACTCAAAATTTAATCTCTCTTTATAACTCTTTTTGTAATTCAACATAGCTGGTATCTAGATTCCAAAATGCATGGTCTCAACCATTTATTCCACCTACCTCCTAGTCAAGTGATAGCTACCATCCCAAAACCATTAATCACCCATGGATTATATTGGATTTCATGGTCCGTGTTGTCATTACATAAAGAGGTAAAGGTGCACAAACTAATATGCCATATGCTAACATATAATAAGTTCCTCCTAAATCTAAACTTGTGATCAAATATAAGGGTTATGACATTATTGACTAGTTGAAAAAAACACATAATATCTCAATCCTCAAATTAATAAAGTAATCTACTATTTATAAGGATATATTATACAAAGCATGCATGATACCCAAGTTCAAATTGATATTAAACTAGATTAATATGCAAATATTATGTAAGATATCAAAAATAATGTAAAACCCATCACCTTTGATCCAAAATATTTACCATCGAAGGATATTATTGACCAAGAATTGCCTTTGTTCATACAAGTGAACATGCACAAATAAGGAATCAAAAGGATGCTCATTGATAATGGATCAAGCTTAAAAATTTATATCATAAATTTCTTAACCACCATGGGAATTAATACCAATCTTATTAAAAAATCAGTTATGCATATCAAAGGGTTCGATAATTTTCATATCCCTCCAATTGGTCAAATCACATGGATATGACATTGAGGCCAAAAATGGTTCCTACTACGTTCCAATTAATGTCTCAATCATTTCACTATAACTTGATTTTGGGTAGACCATAGATACATACCATGGAATATATCCCTTATATATTACATCAATGTGTGAAGTTTATACATGATGGGACCTTATTCACCATGCCTACTGATGATGAACCCTTCAAATTTTTAAAAAGTGAGATATTTTGAAACAAAAGGGATGCCTAAAGTGGTACCACCTAAACATTGTATTTCACTTGAAAAAATACAAACCTATGAAATAGGTGAATCAAGCACAATGTCTCATTTACCACTAGATACAAATAAGACAATAACTAATGAGGTGTACATGTATGCACATCAAGAAAAATAACAATTACCAAAGGAACCAACAATACCAAAACCAAATGAAAATTAAACATTTGAGCTTATTTTAATGGTCAATACTGAGAAATAAGATGGCCATGTTTTATATTACTATGATAATGATGATGATATATCTCATGATATGATAGATGAGAAATTACAAAAAATAAATTTTGATCCACTTGAGCATTTTTTTCATAACTTACTCACAACTACAGGTCCTAATATATATAAGTCGAATCCACCTTTAGAGGATATAGAACTAAATCAAGATAAGGGAAAAAAAATTAATATAAATTGAGCATGTAAATGTTTGTTATTCCATACATCCCTCTTGGATACAAACATTGAGTCAACCTCACAAGGTACATTCAGATACATCATGCTAATAGTGTGGAGGTCTTGCATAAGTCTCCATAATAGGTGTTACAGTTTATAACAAACTAAAATACTTTGGATATAATATTTTTTATGTTACCTGAACACTACATGATATATTTACCTCCTAATAGACATAGATCAGGCATCATACTTATTCTTAAAGAGGTATTATCATATTATAAATATCATCAAATCATTATCCATAATATAAATCAATATGAGGCATTGCAAAACCAATTTTAAAATATAAGAGTAAAGGACACATTCAAACTGTGCCCAAAAAATAAAAAATATAATAATTTTAAAATCTCAAATGAAAACCATCATTCATGATGACTAAGGCATGAAGATCTAACTATTACTTATAATATTGATGGGTTATATTATCAACATCTCAAGTTTGATGTGAATAATTTAGATACAATTTGTAGCATTACATTCATTCAATAGTTGGGAAATAATACAACTAAATTAACATATTCTCCATCGATGATATAATCTCATGGGTACATCAAGCTACCCATCATATGTGGACCACACGTTATCCCCATGATCATATGGATATTAGATCTAGAACCATATTTGACATTTAAATTTGGATAATATTGGTTAGCTGATTGAAATGCAACATTGAATACTATAGATATGTGTATCATCTTTACTATTAGGGATATGGATATTTGCATACAACATGATGGATATGGTGATCCTCCCTTACCAATGGATTTTAGTAAAAAACTACATAATTTTTTTGAGTAAGTGACAATATGTCACTATAAATAAAGGTTGAAAAAAGTATCATGCGATCCTACACATTTTAATGACAAAGACTTCTTTAAATAATCTTTACAAATATTTTAAAAATACCAAAAAAATTAAAACATTCAAAAATATAAAAATATGCAACATTTCCATGTTTTTATTAGCTCATTGGCATTTATGTTGTTGGTTCCATGTTATTATATATCATAAAATTTATTTTTATATACACACATATGTTTCACACATATTTTGAGTGAGATATAGGCATACCTAAGCACATGATATATGTACATACACATGTTGGGCCTTCTCTCTACCCACATCATCAATACATTGGGAGAATTCACTTCTTTAATCATGATACAGCCATGTTATATTATTTTATGACAATTTTAAATTATCATATGTGAACTTATGTACTTACACATGCCTTTGTGCATGCTTATATCTTTTTTAGTATATTTGATATGTTGTGTTTAAGATTTTTTGCTAACACACACATCTATGGGCCAGTATTATATGCTTATGATAGTTTCTTATGATTCAATTATTTTATTTTTGCACTTCCTTGAGCAGTTCCTTGATTTCTATTGTCTTGCATTATATTTCATTTTTGAGCATTCGAATATGCTCCATTGATTGTGCCTCCCATGCCTTTATTTTCTTATTTCAAATTTTGAATATGTCATTGTTTGTTATATGTGGACATTTGAACATGTCATTATATTCTTGGTGGATATTTTACTAAGTCGTGTCCCTTCAATTTTGAAGTATTTGAACATGACCCTTGTATGAGGTCTCTTTTGAGCATTTCCTTTTTTTATTTTTTTGAGTGATCTTGGGTTTGTGTTTGATTACTTGATGAGCTTGTACTATTACTCTCTAGACATTTCCATGATTTACATCATGAATTTGAGGACTTGATGTGACCACATACTATATACTTCATTTCTATATCTACCTAGACATGTTACTCCTATATGCCACATAAACCATACAAATATTATATAGTTATCTTATCTTTTTGAAGTAATGTAACTACCAGTTTATACTTCCTATCACCTCAAATGGTGGGGGGGAATTTAGTTGGGGCATATCATAAAGGCACAACTTCCATATTTTTTATAGCTTCAGATCATAATGGGGGCATGCTATGAAAACATGTTCTCCATAATTACACCAGTTCTTAGATTCTATAGATACAGTGTGGGAATGTCATGGGAACATATCCTCCACACTTGAAAAAATTTAAAATTTGGCCAAATTTCATAATTTTTTGATTCAAATAAACATTTGTGGCAACATTATATACATTAGTACCATTATCATATCGAGGTTTCATCTTGAGAGATATATGAGGTGCATATGCCATGAAAATGACATCTTAATTATAAAATCAAATTACTTTTTAGATTTGAAATACTACTATAGAATGTTATTATACCCAGGATGGAATTTACAAACTTTTATTGAGATAATCTACTATAGTAGTTAGTTCACTTTTTGGCAAGGTTGAGGTGATTAAGTTACTCAATATTACCAAGTTTACAAGTTAGACTTGATTAAATAATCTAAATTCACCAAATTTATATGATGGAATGATTAAATAATCCATCTTAAGTAGATATATAGTGTTATTTGATTATATCACTCACACTTGCCACATTATAATTATGATTGGGTTACACGATTGAGATAAACTCAATGACCATGTGGTAACTCAACTTTTTGACAAGGTTGGGGGCATGTTGTCCTCCAATGTCTCTCTCTACATATGAACTTGAATATTTAAAAATTATCTTAATATTAGTTCCAATGCTTCATAATGAAGCATCTCTTCAAATTAAATTACCAAAAGGCAAGATGGTTACATTGATACATTGGTGTACTCCTAGCCTTGTTATATTTAATTTCAAGCATATCAAATTATTTCAATTCTAGATTATATGCACTGATTATATATCATCACATCTTCTTGGTTAAAGGTTAGTCACTAGTTTAGCACTCAAGTTGGACTCATGCAAAGACAAAGTGTTATACACACCTAGGTACACATTTACTTTCCTTTAAACTAGTACTTTAATTACTAGATTAAAGGGGAGGAATGTAAACATTGAATCTAAATTACACATCACCTTAGTATTTTACATTTGGAAAATACCTATCATGGTTGTAACCTTTATTTATAAGACCTTCCTACTATCAAAAGGCTTGCATTCACTATTTCTTTATGCCTAATTTTTCATATATTAGTATGACCACTTTTATTCTAATGATTGAGCCTCCTATAATTTACAAAATGGTATAAACTTGATTAATATTCTTCTTTGATATTTTTGGACATGTACCTACTTTCTAGCTTTATGGACACTTGCATCCTATCCATAAGCCCCTATTGACATAGGTGTCCATTTATAACTTAGTTTCCAATGCCCAAAAGTCATCCAATTTAAAAATTAAATGTATCATAAAGGTTACCCTAACTAATTTAGTGTGAGATATGTTCAAAAGGATTGGTATATATACAAGACCAACCCTCATTCATTCCTCATCTAAAAAATATTAGGAACTCACAAGGCAGCTTACCAATAAATCTCAATCAAGAATTAAAGTGAGTAAAACTTCCTTATTCATTCCTATTTACATATAAATCATAGGATCATCATCCCTATTGGTCTTAATTACTAAAGGAGCATCCCATGAGCCACACTTTCCAAGTTATAAGCTAGGTCCCTCTATGTACTTATCACACATTGTGTCTATATGCACACATAAACCAACATGTAAGGGAGAACTATATAGGTATAAGTACCTATTAAAAGTATTTGATATATAAGTAGTGACCATTAAAAGAGGGGTCCTTGGGGTAGCTTGACATTCTGTGCCCACTAACCCATTTTCCCATAGTCACTTCAAGGATGAGGATACTAGGGTTTGATCATATGATGAAGAGTAATAACTTATGTGTGTTATCTATATACATAAAAATAAGGGTGATATAAAATGCATAATGTTCCAATTGGTATCACCTATATCCAGTCATTATTCTATACTAGACTCTTGTGTCCAACTCAAAAGCCAAAATCAATGTAACTGTCTAGTTTGATGCGAGCATCTGAGGCCATAAAATACCAAATTCCATAACTTGATAATTGTTCTTGGATCCTAATCTAATATAATTATATCTTGTTTCAACCCAAATATAAATTCACATATTAAACCAACTAATTAATCTTATTTTCAATTCATTGCAATATTGATCAATAGTTGTACTTTTTATTTTTGGCATATCTTAGTATTTAAATTGAAAAAATTATTTATCTGAGTTTAAAAATCAATTGGCTTGGTATAGATCTGTTTATCACCCTTGTGTTTATTCATTTATATATTATTAATCCTAAATTACCTCCCACATATAAATATAGGTTTAAACAAGAAGATATCAAGTTCTTCTGACTTACATTGTTAATGTTGAAGTTTCCTAGTTGAGCATTGATCCACATTTGAGAATGGAATAATATTTCTACTTCCTCTATTTCCAAAAGGGTGGCAGCATGGAACTAGGTTAGGATTACATTATATTATTAACCTTTTATAATGATTAATTGTTTATACTTTCTAATTCAAGCTGTGTAGGAAGAGTCTTCCTAGAATGACACTATGTTTATGTGGGTTTTATGCACACCAAAGATTATTATGGGAAAGCCACTCTCATTTGAGGATTTGGGATAATTCACTATAAAACATTATTTATGAGTCTTGGTTTTGTAAATAACCACATGATGGAATAGTGATGAGCAAAGTGGTTATTTACCTTATATGGTTCAGATATGATAGGTGTTTAACACTCAATCTAGAATTATAAGAGTTGATCTACAATGGATGTGTGTATATTAGACTAAGGTGGATCTAATAAAAAATAATAAAAAGAGGGAAAGGTAAGGTAGAAAATAAGAGGTTTTATGATCCAATGAAGATTAAACTCTTCCCAGCTAACTTAATATAATAAGTTGAGCATATGTCATGAACCAATGTCTGTTGTGAGTTAGATGCAAGCAAAAAACATAGTCAAACATAATGAAGAGTCTAAGGAAATAATTAAAGTATTAATCACTAATTATAATCAAATATATTATCAGTACTAGATTTCCATTCATAGACAAGGTTATGAGTAAATTGTTAATATGATCTATAACCAAAGAGTTGATTAAGACTAACATAATGTTTGATCCAATCACTATAAATAAGATATATAAATAGCCTCCTATATATTTTTCAACATAACATAAATGGTTCGATGAAACATAATTTTTTTATAAGAGATAACACATTCACACAAACTTATATAACTATTGTAGAAACTTCCTTCACTTGCATTAATTTCCAAATTAACCTCTCTTTACAATGAATAAAATTCAAATACATATATTTTGATGGGAACCACCTCATCTTCAAGTTTGTTGCATATTTATAAAGCCTAAAATAATATTTCCTCTTAATTTATCATGAAATTCTCGCATGACTGTAATGTTTATAAATAAAAAATTCTTAATTTAACTCAGTTTACATGTTACAAATAGATCAAAATTTTATAAATAATATACTAAAATTATCTCTATGAGATATCTTCACCAATTCTGAGTGGAACTAGTGGTGGAGACTATAAGTGAAGTGGATTGGACTTTAATTTAAAGGGATTGACTAGTCATGATGAAAATAGGAGATACTGATATGGTAATAACTATAGATGCACTAGAAATTATCGTAATAATAGAAGATGGAATTATGGTTACAATAGAAGTAAGATATGACTAGGCATGTAGAGGAGTATCAATAGTAACTATTGATGATGTTTGGCCTCTTGATTGAGTAGATAATATTGTTTCCTTTTCAAATTATCTTTTTATTTATTTCTCTTATATGTGGTTGAGCATGCTAAAAAATGTAATTATATGACCTCAAAATTAATGATCAGAAGTTTGAAAAAGTTAGAATCTTACCCATTAACTTTATATGTAGGATTAGTAAATCTTTGAAGTATACTTCCATTGTTTGTGTTTGAACCACCTTATATTTAATGAAATTGATGAATTGAATGATTTGATCACTTCTTACAAAATCTATCTTATCAATTTTTGCTTTGAAAGATTTGATGGTAGATTAGAGTTAAGTATTAAGAAATGGTCTAGTCACCACTTGTCCCAATGACATATATATACTATAGATATGCATACCTCACATTATTTATATGGATTTGTGATCCCAATTGATCAATTTATGAACCAATTCCTTCATTTTATTATGCCATTCTATGAGATGATTCATTTCTTATAGACATAATTTTGGGCCAAGCTTATGTCTAATGGTGGTAGTAAGTGTAGACTATTTATGACCTATAGGTCAAAAGGGTCAACCCATATAATTTGAAAATTTTTCATAGGGATTCTCAATCTTATAGATTGTCACCTTGGTCTTGTAATATCCTTCACATGGTTAATTGAATCCTTACTTAGCATTGTTTATGGTTTTGGTCTCTTTATATAATTGTATAGTTTTGAGGTCATCCAAGAATAAATGTTCTTTATCATGTGTGTTCAAGGTTATAGCATTGTGATAAGTCATCATAAAATTTTTAGTCATACCTTTAAGTTTATATAATCACGTATTAGTATTCCACCATATTTGTCAATGCACCCTAAGGTCTTTTAAGTCACTTTATAAGCCAAATTTGAGGAATTGTATGTACTTTTCAAAAGAAAAAGCAATTAAAGAGAGATTATAATGTGAATGGTGTCATTATGTGGTTGGATAATATTTAGAGTCAAAAACATCTACATTTCAACATTTAAAGATAGAGAATCATCTAAAAGAGGTAGTTTTCAGTCACTTATATGGACATGAGGGCCCACCTTTAGGTGAAAATGAGTATAACAATGACTTTTTAACTTATTCATTCCACTCACATTGAAAATAAACTTGAAAATGTGTTGAGAGGTCAAAATATGCAATGATATTACTCACAAAATAAGTATAATAACATAAATCTATCACAATTATATGGAAATATATCAAAAAAAATTAATAATAGATAATCCACTTTGAGGGGGCAACCTACCAAATGTTTACAATAAGAAATGAATATTACAATGTGATGATAAAAATCTACCCACAACCTCCTATATATAGTCTACCTAGGCCATGGTTACTCCATAGGCTAACCTACTAACCTAATGAAAGAATAGAGAAATGTGATATAACATCAAAGATGGATAAATAAGCCATAAGTCAGCTATTCCTATCCTAGTACATGTGATAAGTTAGGGGCATATCATGATTTTCCCATTTAAACCAAAAATTTCCTCAAGATTGAATGACTATGTATTATAGAAAATTTTCACCCTCCCAAGTTGCATCTTCACTACTTAGGTTCTTCCACTTGATTAGATATTCCTTAATATCTCTAGTTCTCAACCTCTTAGTATGATTTTATAGGATCTTATCTAGTTCCAAAATGACTCAACCTTCTTCATCTAGTTCTAGTAACTCTATCTAAGCTAAAAATTTATGTCCAATAACCTTATTCAAGAAAGGAACATGAAATATTGGTTGTATACAAGATGAATGAGGTAACTCTAGCTTGTAAGCCACACTTCTAATTTTTTGTAGAACCTGATAAGGGCCATAATACTTAGGAGCAAGTTTGTTGTCCTTTTTTTATTTCTTTAAGGATATCTACTTTTAAGGATGCAAATGTACAAATACCCAGTCACCTATATCAAAATGTCACTCACTACGATGTTGATCTACTTGTTGCTTCATCCTATTTTGTGCCAATGACAAATTCTCTCTCAAACCAACCAAAACCTCTTATTGATGTTGAATGTGTTCCTCCACATATTGAACCAAAAAATTGATATAAGGTAGATGTTAACCATATAGTGCTATAAATGGGGACATTTTATAAGAGGTATAGAAAGATGTGTTATACCACCATTCTACAAGTGGTAGCTATTTAACCCAATGTTCTTGCTTATCTAATACAAAACAATGGATATACCCATCTAAACATTTGTTGAACACTTTTTTTGTACATCAAATTGGGGGTGTTAATATGAGCTATGATTTAGTTGAGTACCCAAGCAAGAAAATAGTTCAGTCCAAAAATTACTAGTGAAAATAGGATCACAATCACTTACAATTATTTTTGAGGTTCCATGTAATTTTAGAACTGCCTCCATAAAAATAACCACTATTGTACTTGATGTAAATGCGTGTGAGAGTGCACAAAAATGGGAATATTTTGTAAGCCTATCCAAAATTACCAATATAAAATTATTACCTTCAAAACAAGGCAACCCCATGATGAAATCCATGAAAACCTCCTCCCACCTTTGACAAGGCGTTGCTAAAGGTTTTAACATACTTGGGGTCTTAACTATCTCACCTTTGTTCTGTTGGCATATTAATCATTCTTCCACAAACATTTTTACATCTCCCTTAAGTCCTTACCAAAATATTATGTGATAAGTTTTCAAGAACCTACAGTGTCCCTAAATTGGATATGAATGCAACTATGCAAGAATATTATGTTTCAACTCTGAATTTTTGCACAAGTATAACCTATCCTTATACCATAGGGAATTAGCTTTCCATTAAAAATTTTCATAGGCTACATAACCTTGTTGTATATTCTCAATTAGAACCTATTGTAGAGAGGATTACATAACATGATTATTCAAACATTAGTCCAATGAATCAAAGGAAAAATGCATAAAAATAAACCAAATTAAGCCTATCTATTCATGTGGGAATTACAAAGGATAGTAAGAAATAAATGAAATAAATTAACATCATATTACCTTCACAAATGGATTCACCATAACAATGTTGCTCAAAAGTATGTTCTCCCTTGATCAAGAGCTCTTCTCTTTGAAAACATTGGTGGCCAACTCCTCTAATGCTTCAAGAACTCCTTGTAAAACCTAGGCTCATGATTTGGAATCACTAAAATAGCCTATCAATGAAGCTTGCATACAAAATAAATGAACAAATGTAAAGGATTAAGGAAACAATTCAACATAATAACTTTTCATAAATCAAGATTAAAAAATAATGTTCATGGCCTCTCTATTTATAGATTTTTGAGATTGATCAGAATCAACTTGAACCATCCATCTCAAGATTGAGATGTGTGGCTAAAGATTAATTCAATTATGTAATTAAAATACATAAATATTCTCATAAATATTTGGGATAGAGGAGTATTTAATAGGCATGGAGGGTTATTATGAGGCATGGGAGGCCCATAATCTTGATATTTGTGGCATTTATGGCTTAGAGATGTCTTCCTAAGAAATGATGTTAATTGATGATGCAGTTAATATAAATTGATTTCCAAAAATAAATATTCAATAACTCTCATGGAAAATCAACTTAAGCTCTTGATTTGGATTAATTAAGCTTAACCAAGGTTAATCAACATTTGTGCAATTATTTGGAAATTGGCCCTTAATTAATCAAAATGGTCAGAAAGTCATATTACTAGGTTGTAATTTGACTCAAGAAGAGTTGGAAGGTGATCTTAGATTCAATGGATCCACTATCCCATTTAGGATGTTGTCAACACCAAATAATAAGGGCACATGTCTCATGCAAAATATTTGATAGAAAAGAGCAATCTAAGGCACCTAGGTGCAAAATTGGCATTCTGACTCGAAATGATTTGATCAAATTTAGCTGACCCATAAAATGCATTGCCCCATTTAGGGATAATTTGACCTAAATTGGCACTTGTAAATGATAGGTTTGAACCATTTAGGGTGTTTTATGGATTTTAGCCTAAAATGTGCATTTGAGTGCAATTCAAGTAAGATTGATGATTTCAACACAAATGGTGTTAGGAATTGGATGTCTACATTTTCCCCCTATTTGAGAAGGCATAGCGAGAAATTTAGATGAAGCAACATATTTTCAAAGAAAAGTGTTGTCAAGAAGAAATTGGAATAGACCTATGATGCCCCCACAAGAGGACATACTACGATGAAAGAGAAGAATGGAATCTTTAAAAGATAGAGAAAGTGAGAGATTAACCCATAGAATAGATCACATCTAGATGAGTTAATGCTTGCACACATAATTACCATTAATGATAAAAATATAATTATAGGTATAATAGGCCCCAAAAATAGGGGGAATTGGAAATATACAATCCATAAATGTAAAGGACACACTTTTAAATGTACCCAATTTGAGAGTATAACTTGTGTGCTTACGACATTAATCAATCTTGGGATAAGTTTCACACTAAATATTGCCATCATGGGAAATAGTGTGGAGAGATTGGAATTAGAGGAAAAGAGAGAATGTTCTACTTTAGGAAGGGAAGCATCAATAGAATGGGGTCTCTAAAGAGAAAATAAGAGGTACTCCAGTAGAGAAAATGTGATTGTGATAAAATAGTTTTGCCCTAGTAGGGCTAATTTTGGTCATTGATAAAGAATAAATTATAGTTTTCCCTTGTAGAGATGATTTGATTTTGATGTTATTCAAAGGTTATGCCCCAGCATGGGCAATTAGAAATCAAAATACCTCACGTATATAACCTATAATATAAGTTAAAGTGAGCAGGCACAAACATACATGCGATGGTGTAATGGATTAGAAAGCCATATAAAACCCAACATATGAGAATGCACAAAGTGATGAAAGAGATGAAAATAAGAATGAAAGATACTTGAGCTGACCTCAATAGAAATTGAGAACTACCTACATAGTTCCATGGACTTATATTCTAACATGAAATTTAGGCCAAAGTAGTTTACCCAAGTTTGGGAGAGAATAGAATGAGAAATGATGAAAATTGACCAATAATTGATTAGACTCACAATGTATGCAAAGATATGTAAGTATAAGAATAGAGTCAAGTACCAAAATGCATGTTACTTAGATGCCTAATTATATATCATGAGCCTAGATTATGTAAAGTGTTCTTAAAAATGTTCATCGGAGCTATGTTGATGTTAAGACTTTGAGACATGAGCACAAAGTACTTGCTATAACAAAAGAAATTTAGCATCAAAATTATGAATAACTTAGAATGACATAATATTCTAATTTCACTAAGCCAGTTCAAATGTGAATACCTATAACTAAGGATAATTTTAAAACAATGACCAAAACTAGAGTCATAACTATTTACATTTAAATAAAAAAGCAAAGACAAAGAAAAAGATAAACATAAATGAACCTAACTTGAAATCAAGATATGATCAATCAAGACTTAAGTAGGAACAAAAATGTTTAAAAACAAAAAAGCAAGAACATCTTAGTGACATGAGACCTAGATATAAATAATGAAGATCTATGTCGACCATTAAGACAATCTTGAACACAAAAGAGAAAAGCAAAATCAAATAGAAAAACAAGACACGAGTAACAATTAAATAAACAAAAAGGTCCAAGAATAACTTAATAACATAAGATCAAGATATAAATAATCAAGATCCATGTGAATCATCAAGATGTTCTGAAACACAAAAGAGAAAAGTAAAAACATATAAGGAAACACAAGATCAAGATGAGACAAGAAGTAATAAAAAGAGAAAAGGAGAAGAAATAAAAGGAGAGGTGTAAAAGCAAAACAAAACACCAAGAAAAAACAAATAAACACACAGAAACAAAAAACCAAGTTAGTGTGGTTTAAAGAAAAATGTTCATGCATGTGTGGTAGAGGCATTACTTTCCACCACATCATAACAAAGAACAATGATACAATAATTGTTCCCTAATTAAAGAAGAATAATGACAGAATAAATGGGGGAAGAGAAGAAAAGGAAGGGGTTAGCCAAGTTGACTCTAGATGTACAAGACAAGTAGACGCTACCTATATAGTTCCATGGACTCATGTTCCAACATGAACTTTAGGCCAAATGTAGTTCTCCCAGGATATGGGATAGAAGAAAAATGATGATCAAACCAGTATGATTGATGTTATAGAAGAAATGGAAGATATGACAAACAAATAAAAATGGTCTTGTAAACAACAAGCTGATGAGTTGAGAAAGAATGATATTTCAAAATGGCAAGTGCGTGGGAGAATATGAAATAATATTTATTTGATTGCAAAATGGCAAGAACGTATCATGATAAGATGGGAATATACAAATGTACAAAAGTGTGAGACAATGTTTTTATTCTTTTATGGATTGTGTTCTAATGTTTTTGGTATTTCTAAAGTATTTTCAATGTTTTTGGTGTTTGTGGGATAAAATATGCACAAGGTGGGACCATCTAGTCAAGGAGATGCATGTCTAAGAGTAGAGGTTCCAATAAAATAGCTAAGTCAACTGTAACAACCCATGCTCATAAATTGGTGAGAGTGAGGATCTTGATAAGTCAACAAATACCTAAAAAAAGTAGAAAATGTAATATATAATAGTTTGCAACATGAAGTAACTACATTCACTTATCTATAATAGTGTAGCAAAGGTCTAGAATTGAAGAGATGCTCTTACTCACCTATCTGTTAAAGAAGTTGCAAAATACTATTCTAGTTAAACTATTTTGTAGAATCAACACTGAAGATGATCATAATGTTCATGAGACATAATCAGGATCATAAGTGGTCAAGGGAGAAAAAGTGTTTCAAGCTTAAAATATGCCCAAGACATAACAAATAATATGGTTCTCAAAGAGAATGGTCTAAAGAATAGGGTCCAATATATGGATGATCCAGAGTGGGATGAAGGATATGATTCTCTTCCAAGAATGGTCTAGGATAGGATAAAATGTGTTCAATGTGCCAAAGATTCAAAAGACTTCACTATACAAAGTCATGAAGTGTGAGCCAAGGTAGTATTAAAATGCGTTCAAGTTAAGATAAAATGGTGGAATAAAATTACTTTAGCACAAGTTTCCCCCAAGTTAGGGGTCTTGTAGACAATGGTTCAAATATATTCATGTGTAGAACCTCTTAAGGTGTATGATGTTCATGAGCTTTGAAAGTTCTTCACTATTAGGTTTAGTCAGTCGATATGCCCCTGATCCATAGTTTACCATGACAATATATGGCCCCAACCAATTAGGTTGAAACTTACCTTTATTTTTGCATTCAACATTCATTTTCATTTGGTTCTATTTCAAAACCAAGTAACAAATCTCAAATTCTTAAGGGAGAATGCACTTGTTGTAGCTTCTCCATAATCTGTTCTGACAGGTTTACAAGTTTTCTAGGGCAGCCAAACACTTACCATCAAGAAGTTCTAGTTATTATACCCATGAGCCTCTATAGTCTTCATCATCTTCAATGTGCTCCAGTGATATTCATAATGATGGTATCTTAATCTTGATCAAGATAATAGCTTCATTGAAAAAGGGAGTATGGAGTGGCTCCAATTGGGGTTCGATGATTGGTTTTATAAGACCAAAGGGTTGGAATGATTTGTAAGTACCAATTATGGCCAACATCATTGACAATATTCTTTAAGATGGATACAATGGTTTTATTTGATGCTTCAGCTTATCCATTACCTTGCGGATTATATGGAGTTGATTTCTTGTGCTTGATCTTGAATTTAGCACAAAGAGATTTAACATCTTGGTTTACGAAGGATCCACCATTATTAGATATAATATGGGCTAGGATGCCATATCGATAGATGATATGGTAATGAATGAATTTGGCTATCTATTTCCTAATAACATAAGTGAGATAAATTGCCTCCATCCACTTGGTAAAGTACTCAGTTTTAGTCAAAATGTGTATATGGCCATCTAAAAATGTTGGGTTAATTTTCTTGATGAGATTGAGACTCCACATTGAGAATGAGCATGGTATTATGATCGACTGTAGTGGTAAAGAAGGTGCATATATCAAGTTGCCATGCTGCTGATAAGAAACACACTTCTTCACATAGTTGCAAGCAACAATATCCATTTTGTGCCAATAATACCTTGTTTTAAGGAGCTTCTTTGCTAGGACTACACTATTGGTGTGAGCCCCACACATTCCTTTATGAACCTTCTTTAGTGCCAACTTGGATTCTCCCAAAGATAAATAATGAAAAAGCATTCCATGATAGCCTTTACGATAAAGTGTGTTTCCAAGGAGAGTATAACATGTTAAGCGATGAAGGAATAGTTTTTATTGGTTGTTGGAAAGGTTAGCAAGGAATACATGACTATGAAAATAGTTATAAAAATATTGGTACCATGGTAGCTCAGGTGAGGGATTAGGACCATCAATGGTACATACCCTCTCTGAATTTATTATAATATGCATAGACTGAAGAAGATTTTCAATTAAGAACTGATACTCTTTAGTATTATCATCCATTTGAATCATGGAACCAATTTTTTCCATTATGTCATTAGATTTGTTGTTGACTCTCAAAACTTATTTAAACTATAGAGATTTAAAATGTGTTTTGAGGTTATCGACAATCTACTTGTAAGGAACAAACTTGTCATCTCTTTTTTGATACTGATCAGTGGTCTAATTTATTATTAACTATGAATCTCCATAGACCTTTAAGATTTGAATATCCCATTGTATAACAAGGAAAATCCCTAAAACTAAGGCCTCATACTCAACCATATTATTTGTACAATCAAATTCTATATGGAATGATTTGGGAATCAAATCCTCCTATGGTGTGATCAATAATATGATGGCTCTAGATCCATGAGATTTGAAGGATCCATCAAAATAGAAAATTCACTGTTTAGGCTCCTACGGTTATTTTTCTATTATCAATATAGAATCATCTAGAAAGTCAAACTTGAGAGGTTGAGTGGCCTCAATAGGAGCTTTTTTAAGTTGGTCAACAAGTACTAGCCCTCTGATTGCCTTTTGATTCTAGTACTAAATATCAAAATCATTGAGGATCATAATCCATCTAGCCATGCATCCTTGAAGAGATACTTTAGATAAGAGGAACTTGAGAGGATCCACCTTGGCAATGACAATAGTTTTGTCATTTAGCATATAATGTTAAATTTTTTGAGTGGTGAACACCATAGCTAAACATGCCTTCTTAATAGGCATATAATAATGTTCATAATCCACCAATGTGTGGCTTAAATAATAAACATGTTCCTTACCATGATCATCATGTTGGGCCAAAAGTGCCCCCAGTGCATATTTTGTGGCTGATATATAAAGAAACAATGGCTTTCTTTGTGTTGGTGGTCTTAAGACTGGTGGATTGGCCAAATATGTCTTATGATATGAAAATGATATATGAAAATCTTCATCCCATTAAAAAGTTACCCCTTTCTTCAAAATATAAGTAAATGGGTGGCAGTTATCTACCAATTGAGAAATGAATCTGGTATAGATTGGATCTTTCCTTGCAAGCTTTACAGCTATTTAATATTATTTGGTGGAGGTATTTTCATAATAGTGTTGAATTTTGTAGGGTCGACTTTGATCCCTCATTGTGATATAATGAGCCCTAGCAATTTCATTGATATGATTCTGAAGACACATTTCTTAGGATTTAAATGGACTTTATATTCATGAAGCCTTTCAAAGATTCATCATAGAATGTTAGGATGTCCAAATCTTGTTTGTGATTTTGTTAGTATATCATCAGCATAGTCTTCTACAATTTCATGCATCATGTCATATAAGATGATAGTCATTGCACATTGATGTGTTGTTCCAACATTCTTCAAGCCAAATGGCATGACTTAGTAATAGAATGTCCCCTATGGAGTGTTGAACACAATCTTGTGTTGGTCTTCAAGAGCTATCTTGATCTGATTGTTACCAAAAAATCCATCCATTAAGGACAAAATTTTGTACCTAGTAGTTGAGTCAATGATCATGTCAATGTTGGGTAGAGGAAAATCATATTTGGGGCATGCTTTGTTGATATACCAAAAATTAGTACAAATATGTATAGCTAAGGTCTTTGTACTCACTGGAACTATGTTGGAAATCCATTTAGAGTAATCCAATGGTCTAATAATATTGGCTCCTAATAACATTTCCAATTTGGCTTTAACCAATAGAGTGATGCATGGATGCATCTTTCTCAATTTTTGCTTGACTAGTTTGGCATCAGGATGGAAAATAAGGCAATGCACAACCAAATCAAGGTCCAAGCCTAGAATTTCAGAGTATGCACATGTAAATATGTCTATATAATAATTAAAAATGGATATAATATTCTCACATTTTTATTCAGTAAGGGAATCTCCAAGATAAATAATTTTGGGATCCTCATAGGTTCCCAGGTTCACTTTTGTTGTGTTTTCCACAAGAAGTGTGGATCCATCCTCTAAAATTATAGGCAATGTATGGTCATGATCATCTTCTTCTACCATATCTTCTTGTTGTTCCTCCTAAAGATCTAGATAGTATGAAGAATCAAAATTTGACATCTCAAGTAAAGGCCAAGTAGTAAAAACCTCTAGAAACTCAAGAGCAAGACACTCAAACATTTGATGTTGTTATGAAGAAATGCTTATACTGGTTAGGAAACTTGGGCTAGATGGACCTTATGTGATCTAATGGGATGAGAAAAATTTCCCACCTAAGAGTGCCCAAAATAGGTTTTCATTCAAAGGCTTATCTTTTTCTTTACTTTTTCCTTGATTGATGAGTGCCTCAAAGAGGTTTTCACTTGAATATCTCGATGTTTGTTCTTTATTATGACCAAAAAAGTTTTCTTACTCTCAAAATTAAGTATAAGGATATAATAAAAAATTAAATCCCTACTTGTGATCATTGATGGGTAATCCATCTCTTAGGCCCATATATTTTGTAGTTGATTCTTCATTTTGAAACTCATCGAGGCGTATGAACAAATTTTCCTAGTCCCAATCAATGAGTTCATGATGGTAAAGGCATAGGGAACAATGAGGGTTTGCTTTAGGATGGGAATCTCCAATGGTAAAGATATAATGTCCTACATCAAGAAATGAAGCACCATTTTGATGAGTTCTTACTTCAAGATGAGAAGCTCCAATGGGAATTATGGTTAATATGGCATTTAAATCAAATAAATCTGAGTTATCAAGCTCATCAAAAGGGCTATAATGGGATGTTGTGTCACTACTAGGAGTCTCATCGCTAGTCACTTCGAAAGAGTCACTATCAAAAGTCATGAGGTCACATCTAGTGGTATAAATCTAAGACCATTATTCCAATTAATAACTCTGACTAATAAGTGCTCCAAGATTCCTTATGCTCATGGGCCAAGGCCTTTCTCTATATAGTCTAGATGATCCATTATCTAGTTAGGGATAGGATACTTCAATTTTTGAAAGCAATCAACAAGGCCTTAATAATATAACCAATCTCCCTTGGTAAAAGCCTCTCTATCTTTCTTTGGCATGTTTGTAGGTACAAAAACCATAGGTGGTTTTGGTTATTTCTTCTTTGGTTGCTAGATTTGGTTGGGTCTATTAGGAGTCTTAGATGGTTTAGGTTTTCTAAATGATTTAGGGGATCTAGGAAATCTTACAATATGAAGGATGTCCTTAAGATGGTATGTGGAAATACCCATGTCTTTAATAATAAGTTATTTTTCAAGAGCTGTAGGAAATGGATTGGTCAAAGTGGAAGGCAAATCACCAGGGTTGATATAATTAGATGAGGATGGATGGGAAACGATGGATTTGTTTTTCTTCATAATGAACTTAGAACCTAGGAAATATTTATAATTACAAAATTATACTTCAAGATGTTTGCAATATTGATATGGTTTTTGATCAATGAGAATAGTAACCTCGATCCCATCATGGGGAAACTTAAGGTAATGATGAAGAGTAGATGGGACTACTTGTACTTCATGGATCCAGGGATGACCGAGAAGAATGTTATAAGGGAATTCAATATCCAAAATATGAAATAATGTGTGATGAGAAATAGACCCAACCATGATTGGAAACTAAATTTTACCTAAAGACTCCCTCTTGGCATTGTCATAAGCCTTAATGGTAATAGTTTTTGGCTGAATGTCCTTATCTATGTAGCCTAATCATCGTACCAATTAAGAGATATGATGTTCAGCCCTGACCCATTATCTATAATAACCCACTTGATCTTATGACCCATAATGATTATCTTATTGTATAATGTGTTATTATGGTTTGGTCCAAGAGTGGACATGTATTTTTGATCAAATGTGATTTGCCAGAATGAAGATAAATGTCTAACTAGGTTTTGGAACTGATCAGGGTTAATATCATTAGGCACAATAGATTCTTTCAAAAGGTTGTTCATGATAGTTCTATGGACATCAAATGTCCAAAAGACTTCTAACATGGAAATCTATGGATGGATTTTGTTCAATTGGTCTATTAAACTATAAGGCTTTTTGATTATCGATTGAGCTAGTTTAGTCTTTATTGGCACAGTATTTGGCTTTGGAACCATTGGCATAATGTTCTCATTAGGTTTCATGGAAAAAGTGGGTGAAAGGCCCTAGATGTTAACTCATAGAAATATAGTTATGACTGCACAACCTAGAGGTGGCAAGGAGTCATTATAATTAGAAGAGGAAGGCAAAGGGCCTTGGATGATGACTTACAGGTGTCTAGCTATATTGTTACAGTTTTGGGTCAATGAGAAGCCTTTATAATTAGGATAAGAGTGCCATTGTTCATAACTAGTAACCCATGCAAATAGATATTTAACTTGATTATGCAAACTTGATGTGGTATTACTAGGGGGAGAGGGTGTTGACCCTATAATGATGGGTCCCATGTTGTAAGGAACATGAGCTTATCCACATGGTTTCATAGTAATAGTAGTATTTTGTGTAGTAGAAATGTGCCCCATAGTATTATTATAGTCATAGGGCATGTTGTTATAAGCCACTTATTAGTATGGGCATTATGATCCCTATTATTCTCATTATGATTCTGACCCTAATGTTGGTTCTAATTTTACATCTGTCCTCGATTCTAAACTTGGTTTTGATTATCTTTTGGTGGTGGTGGATTATGTTGAGGAAATGGGTCTTTATAGATTCCCATATCCTAATTTGTGTCTCGATTAGGGTCAACTTAATTTCCAATTCACCACTTTCAAAAAAGTCCTCAATAATATGTCATAATTAGATGCAATGATATGCACCATGACCAACAACATGATGGAAGTTACACCATTAGTTCTCCTTGTACGAATCTAATTTTGGTTGATCTTGAGGAAATGGCCTTGATATTGGCCATATAATTAAATTATCTGTAATGAGCTTTGGTAACACTATTTAAATCTATTTTCCTAACTTACTAAATATTTTGAAATTGTTATGAAATGTCCTTCATGGAGGTTGTCTCTCTAAAGTAGATGGCAGATTTAGGGGAGTTAATTATACATTTGGGGGAGGCATAGATTGCACCATTTTTATGTGCCTTATTTTAGTCACCCCATTTCCAACCATATTCTTATTTTTTCTAAATCCCTTAGGATTATTCTACATAATTATTTTAATTGGTGATTTACTCTGATTAGATGTTTGACCCTACGTGAAAATCTTGCAAGGCCTTTAGCAATAAGAGCCTTCTCAATCTGCTCTCTTTTGTCGATAATTTCTTCAAATGAGTTAGTGAAAGCTAACCATAGCTTATGCATGACTTTGGGATGTAAGTTTTTTGAAAAAATATCATCCAACTATTTTTCTAGTAAGTTATGTTGAAAGTGGCCTGCCAATGCTCTCCACCTTTACAGATATGCAACAAAACTTTCACCATCATGTTGTTTGGCATTGCATAAGTCAAAAAAGATCAATTCATGTTCTATGTTATATGAGAAATGGTTAATGAACTTTTTTGATAAGTTATTCCAATTTTAAAATGATCCCTTGGGTATTTTAAATAGCCAATCTAAAGCCTATCCCACTAACTATGCAAAAATAGTCAAAGTACTCACTACTATAAGCAACCTCTTGACATAAGACAAAGAATACCTATATGTGGTCATGTGGATCTCTCTTTCCTTTGTATTTGTCAAATTTGGGTGTCTCCAAATGAGGTGGAAATGGGTTTTGGATAATAGATAAATCAAATGGATATGGATGTATCTCATCAAATTTGTACTTTTTAACTCTATTATTTATCTCCAATCTCTGAACAATTTCCTTCATAGAATTCTACTCTTGCATATTTGGTGTATTTGTGGATTGGATAAGATGTTGTTAGGATGGTATGTAACCATGGTTTTATTGGTGTTAGGGTGGAATTTGCCCCTAGTTTTGTTGGTGTTGGGGTGGAATGTGCCTTTGGTTTTATTGTTGTTGGGGTGGAATGTGCCCCTAGTTTTGTGTGGATATATAGGGAATGCATACCTTTTGATCCATTCTTTGGTTATAATTCACTCCTTGAGTTGAGAAAATAGGCCATTGATTCTTAGATTATAAAACATTCCTTGAATTTGGCTGTTTAGTTCCTTGTTGACTTGGGATAGTTCTATGTTTATTTCACCAATCATTGCATTGGTTAGAATGAACAAGCCAAATTGTCTTGAGGGATTTCCTCAATTTGAATTGAATGTTTGGGTCTCTAATTTTTTAATGTAATAAGATGTTCTTGATGATTAAATAATGTATGCTCTGTGTCAAATGGAACATTTTGTAAGATCTCTTATGACTTTAACTATTCATTTAGGTTACCTTGATCCATTATGGTTATGTTTTCATCAAATGTTTGTTGCATATCTTTGACCACATTTCCATATTATTTCAAGGCCTCATTATGAATTGAAGTGGAAACTAATGAGTTGGTTAAGTCTGTGATAAGGTGATCAACATATCATTGACTTATTATATTGATCTTAGCTAGAAGATCCAAATTTATGGGTTTTGAATCCATTTTTATTTCTTTTCCTTTATTAGCAGAGGTATGTCTATTTGTGAAAAATATTTCTCTTTCCATCATTGTTATCCTTCTCTAACTAAGGTATGTAATTGCTCTCTAGGAAAGTCTAAAGGTACTCTTGCACCTGATTCTATCAACTTGAGAAGTGTTTTGTCTTGATCTCCTTAGGGTTGATATTCATTATAATCATCTTTAGATCCTAATATTGTAGGGATGTCATAAAAAACAATGGGATTATCTTGAACATCATAAAAATTGATCATCCTCATAGATAAGGCCATAAGAGGATCCACTATGAGAGAACCTTTGTGTCATGTCTAAAAAGAGTTGTTCTCTATACTCAACTAGATTTGGATCAATGTTTTTTAAACATTCAAACAATGTATGCCTTGGTTAGTTTCAAAAAAATAGAAGATTTGGTTCACAAATTTACTCAACTTTTGGTGAAGCTGAAATCATATAGATTGGAAGAGGGTAAAGGTAACTCAAAGACCCAAGGTGAAATCTAGTACACCAAGACCTAGATCTTTGTGATACACCTATACCATAAAAGCTAGTTTAAAATTAGATGAGTTGACCCTATAAAACTAGAGGAAATCTCTCCAGAGTATAAAGAAGACAAAATGAACTAAGTAACTCAAGATGTAAAAACACGCATGAATTACTAAGTATACAGCTAGGATCAAATGGGCAATACAACATCGCCACATGATTCTAGTAGGATAAAATATGTTCTAGGACTCAAAACATGGGAGATACACAAGATGAATTGAGTCCATCAAGATGATAATGTGGTTTTGAGTCTAATAAATGGCCCTTAATCTAAATGGAAAATTGAACCCAAGTTAGAACAAGTTTAGTGTGCAAATGGTGAACCCAATTTAACACACCAACCCTTAAAACTCAGAAAAGTTTAATTTTGAATGTGCATTATAAATGAGGGACTTTAAATAAATTGGATAAAGGTTCTATAATTAATTGGGTAGCATGACTACACCAAAGTAGATGACATGACAGAAAATCTTTTGATAATAATTTGAACAAGGGAAAGATGAAATTTCTAATTGGACAGCGTAATGCCTCCCTTGCTCAAGAAAATTGAGGACAATGTGCTTTGGTTAAGTTCATCAAGTTAACAAGAAATTTTAGACATAGATCAAGACCAAGTAATCTAATGGAAAAAAACAATAATCTTAAATCTAACTGGCAAGGTTTGAAAATGTAGGGTCAACTAAACTAGCAAGTTTCCAAACATTTCTAGGGGAATCAATTACACATTGACTTTCACATCACGATACAAAAGAAAAACTTGTAATTCAGTATCCATGACACTTGGATTCTTTAAAAAATGTCTTTCCCTTTTTTTAACCACTATATCCTATTTTTCACTCAATATAGTGTGATATCCAAAGTGCAGATACGTCTCGTGTGCAACTCCATCACTAGAAGGTGGTTTAACCACTCAAACCTTTGATCCTAGTGGGAGTAGTTGAAGTCAATGCTAGGAGGTGAAACCCTGGGTCAAACCTTCCATAAATAACTTTTGGGAGGTAATGAAGTCCACCTCACAAGCCAAAATTCAATGAAATGAAAGACATAATAGAAAGACTTTAGGGTCCTTTTCAAGGTCACCCAAACTATTGTGAGTTTTTGGGGAGTGCTTTAGAAGACATTATTTCTAAGCCTTAGACTAGGATTTTTTTAATAAGGATGGGTAATTTGATTCCAAGGGTTCCATAAAGGGGACATGTGGAAGAGCATACACATGACATCCCTCTCATTTTTGAACAAAAACTAGTTTAAATAATTATTGAATGCAAAAACCTGGAAAGATGAGTTTATTTTTAAGCACCAATTTAAAAGTTTGAGTAGTGTTCTTTTGACCTCTTGGTATAAAGTTGTAACTTTGAAATTTTAACTATAAAACATTCATCTTAAGCACCTAAATGTTCTAATAAGTACTAAAATAATGTTTCTAGTTGATTTTAAAATCATGCAAAAGATGGTCTAAAACATGTTTTATCAAATTCCCAGGCTTGATCCTACAATAAAAACATTAGAGTATCTTTTAAATTTGAAGATAATTTAAAAATGGAAGGATAAAATTTGAAATTTGAAGTCTCTATTATAAAATCAAAATTATCTAGTCAATATCACTATTTATTGCAAAATCACCACTGTCAAATTAACAAAAAAATGCAATATCATTGCTAAGAAAAATTGCTGCCCATGTTAGTGAAATCACTGGCCTAAAGGATAATATCACTATCCATTACAATGATATCACTACAAGGTAAGATGATATCACTGCTAAGTGTGATAATATTGCAATTTCCAAAAAAAATGCTATTATGGAACAAAATCACTATTTTATAGATAGAAAACATGATAAATGTAAAATCATCATTCAAATGATGAAATTGATGATATACAGAATGAAATCATTTCTAGAAAGAATAATATCACTACCCAAAAGGATGATATCATTATTTTTGATGATGATATCACTACTTATGTCCATGAAATCATTGTTTAGGAAATAGTGATTTTGTTTACACAAAATCATGATTGTGGAACAACAATATTATTCTAGAGAGTAACACCAAGTTTTGTAGAAACAAAAATGCTATTAAAAATATGGAAATTTAACTTAAAATCTCACTCTTTTGGCCCTCCAAATCCAAGATCCTACATGGAAAGGATTAGTAGGTTGCTTATAGAGGTTTTATGAGCAAATTTGTGAGTTACGGTCCCACTGGGCATGCTAAAATGTAAAGAGGATTACATAACATGATTAATCAAACATTAGTCCAATAAATGAAAGGAAAAATGCATAAGAAAAAACTAAATTAAGCTTATCTATTCATGTGGGAATTATAAAGGATAGCAAGAAACAAATGAAAGAAAGTAACATCATATTACCTTCCAAAATGGATTCACCATACCAATGCAGCCCAAACATATGTTCTCCCTTGATCAAGAGCTCTTGTCTTCAAAAACAATGGTGGCCAACTCCTCCAATGCTTCAAGAACTCCTTGTAAAACCTAGGTTCATGATTTGGAATCACTAAACTATCCTATCAATGAAGCTTGCTTACAAAATCAATGATCAAATGTAAAGGATTGTGGAGACAATTCAACATAATAATTTTGCATAAATCAAGCTTAAAAAATGATGTTCATGACCTCTCTATTTATAGATTTTTGAGATTAATCATAATCAACTTGAATCGTCGATCTCAAGATTGATATGTTTGGCTAAGGATTAATTCAATTATCTAATTAAAATCCATAAATAGTCTAATCAATATTTAGGATAGAGGAGCATTTAAGAGGCATGGAGGGTCATTATGAGGCATGGGAGACCCTAATCTTGATATTTGTGGCATTTATGGCCTAGGGATATCTTCCCAAAAAGTGATGTCACCTGATGATGTAGTTAATAAAAATCAATTTACAAAAATAAATATTCAACAATTCTCATGGAAAATCCACTTAAGCTCTTTATTTGGATTAATTAGCCTTAAACAAGGTTAATCAACATTTGTGTAATTATTTGGAAATTGGCCCTCAATTAATCAAAATGGTCAGGAAGTCATATTATTGGGTTGTAATTTGACTTGATAATAATTTGAAGGTGATGTTAGATGCATTGGATCTGCCATCCCATTTAAGATGTTGTCAACTCCAAATAATAAGGGCACATGTCTCATGCAAGAGATTTGATAGAAAAGAGCAATCTAGGGCACCTAGGTGTAAAATTGGCATTCTAACTTGAAATGATATGATCAAAGTTAGATGGTCCATAAAATGAATTTCCCCATTTAGGGATACTTTGACCTAAATCGACACTTGTAAATGACAAGTTCATACCATTTAGGGTGTTTTATGGATTTTAGCCTAAAATGTGCATTTGAGTGCAATTCAAGTAATATTGACAATTTCAACACAAATGGTGTTAAGAATTGGATGTCTACACCTATGTATCCTTATCTTGATCCCACTCTACCTAGCTTCATCTACCCAATCTACTTACAACATGGACATTTCACAAAATAATGCTTATGTGTATGTATCCCATCTAGATAGTGCATCTGCTATTACATTATCTTTACCCTTATTTTATATGATTTAAAAATCATAACCCAACATTTTTGTTACCCAATTTTTTTGTTCTTCAAATGATAATATTTTCTCTAAAAATTAGTTGAGACTATCATGATCCATTTTCACCTTAAAATGTCTACCCATCAGATAGGGCCTCTATTGTTTTACTGCATAAATAATAGCCATCATTTCTTTCTCATAAATAGATTTTTGGATATTTTAACCTTTGAATTGATTAATCTCAAATGTAATTGGTATTCCTTATTTCATTAATACTAATCCCAACCTTGATATAGAAGAATCACATTCAATAATGAATGTCTTTCAGAAGTCTGGAGTAGCCAAAACTAGGGTGGTGCACATAGCTACTTTTAGTTGCTCAAATTATTTAGTGGTTGCATCATTATAATTGAAGGCATCCTTATTTAAAAATTTAGTCATTGGAGATGCTATGCTTCCATAACCTTTCACAAATATTTGATAGTAACTTATTAGTCCTAGGAACCCTTGAATGTTTTTGAGAGTTTTGGGCATTGACTAATCCACCATGGCTTTTATATGATGAGGATAAAATTTGAAACTTATTATCACCAAATATTTCACCATAGAGGAGGTTGTTCAATATTACTCTAAGCTTTGGGAAAAATTGGAATAATTATAGGTATGTGGGTTTACCTATAGTAGAAGTAGACCTCTAGGTTTAAGGGCTAGCTCCCTGAATTGATCTTAAAGTGCTTATCATATATCCTAACTGATTACTTGTGGGAAAATGGATATAAGTATGCATGAAATAAATATATTCTAAGGAGGTGATACACCATAAGGATTTACACAATGCTATCATACTTATTTCACTAAGAAATAAGACCTACAAATTAGCTTCCAGGTCCTAAGATGTTCTAACTTAAGTATTACAATATAGAGGTGATATGCATGAGAAAACTCAAGATAAGTAGAACAAAGATTAGATTAATGAATATAATGACACTTAAACATTTTAAGGGAGACAAACACACTAGCTACACTCTATATGACCTATTAGAATGAGAAATCCTTGTAATAAACATGAAAGGATAAGGAGAAATAAGGATATAATCACTAAACCTCACCATTCATCACTTTGTACACTTAGACAAGGTGTTTGCGAACTCAAAAATAGATTTCTTTTATTATTCAAAGGCAAATTACAACATAAAACTAATAGGACTTTTCCATACATGATGTGGAATTATTAAACAAGAGCTAAAATGGCTAGTACTTATAGAATGTGAGAGAGAAGAGAGAATAATGAAGTCCAAGAGTCACAAATCCACTTGTCAAGCTAAGAGAAGGAGTTATTTTTCTAGAGGAATGGAATATGAAACAGACCATGCAAATTATTTTTAGATAAATCTCTCTCCAAGCATGAAACTCCTTAAATTTAGTGTAGGACTCTTCATTTGCTTGTTTAAAAACTACTTTCATCATTTTGCCTTCCTTGAACACTCCACAATAAACTAAGGATAGATTAGATCATTTAACTATGAAGGGGAATAGAAAAAGTCTCCAATATGCATTGGATGTGTCCCTAATCATCAATCTCCTTCTAAACAGGTGTTCTCATTGTCTACAATCATAATCACCCTTCTTTAGACCTATTTTCACATTTGGCACTAAAATGTTTATCATTTACTCAATCTAATCCATACAGGTGAGGGTATGACACTTTTTAAGGGTCATCAAGTCTCTAGATCCAACAAGAAGACCTTAAAAGGCCTCCTAATTGGATTTTTACCTTCTCACTTGATGATCACTCCTCATTCACTATGCCATTCTAGATTGGCTAAAGTAAAGGTACTTTCAAAGGTACTTGTGTGATTTTTTGAGGTAATAAATGTATATTACGAGTTATATTAGGTCTCATTATCTATCCCAAAGTGATCCTCATCTTTTGAAACCCTTTTATACGTACACAACATAAAAAACTATCAATAAAAGATAATTTATACCCTATCCATAAAAATAGGGTAGAATCCAACATGGTAGGAAGAAGACCTAGGGAGTCCTATACAAGTTAAATATCACTTCTCAATCAAACTATCTCATCTAGAGGCCTTTCTATCAAATTCTTCTCCATTGGGTCAAGAACAAGGGTTTTGGAGGGTTTTAGGTAATTTTACCCCTTAAGGATTGTTCGTAAAAGTGTGACATCTGATATTCATAAAAATTCCCCTAAATCTATCTTTAGGACCCTCTTGAACATATCCTATCTCCTTGGATTCCCATGCTATGTATCCGTACATATATGAGCTTCTTAAGATGACTACTCGAGCTCTCCTTTACATTTTGTTTAGGCTGTCATGTTCTCAAGTCAATAAATGACTCATTTATGTATTTATATAAAAACCAAAGGTTATCACACACCTTATAACTCCACATTTAGGTTTTATAATGCATTATAATTCTCATCTAATGTTATAAATGGAATTTTACCCCTATTAAGCATCAAGCCTAGTCTAAATCTAATAAGACTTGACTACACATAACTACTCATCAACACCCCTGAGTAGTTTACAAAGGTTTCAAGGCCTCACTCAATTTTTTTCATGTATAATCCAAATAATTATATCTATCTTCAAGGTTTCATCATTCTCTAGCTCATCCCCTCATCACTTACTAAACCTGTAGGATATGTGCATTTGGGAGTGCCCTTTATCTGAGACAAAACAAAGGGCACTTCCCATATTGACTCAAGAAAAAAAAATATATGAGGAGCTTAAATAAGTCCTAGGGACCATATGTAAATTTTTTTATGATTTGGTCATATCATTAGTACCTCTAAACATCTTAAAAACTAAGATAGAGTTCTGTGTGACTCACTGACTATAGGGTTTTGTGTGCTAACTATAAGTGACCCCTAAAAACTAACTATTGATCTATTTCCATTGTCTGAGAGTCTCATGAAGTGTAAATCACCAATATGGATATATTTAAATCATATTCATCATCCAATCTTTGACAAAATATTCAAGGTATAGTTTGTACTTAGACAGGTCTAGATTGTAGATTAACTATATATTGTGTTTCCCTTAAAAAATGATACTTGTAGGTGTATACTATATAGTTAGGTATTGTATCATGTATTAAATACCTTATTGAAATCCTTAAGTTAATTCATAGTCATTTGGAATTGCTCACCTCATGTATATGCTAGTCCAACACTTCAACCATCATACTCTAGTGCACAGTCACTTTACCATTAGGTTTTAGATGGTCATTCTAAGAGCAAAATATACATGTAGGTTGCATTTCAAACATAAGACCTTGTAATTCACACCCTAGGATCCTTTGAAGGTATTATACCCAACTCCAAATTTCAAACATTTGTGTTTAAATGGTTCCATCACCAAGGTTCATCTTATGAGACTGTAAGTACCTATAGTCAGGTTATAGGTGGTTTTTTGGGAGAAATGGTATACCTGTAGGTGATGGTATAGATCAAGATCATGTAATTTAACCCTACTTGATGTTATTTAGATTATTATTACCATTTTTATGTCTATAGGTTCACTTGACACGTAGGTATGCTCCTTATTACTTGAATGAGGACTATAAGGTCATTTGGAGTTCAAGCACTATAGTGAACATTGAAAAACTATAGTGTAAGAATACATGATTTTGAAACCCTCCAACATCACCCATTAGGACCAAACATCCACTTTATTTGGTCAAGGAATATTTCCTATATGAGGGATACAAGATAGGATCATTAAAAGTCATCTAGAATCCATGTTATACTATTGTATGGTAGCACCAAAAGTGGACAAGGCTTTGTTTTGGAGTTTTTAAGGTAACAAGTCCCTAAAACTCATTCTCAACATATGCAATTGACCCTCAAGTCTGCCTACTAATTTATAGCTTCACCATTAATTTCCATCATCTCTTCAACATTTTCAAACTTTATGAAGGTCTCAAACATGTTTAAATACTATCACTCTACATGCTCAAACCTCTATGGGAGCCTGTAGGTGTGTACACAATAGCAAACAAGGGAAATGAAGGTAGAGCATGGATAATGCACATAGTGTATGGCCTTATATCCAATTATAGACCTTATAATAATCCTAAAATGGATGATTTTTACATTGAAATATTTTAAATATTTCACATGCTTCATCTTAACGTGATTAGCCTCCTTTAGGGTACCTATAAGTGCACATTAATGGTACAAGACTGTATAGAGGAGAAACTAGTTCTCACAATTATTCCTATGTCATTTGGGTAGCTTAGTTTGGTTTCTCATATTCCAAGAGTATTTTCAACATTGAAACTCCTCAATACATCTCTATGACTATTCTAAGGCTTCAAGAACTCATTCACCATGACTGTAATGAGTACCTGCAGGAAGGTTTGACTGTGTTATTTTCTTGATTACAACCATCATGGGAAACCTTTTGAGACTAATATTGAAAATAAGAAGGTGAATTAAATGACATATAATAAACATGAAACATCAATATACCTCTTCTTGAAACCAATATAGGAAATGGAGCCATTTGTAGTTGATGAAACTTACTTGTAACTCCATTAATGCACTCAGCTTACAAATTGAGATGTTTGGATCATAAAATAATTTACAAACATGAAAAAAAGGATTTAAACGAAGAAATAACTATGTTCACATCCTCTATAAACAATTTAAACAAGTGATTTGTACAAATAAACTCATATAAGGATACAACCTATAGGGTGTGGGGATTAGCATATATAAAAGAGTAGTACACTTATTAAGCATGGTTCATAAAGCATAGGCAACCAATATTTGGACTCATACCATGTATGTGAATAATAAAATTTTTAATAACACCATAAAATATATTTTGACCTGAAACCTCTCCTATGGGTCGTACCAAGAAGAAACCTTTTGACTAGTTTTGTATGCTTAGTGAATCAATGGAGAAGTGAAATGGTTTTTAATCCATTTTGAGTCTTTAAAATAAAATAAAATGTGAAAATACAGTAATATAAGTTTAATAGTCATTACATAACCTTTCCACATGTGCCACACTCTTTTAGAAGTCGTACAACTGCCCAAATCCTCCTTTTTCAATTATTTTCTTGATTTCAATTAGGAACCTACAAGTTTTCCAGTTAGTACTAACATTATTGATAGGATATAACATATTATAAATTTAAAGAGACTTAGGAACACTTGTATTTCATGGAAAATTATACCACCTTCATTAATAGCTCAATTATGACTTGTAAGTGACATGAAATGACTCAAGACTAAAAATGACTAAGACCAAGGTTAATAACACATAAAATAAGACAAGGACACACCCTATAACATTATAATAGACCCATATATCAAGTTTTTTACTATAGGGGGTTGACCTATTTTGAATTGTGGTCAGAATAGTTAACAACACCTTCATGGGATATAATGTGACCCAATTACTCTACCTCCTGTACTCTAAAAACACATTTTGATGGCTTCAAATAAAGCTGATGTTTTTCCAAAACTATCAACACTTTTTTCACATGTTGCAAGTGTTCTTCCCAAGTCTTATTTTAAATAAATATGTCATCAAAGAAACTAGCACAAACTTCCTTTAAAAAAATCCTAAAGATAGTGTTCATCAAGCTCTAAAAAGTAGATGGTGCATTTGTAAGACCAAAGGACATTACCAAAAACTCATAATGGCCCTCATGAGTTCTAAAAGTAGTTTTATGAACATCTTCATCCCTGATTCTAATTTTATGGTTACCCAAAGAAAGATCCAATTTCATGAAATAAACAACACTATGGAAACTCAACAAGTAAATCATCAATTACTAGAATAGAAAACTTATCTTTGATGGTGTACTTGTTGAGTTCCCTATAATCTAGGCACATCTACAATGTGTCATCCTTCTTATGCACCATGACCATTGGCAATGAATATGCACTCTAGTTGTGTTTGATGATCCCTACCTCTAACATCTCATGGACCATCTTTTTGATTTCACTCTTTTGTGCATATGGATATCTATATGGTCTAATATTTGGTGGTTGACTCCTTAGAAGTAGTTGAATGACATGATCATGTTCTCTTTTTGGTGGTAGTCCTTTTGGCATGGCCTAAAAAATAGATGGGTGGTCATCAAGAATCATTTGTATATCAAGATGTGGAGATGTTGTTATGGGTTGAAATTTTATGGAACATAATCATGCTATAAATCCTTCTATCACCTTTTTTAACATTTTTTCATTTGACGTGAACTAACCAATTATGGAGATTTTGCTCATAATCCCTGCAGTTCAATTTTTCTATCTTCAAAATGAAAGTGCATGCATAGTTATTGGAAGTTCATCTCAATTGTACCCAAGGTTGTGAGCCATTAGACTCCCAAAATAATGTTTACACCACCCATTATAATAGAAAACATAGGAGAATCTAGATTATACTCGTCCATAGCAAGCTTAATACCATGGAATTTTCATGAACAATTGACTATCCCACCATCTATAATCATGACCTAAAATTTTAGTGTTGGGTAAATGAAATAATTCAATCAAGTGGAAAATGTATGGTTGATGAAATTATGTGTGATTTATGAGTCAATCAACATTATCACATTCTATTTATTGAGGAAACCCACCACCTTAAGTGTTTAAGGAGTGCTAATACCTGAAAGTGCATGATAAGAGATTGTAGGTTTGGAATCTTTAGGTACATTTTCTGTCTCTTCCTCATCATCATTATAGACATCATCCTCTTCATCATCTTCATTAGATCCCTCAATGTATAATAACTTCTTTTCTGCACATCTATGTCCTTTCCTCCACTTGTTATCACAATCAAAACATTATGTTTTTGCACACTTCAATTTATTGAGGGGTAAATATAGTATGTGGAGGAAATGATGGTGTTGATATGATATGATCTCTAAAGTGAGTGAATGGCTGCTTCTTATTGGATATGAGTTTTTCCTTAAACCTACATGCCATGATAATAGATTTAGAAACCTTAATTGGATTAAACATGTGTACCTCATGTTGAATGTGGTCCTTGATGCCTCCTAAAAATAGGTCATTCAAGTTCTCATAATAAATTATCTCCACACATAAATATAGGTTCTAAAAGTTATGAATATAGTCCTTGATTGAACCAATTTGTCACAATTTTTCCAGTTGGGTAAAGTAATTATCTGTCACACTATTGTTATGGTGTAATTACAGCTCCTTTATAAAATTGACTAGGTGATGTCGAGAGTCATCTTTTTATTTTGATCACATAACCATCGATGCCAAATAATTAGTTGGTTTATAAATATAAGGATGACATGGTAACATTTTGTCCACATGGGATCTGATGCAGATCAAAAAAATTATGAATTTGGTTGATCTAATTGAGTGGATCCTTTCCATCGAATTTATGCATATCTACCTTTGGTAACAAGTTCCATTATGACAAGGTACTTAGATTTGGATTAGGATGGTTGTGAGATCCACCTTGGTGGGTTTATTTAATAGTGATAACTAGATTATTTTATTGATTATTTTGTATGGCCATCATGATATTTTCCAAACTAGATTGTATGGATTTCATATTAGATTGTATGCCTTGCATCTCACTTTGAATGCCTTACACATTGTATTCAAACTAGATCACTTTGTGATTTATCTCAGAGAACCCTGGTATAAAATATCTAGTAACTCCCCCTTCTGACTCCATCTCTTCCTTGTGAGGAATCTTACGTGGGGTTTTGGCAACCTTTTCTCAGCCTCTAATTTGTGGTCCTACCATAAAAGGGCTTGACAATGTCGACCCTGATTGACACTTTTGACCAAGAAATTTTTATACTTATGTCAGCCTCAAATCAGAAAATAAAAAGAACATACCCTATCTATATTTTTATAATATTTCCAAAAATGTAAACAACTCTAAAAAATTCATTGAATAACACACTATAGAATGCATTTATGAAAAACCATAAAATGGTGATAACTTTTGTAAAATAGATCCAATTGAGCTGAAATTTGAATGTAATATTAATTGAATGATTTTTCACCTCTAGTAAAAACATTAAAGAGAAATTCATTATTTTTTATAATAAATATCCATATTCAAATATCTATGGTTTTTTATTTGATTATGGCCCAAATTGATGTTCTGATACCACTTGTAATGATATTAATTGAACAAATAAGCAAAATAATAGAAATATATAACAATGATATGGAAATATAGAAGAAAATATTAATAATAGATAATCCACTTCAAGGGGGAAACCTCCTAAATGTTTGTAATAAGAAATTAATACTCTAATATGATAATAAATAACTACCCACAACCTCATATATATAGACTACCTAGGCCATGGTTACTCCATAGGATGACATACTAACCTAATGAAAGCATAGAGACATGTGATATAAAATAAAAGAGGGATAAGTAATCCACAAGTCAACTATTACTATCTCGATACATGTGATAGGTTAGGGGCAAGGTAAAAGATGCTGAAAACCAACCAAAATCCTACTCAAGTTCTTCACAAGTTTAATAAGGTCAAAATTTTATGATTGGTTCACGGGCATGCCAAGTAATTGGGTTAAATAATCATATGAATAAGAGGGACCCATCATGGGATTAATATTCATGATTAGAGTTTAGGGTTTAAGGGGTTGAGTAGTATGAATAATTGATAAGAAGAGAGGTAGTCAAAAAACCCTAGTAAACCCCATAAGATCATGATTTATGCCAATTTAATGTAGTTTGGAGATCATTGGAGAATGATGAGTATTGTATACTATCTATATAGATATGCACAACCATTCCACATTTTTTTCCATCAGACTCACACGTGTGAACAATCAGGGATCAAGAGGAGCCTCCATGAGGGACATGTCACAAGTTTGACTTTGAAGCTTTAGATTATTTTTTAGGTTTTAGTGTATATAAGTGATGGTTATATGTTTTCACCATCTTCTCATCTCATCCAAATCTCTCTAATATGATTGTTCACTCTATACTAGTCTTTTAAGTAGTATTCATGTTCCCAGTGAATTAGACTGTGTATAAGATGCTTATATAAAATTAAGTTGAGAAGGTTTATCCTACTTATCAAAGGTGTATGAGAGTCATAACCTTATGAGATAAGTAAAGAGGTAATGGATAAACATTTTTAGGTTTTAATAGATCAAGCCAATCATCATAGATAGCCTAAAACATGAAAAATGTAGACCTATAGGTCTGCAGACTTATAGGTCTCCTTTTCATGAGAAAATGTATTGAAATTTTTATAAATATTAAAAATTAAAGGCCTAAATGATGAAATAAATGTAGTGTCTGGGGAG